>CM053785.1:709926921-710526921 GCA_028749045.1 Cupressus sempervirens | reverse complement strand
TTTTTTGTATGACCTATCTTACCACAATTATGACAAGTAGGTTTATAGTTCTTACCTTTGTTGTTCCTTTTTTCACCACCTTTGGATGATTCTCCTTCATCAGAACTGGTCTAACCCAATCTAGTAGTATCACTATTAGATCTAGGAGATCTCATCAATTTCTCAAAATACTTGATGGCTTCACTGGGTCTATTGAAACTTTCAACAAATTATTTTTCTCTTTTTAGGTCACTTCTCATTTGTTCATTTTTCAACTTTAGTGTTGCGATTTCAATATCTTTTCCATTCAATTTATAATTGGCAATCATCATTTGATTCAATGTTTCCAGTTACATGTGAGCAATCCTATTCACCTTTGATGTCTTCTCTTCCATTCTATTGGTTAGTATCCTTTTGTCATCTTCAATCATGACTTTGTCCTATTCAAATTTATTTTTATTCTTGGTCACCTCACATAGTATTACTGAATGGACTTCTTGTTATGTCTTAAGGTTTCTGACTTCTTCAATTAGGGCTCCATTCTTTTCCATCAGATCTGCAACTGATGCATCAAATTCACTTGTCTTTATATCTACAAATAATTTAGTAGTGTTAATTTCTTGGTATTGTGTCATTCTCTTCAATAACTATCTCTTTCCTTCTCTTTAATGAGCAATTTGACTCATCTATTTCTTCATTCAACTAATGTAGGGAAAGCTAGTTTCAATATTCTGATTGTCAATAGTCTTTCCTAGCTTGTAGACTTCCATCTTCAAGATCTTTCCTGAAAGCTACAAATATTTCCTTTCGAAAGAACTAGGCTCTAATACCAATTATTGGAAATATAATAGAGAAAGTAAACTCTAAGGGGCAAGGAGGCAGGGGGGAGTGAATCAATCCTTCAAAACTTTAACCATCAATTCATTCACCACACATCCATCTCACAATTTTCATGTAAACTAAAATAGGCAGCTAAACATATTCATCCATGACATGAAAATAAGTAACATTTCACATATGTGAAACACAAGATATTTAATTACCTAGAAACCCTTTAATGAGAAGGTAAAAATGGGGTGGGGATGACATCCACAAATCTCCACTACTACAATAATAAAGTGTATCCAATGAAGGCTACAATGTTTGATCATAAACTATGATCTACACTATGAAAAGTCTTCCCTATTCAAGGCTTGCAAGTTTGTTAGATCTTACCCTATTAAAGGATTTCAAAACTTTGTTAGAAGTGTGCTTGATTAAAGAAAACTAACTTACAATGAAGCACCCTATTAAAGGATTTACAACAACTTTTTAGGACTACTTTGCTAAGAGATTTAACCAATTCACTCGTTAGAATTTCTTAGCAATGATCCTTTGGTTAGCACTCTGCTGCTAGATAACATACCACCTCTTTGATCAAATGTATCACTTCTATCCTCTATTATCCTCTAACTAATATTCTCCAATGTATCTTAATTTACAACTCCTTAGCCACCATGAATGCTCTGTTTGTGCATGCAAATTTCTTCTCTTCTCACATTCCACACATATTTTAGGGTTTGGTCTCCTTAAGAAGACCTAGGTGACTAAGGGTTAGGTATGAATAAATTATTGTGATTCACTCAATTTTGTTTCTCAAAACATCCCTTCAAATAATTGGTTGCATGTACTGCATAGGGATATGCATTATAGATTTGTCCTTATCATCTTAGAATCACAAAACAATCTTGAAGTCAACTAAAAAATGGTTTCAAGATAAGTTTGTGCCATTACAAAAAAACTATGTCCAAAATTGTTTATTTGACACTTGAAGTGTCTAATTCTTGGCATCCATTATATCTTCAATGTTGTAACTTGACCTTTGAATGACTCGACATCCATTTATCACTCAGCATCTACTATGTACTCGACACTTGAGTGACTCAACACTTACTAGTTACATGACACATACTATATATCTGACAACTTATGCTTGGCATACCCTATTTGTTTGACATGAACTAAGAAAATGACTTAAGTGTGTTGTCACTCATATGTCAAAACCAATATGAGATTAACATGACTATGTATATTACTCGGTATTTATTGTTTGGTAACTTATGCTTGGCATGCTTTGATCACTCAACTCACACTGATTTCTTGGCTTTCTCTAATCACTCTATAATACTAATAGAATAATGACAAGTGTTTTGTCACTACCTTGTCAAAACTAACATGAGATTAACAATTTTTTCTTTTTCTTTTTGCATGTGGGTATACTTTGTTAATCTTAGGTGTTTTAAGCATCTTTCTTGATCCCTTGGCACTTAGGATCTACAACATATCATCCTTGTCTATTTTTTTTACAAGTGTGTTCTTATGGCCATCTCAACATTTTGTGTCTTGATGTAAGCATAATCTTGCTACATTAAACCTAGGAAATCTAACTGCACTTCCATCTTGACCTCTATGTCTTTAACACATAGATTGGGTTCAATAGTACATTATAGGTCAATTTTTGACCTTTTATTTTGACCAAGCCCTTAATGGGCTTTTTGAATACATTTTTTAATGCCCAAATTGGTCAAAATTTTGACTAGATCAGGGTTTCCCAATTTGGTCACAATTTTGACCAAATTGGGTTCATAATCAAAAAAAGGAAAGCAGGTTCATTATTTCTTATTTCATGGAGTTTGTTTGGCGATGATCTATGTGCATGTGGGAGCCATTTCAGGTTAGTACCATTTCAAGATGCATAAATTTTAACCAACATTGGGACAATTATTTGATGGCTAAAATCAACATTAGGGCAGTTATTTGATGGATAAAATCAACATTTGGGTAATGATTTGATGGTTATTTGATTTGCTCACTACCCATACAAATCCCCAACTTGAGATTTGGCTTTGGAATGTTTGTAGCTCAAGTGGCATTGATCTTGGTGGGTGTCTAAAAGTAGGCGAGTGTTCCAAATCCATTGAGAATGCCCACACAATATGGCTCTAATTAAAGTTGCATAGATTTTCTTTACATATACTACCTTGGGTCCTATTATACCATATCATATTATGTTCCTCTAAAAAGGTGAGTCCAAAGGTAGTCTTAAGAAAAAAGTTCAAATTTAGCAGGGCTTCTAATTTGCTTTAGTATATACTACCCTAACTTCTATTTTACACTGATATTACATGCCTCTACAAAGTTAATCTAACTAATGCATTGCAAAGGGTATCTTACTAAGCACATACTAGCCTGAGTCCTATTTCTACACTAAATGCTGCTAAAAAGGTAAATCTTGTTAATGAATTGATGAAGCTAGTGTTTTAGAAGAGAAGGTCAAGTTATACACAACTTTTTTTTGGGTATTATTAAGATATGACAATAATTTTGAAGAAGTGAGGAATATCTCTAAGTAAATTTCCTTGAGTAATGATTTGATTTTGTTAAAGACCATGCATAGAATTTGATGCCCTGAATTTGTCTGTTCTTTACATCTACTGCCTATTCCTATGCATATAAAAATAGGTAAAAGATTATGTTGATATGTAATAGAGGCTATATTTGAGAAATAATGCCTTATACCTTGATGATGCAATGCTCTTTTCATTTGATCATAAGTAATGATGTAAAAATATAGTTGAGAGATCTTAGATTGAATTTCATTACCTTGAAGTGAATTGGACACTTACAAAGATGAGGACTAAAAGGATATCTAAAATAAAAACCTTTTTTGAAGACAAGTAAATATACATAAGTTAAATTTCTTTTCCATATAATGAATGACTTTTAGTCTGGAATTGATATTTGAACTATAAATCATTTAGCATCTTTTCTAATTAATGTAGATACATAAAGGTTTGCATTTAAAATATGTGCATGCATATGTCTAAACTAGTTTTCAATTGAATTGAATATTAGATTTAGATGATAGTAGATATATCTTCTAATTGATTTCTTCAGTTCAACAATTTGTGTACCACCAAATAATCTTCATAATATTATTTAGCATTGTTATATTTCATTTTTATATAATTAACAATGACAATATTTACTAATTATGTAGTGCCTAAATGAAATGTACATATTATTGATGACAAATAGAATCCTTATAAAATAGGTAAATGACAAGGCAATGACCCTAAAATAATGTTGTGTATGGTTATATAGTTTGTTACCAAAATTATTGTAAATAAAAATAGAATCTCATTGAACTTACTACACATAATTAAATGGAACACATACATGTATTGTAAATGTATTATTTTTCTAAACTAATTTGGTACCAAAACGCATCTACAAAAATCTTAGAAGAAAGGCCTAGAATGTAGCACGATGATACATTAATCATAATATATGTGAAGAATATGAGAATTCTAGAATACAACACAGTCATCCAACACATCCAAAAAGTTAGTGGAGGTTTTTAGGAGAGAATTTTGGATGGATGACGTATACATTTTAAAAGTTTTGGTTTGACTGTGAATTTGTTTTGAAATTAATGTTCGTCTAGTGGGAAAATCATAAGCATCCAGTAAATGATGGAGGCACCCTTGTTTATATACATCTCCTAGCCATCTTTTGATGCAAATCTCAAATGAGACTAAAAAGAAGGCCTATAATCCCTACTAAAACCAAATAAATATAGGTTTGATACCAAACATTTAGGATAGGGGAAAATTTTAGGGAAAGAGTAACCCTAATTTTCCCTTGTCCTCCTCAGTCGTCCTTCTCTTCCCAAGATGGATATGAATTTGGAACAAAGATCCTACTTGGAGATATGATATTACAAATATGTGTGGAGTCAAGATAGGATTAAAAAAATGGATGTGGAATGCCACATGGTTTTAGTGGGATGTAGATAAGAAAGAAATTATATGGGGATACAATTTACAATGTTTCATTTAGTAAGAGTATGATCCTATATACAATCTCATGCTAAAGTAGAGAGAGAGAGAGAGAGAGAGAGAGAGAGAGAGAGAGAGAGAGAGAGAGGTGAAACACTTAAAATTAAGGATATTAACGTGTAAAACCACATACAAAAGCACATGAAAGAAAACAAAAATAGATAAAGGAAAAGGTAAATAAAGACACACACAAAAGGTTTAGTACTACAAATAAAGGCTCCAAATGAAATAGTTAAAGAGACCTCAATGAAAATAATGTCTCAACCACTACTATCATGCTTGGAATTATATTTCAAGAGCATAAATCACAATGAAATTAAGATAAAAGCATAGATCCCCAATTAATACCTCAATAGCCATCTATATATATTAATAATAGTTTATAAATATCTTGTTCATGAGTTATCCATATAAAATTAATAACAATCAACCCTTTTTATACTATAAACCAATCAGAATCAATTTAGGATTTCATCTAAAATATTTCCATGTGAAATTTGACCTTAGATCTTCACAATGAATACTCAATACTTTAACCAATTATAATTCAATCCCTTAACCTAAATACAAATCTATAAAAAAATGGGTAATATTCTTTGAGTCCAGTTACCATAAAGAACTAAAGCTTGAATTCATTCTTTCCCATAAATCCTCCCTTTTTATTCAAATGCACTGAAGGCGATGTGTAAGTATGAAGGTCTACATCTTCAAAAAGCTATACAAGAGTGCACTAATAGCTTGAGAGATGTTGTTTGGAGCAACAGAGAGAAGAGGAAAATAGATGAATAAAACAAAGGGATCTTATCAAACACTAGGTGAGACAGTAGGACATGATTGATTCATAAAATGGTTAGTCTTAAATGTTATATATTGGGAAAAAATTAAGCTTAAAAAATAAGTCAACTTTGACTATTTAATACTTTTAATCTAGAAATCAATCTTAATATGTGATATTTAAGCATCTTGATAAAAACCTTCCATCAGTGCCAACTCCCTTTTGAATTGATTTCTTAAATACATTAGCCCATGTATGGTTATATAATTTTTTTCTTACAAATGAGATAATACCTTGTAAATTCATATAGAAAATATATTTTTCATGGGTTTTACATCTCAATAAATGAAGAAGCCTTATAAGCCTTGAACAACTTTAATGATGAAACATATCTATATGACATGATCAAGTAAATCAAACAAGTCAAAGATTACTAGCATTACAATTTAATTCCAAAATCATCATGACAGCTATATCAATCAAATTGATAAGGAATTTTTAACTTTAATTATCTATTTTCTTTTGAAGATCACAATCATATTGATAAGGAATTATTCTAGTATGAGACTTTCATGAACATAACCCCTCTTCAGAGATTTTGTTATAAACCAATATGTTTGAGATAAAAATGTCTTTTCAAGTTTGTTTAAAGATATTTTGTCTTGTTACTTCATGTGGAATTTGTTTATGATCAAATACTATTGTGAGAGTGTGTCAAGATAATAAATTTCTTGTGATTTTCCTTCTAGGGAATTTATGATGCAGAGTTACAAAACAAAGCTTCTTCCCAATCCAAACATCAAACATGGATTAAAGTGCTAATGCACTATCAACTCAAACTTCTACTCTTTCTTCTTAAAGATTCTTAAGTCACTTTTTGGTTCCTACTTCCCTCCAAGGCGCTATGAGTCTCAATATGATGATCCAAGACTTAAGGTATCATATACTAGTTTAAAAGAAGGATATTACAATTTTTTCAATCACTCAACCTTCCATCTAAAGGCTGACTACCTACATATCATATTTTTGGCCTTTAACATACTTGTAGACTAAGTCTCTCCTAGTGACTTTTCTCCAAACAAGGATGAGATTGTGCTTTCAAGGCTTCTTACGATGGACTTCTTTGCTAGAACTACCTCCATTGGGTGTAAAAAATGGATCTATTGGTTGGTGATCTCCTACAAACCAAGAATGAATTGTTCCATCCAGAAAATCTGACCCACAATCTTCCCTTACTAATTACTTGTTCAAACAATGCATTCTAAGGCTAAATACATAGTCATATTTATCCTAGGTAATCAAGCTTGAAGTGGCTAATGGGATTTTCCTATCCTAAGCCTTTGAAGTCTCAAAATGCATCCTACCTAATTGCATTTCACTGAAGGGCATCAATTTTCCAATGGTGAAATTGCAAGTTATGGTCATTTGTTGGTTTCAAACCCTTGAAATGAGAGTTTGAGACCCGTAGTCAAAAAAATTTCTATAACTACATTGAAATTCAGTCAAATTCAACAAATTAGTTAAAAATGAAAGGTAACACAATCATCCAACTTTACATGTGCATCATCCATCTATACCAATTCGTACAAAAGAAATTTGATCCAGAAAATTGTTGGAAATATTCAAGATAAGATAGGTTACTGAGAGGGGAGGGGTGAATCAGTAACTTCAAAACTTTAAACAATTCAGCACTTTAAAATATTCACTATTCATTCATCTAATATAGTGCATATATGAGAAATCAAACATCCATAACACATGTACACAGTGATTTGGTGACCCAGAAAACTTCCAAATAGAAAGTAAAACTGGGGTGGGGATGATACCCA
The DNA here is from genome assembly GCA_028749045.1 of Cupressus sempervirens. Lineage (NCBI taxonomy): Eukaryota > Viridiplantae > Streptophyta > Pinopsida > Cupressales > Cupressaceae > Cupressus > Cupressus sempervirens. The sequence goes on along the minus strand of CM053785.1, from coordinate 710,519,458 downwards.
CAAAACTTCATTACTGCAGTATGAAGTTGGCCTGTTAAGGCTTACATTGACCACTTTTGGTGATCTTCCCTATTAGGAGCACAAAGGACTGCTAGGTCCACCTTGTTAGAGGATTTACAAACATACACTAAAGTATGCACTCTGTTAGGAGATTTATACAAAGACTGTTAAGTCTACCCTATTAAAGGAATTACAAAACTGATTCACCTGTTAGGATGAAACAGTGGATCTACTTACAAACTTGATTTGCTGATTAGATCCTTGATGTATAGATCACCTCTTGTGACTGATAAATCTTTATTGTTCCTTGTAGACCTTGCTAAATATTTTGCTCTTCTGCTGATTCGCATTTATACTTCTCAAAACATTACATGTCTCTCTTGATACTCTAATCCTTGCATCACATATTTCTTGCAAATGATATAATAAATTACATATATAATATTCCAATAATTACAATTATAAGGTTGGCTAAAACACAAGTGAACAAAATATTATTGAGTCGGTCAAACAGTAAATAACTCAGGTTCACTGAACTAACTCGGTGACCTTCTAATACTCAGTGTCCACTGCATTACTCAGCATCGTCATGCACTCGGTAGAAGTGAAGGCTCAGTCCATACTAATCACCTGACATAGTTCTGAACTTGGTAACCATTGGAGACTCAATGGATATAGTATTACTCGATAAAAATTGAACTCTTCATTCACCTTGCTTTCACTCGGTAAACATTATACTTTCATTACTTGGTAAGCATTGCGCTTGCATCACTTAGTAGATATTATGTTTCCATCACACAGTAGGCATTGTTCTTTCATCACTCGATAGGCATTGTGCTTTCATCACTCAGTAGGCACTGTGCTTCCATCACTCGGTAGGCACTATGCTTCCATCACTCAGTAAACACTGTGAAGCTAGGTGAACACTGGAATGCTTGGTGTAAACTGCAAGGCTCGGTGTAAACTACTTAAGTGATGAATGTACAAGGTAACCACTGAATGCTCAGTATACATTATAGACTGAGTGATGAGCTTGGTAGCTATACTGATACAGATAAGTGTTGTCACTAATGGCAATAATAACTTAATGCCAACAAAAATATGTTTTTCCCTCATAAAATGTTGATTCGTATGTACAACTTGATGATAAGTTATGTGGACATAATGAGTCTTAAATACCTTCATCCAATTATTTTAAACCAATTTTTAATGGTTATGAATGTTGAGAGGCCAAAAAGTCATTTTTGACAACTTTTCCAAAATTGCATTTTTGTATATTTGCAATTTCTTGTCAAATATGACAAATTTTTGCATTTTAGTCCTAATGGACACCAACTGATCCAAAACCTTTAGGAGTGGTAGGAAATTCATTTCTAAGGTGAAACAGACATTTTTTCCATTATTGAACACCAAAACACTCAAAAACTAAGAATTAGGTGTTTTAGTGATGACGTTTAGAAACCAATGAAATAAAAAATATTTAAGAATTTACATGTTCAAGAAGAATTAAGAATGAAGTGACAATAAAGGAGGATATTAACAAAGAGAATTGTAAGTAGACAACTTTTCATTGATTATAATATGGGTGAATTTGAGCAAGGTGACCAAATTTTTCTTCAAAACCATATGCATAGATAAAAACATTAAGTATAACGTGTCCAATATTTTTGTAGATATACAAGTTAACTAGACCAAATATTTCTTTCAAAACCATATGTGCAGATATAAACATTAAGTACAACATGTCCAATAATTTTGCAAATATATTTTCATATGAAGAAAAACCACACTTGGAAATATGAATCCAAAATAAAATAATGAGAAAATTGCTATATTGTGGTCTCAGTTCTAAAGAAAAGTTGAAAAATGTAATTATCCTTGAAAAAAGTGTAAGGGCTTAAAGAGTCAAACAATTCTAATCCCAATAGCCTAGAGTCATCATAGGAAACATGGTTACATTAAAAGGTGCCACATTTTTTGTCGATTGGTGAATGTGGATTTTTAACTAGAGGAAAATGGAGGTGTGAATATCCAAGCAGAGGATAATGCTCCCATAGAAGAAGATGATAATGTGCTAAAGGACACAACTAAAGAAGATGGTATTGGCACAATTGATGAAGATGGTACTAGTGCATTTGATAATGACGATGAAGATGGTCTTGATATACCTTTACTTGAGAAGGCATACAAGCCCCTATACCAAGGCTCCCAAACAACTCGTTTATTTGCTATAGTGTTGTTGGTGAACTTGAAGGCTATAAATGGTCTATCTAATGTAGCAATCACATATGCTAAGGTATTCTATTTTTGTCATCTTCAATTTTAGCATACCATTACTATTCATTATATTAACAATTCATATTTGTTGTTGTAAGTTGATAGGTGATTTTTTGTTACCACCATCAAACATTTTGTCTCATTTATACCAAGAATTATCTACCATTATGAATCAAATTGGAATGAAGTATCAGACAATACAATCATGTCCCAATAATCACATTCTATATCATAAAAAATATAAATTTGTAACCGAATTCCCTGATTGTCATATTAGTAGATATTGGTTAAATCAAATAAAAAAAATATGCCTCACAAGCTTCTTTGGTGCATTCCTATTATTCCACATCATGAATGATTATTCAGGATCACGAGCTTGGCATAATTTATGGACTACCATGAATGCAATAGAAGTCAATATGACATTATGTTAATTTCTACAAATGATTCTACATTTAAAGACATAGAAAATAAATGGCCACACTTTAAAAAAGAATCTTGTAATCTCAAGGTTTCATTAGTAGTGGATGGTGTCAATCCATTTGGAGATATGAGATTTGTTTACTTAGTGTGGCCTATTTTTGTTATTAACAATAACATTCCTCCTTGGATGTCCATCAAGAGGGAGCACATAATGTTGTTAATGATTGTACTATATATTTTTCATTTAATAGCTATCTAAATTAATTTATAAATAGTACATCAAAATGGTCATAATATTTATGTAATATTTATGTTCATTCAATTACTAGGTAAGTACCAAGTTAAAGATATGAACATATATATTGAGCCCCTTATTGACAATTTCTTAAAGTTATGGAATGGGGTTGCTATGTATGAAATCTCTAGACCAATAAGATAAATATAATTTCAATTTCATACAATGCTTGTATGGACAATACATGATGCCCCTAAGTTAACTCATTTTTGTGGTATGTTATATTGTTATGGTCACATATTTTTTATTTTTTATAGTGCTTACAAATTATTTTTGTTTGTTTAATTTGCACATGATAATTGTACATAATCCAATTGTATATGATATTTAGGTCTTCAGAAAAATGAAAAATTCAAATGTCTAGTTTGTGGTCCAAAGATGAAATTTTGTCATTCAAGAAGTTTAGGAAAGAAGGTGTTTGATGATTTTAGGCACTTTCTCCACAATAATTATGAGTATCAAATTACTGAAAAATATTTTTTTAATAGGAAAGAAGAGACAACATCAAGGTCACAAAGAATGACACCTCATCTATGGAAGTTGGAATACAATCGACTAAATCACTGAGGTAATGTCCAGTTTGTGGTTCAAAGTTTGAAATTTATATTTTGATATTATCTTTTATTTAGTAATGATGTAATCAATGCTCATAAAGGTTGTTAAGGAATCAATGACCAACTTCCTAGAGGAATAAAATGTTATCCTACTCAATTTAGTAGGTTAATGTACTACAAGGATCTTCCAATCGTGCATTTGTTTGATGCTATGCATATTGGAAAGAATGTAATGGAGACACTATAAAAAATATTGGATGGAAGGTGTGATAGAGAAAAAATTGCCAAAATTTATAATGACATTCATGAATCTAATCATGCATTAAAAAATTTCATTGAATCAAATAGCAGTGGAGACTGCATAAATACAAATGCCCTTCCTTGATTATTAATGGAGTAGAAAAGTGATGCATTAATAGAAGTCATAAAAAAACCAAAATTTCCCACAAGATTTGTTGTAAATATAAGCAATCTTGTGTCAAAGAAAGGTAATTTTGAGCAAAGGTTGAAAACACATGATTGACATACCTTCGTCAAGGTAAGTCATGTTCTCTATTTATAATATATTTATAAAATTGAATGTACTAACTATTTTATTATTTCATAATATATGGAAAAGATCATTTTTTAATAATTTCAGTACATCCTACCTTTATCCCCCCCACCACCAGTTTGACAATAGTATTAAACAAGTTATATATGATTTTGAAAAATACATGAGGTTAGAAGTGTTATTTCTTAAATTTATTGTACATATATTATATTTATGACTTGCTTTACTTTTTATGTAATATATTGTATATTTTTATCTAAAATCCCATTTATATGTTCTTGAGTGTTGAATCTCTTTTAGGTGGTTATTATCTTTAAAAATTGATATAAAAAAAGATATTAAATATTGGAAGAGAAAAATTTCACAGCTTATGTGTGAAATGCAAAAGTGTCTACCTTTAAATTTTTCCAATGCTCAAGAACACTACCTCATACATCAAGTAATTGTGTGGACCTATAAAAACTAGGTCAATGTGGATGGCTGGAAGGCACTTGAAATTTATGGAGGGCTTGGTTCAACAAAGAGAACATCCTGAGGGTTCTATGGTAGAGGGATATATAATATACTAGACCATGGTGTACATTAGTGAATATCTTCCCAAGTTTACATTAATGATCCATGTAGATTGTATTTGGGATCCCAACTCCTTAACATATTTGAAGGGGTGTACTTCATAATGAAAGGTAGATGTAGGAAAGTGAGAGGTAATTATAAGATGTTATTATAGTTAATTAATTCTTACCCATCATCAATTGGTCTAGTTATTTTCTTTATAGTTGGTTGTGAGTGGGATGCACTACATTTGCATATTGCAAACAATTTTGATTGGATGATGGCATATATTTAACAGTCTCAAAAAAATATTTACTCATTAACATGGGACAATGGTGCATCATTAGTTAAAGAATCTTATTGTAATGTAGATCCCAATGTTATGCCAATGGTACTAAATCAGCATATGGCTTAACAGATAGAAAGGTCCATAGAAGATTATTAATCACGACCCATAAGTTTAATGTCAACTCATGGATTGATGCAAATAATCTTGAAATTTTTGAATAATTATAAATCAAACTCCACAAAGATATGTACTACCATGGCCATAAATTTTGCATAAAAAAGTTAGATGAAATGAAGAAAACTTGAGATTTTTAGATAAGAGCAGTCTTCGAGGTCACCAATATTTCATCTAGAAATGACATACATCCTCAACAATCTGAAAATCAATACTATAAAATTTTGGATGATATACTTAAGTATGACTTTAATTCGTTCAAAATAGTTCTATTTGTCATCAAATGGTATAGGCTACGGCTGAATCGAAATGATCCTGATAGGACTATTATTGAACATGATAGTGGATTTACAATCATTAGTACAAGGTCATTTGAGCTAGTTAGAGAAGAGCCCTATGTTCTTCCAAGCCAATGTGAACAAGTTTTTTACTTTGGCATTCCATATAAAGCGGGTTTATCATTTTTTGTTAGACATGATCCAAGAGAAAGGTCGATAAAATATAATGTGATGGAAGAAGACTCTACTGAAGAATCAAAAGACAAAGTAAATGATGATCACAGATGAATGTTACACAATGATGATGAAGAAGAAGATGATGATTCTGGTGATGTTGATAATGATGGTGATGATGATGATGATGATGATCATGGTGATGATCAAGGTGACGATGGTCACGATAATAGTGATAAAGATGATGATAATGGCGATGAAGATTGTGGCGGTGATGATGATGATCAAAGTGACAAGTATGTTGATGGTGATGACGATGATGACATGGATGAAGATTATGATCAATGACATGATCAATAAAATGTATGTTGACATATGATCAATGTCAAGTATGATAGGGTGATTTATTTATAGAAATTTGTTTGACTTGTATGTTTTTATTATTAAGTTATTATGTGTTGAACTCTATTGTCATAGAGTATATATAATGATATTGCATAACTACCACACATAAAGTAGAGGTAAGGAATTAAAAAATATGCAATGATTTCAATGAATGCATTATGTAATTTTTGTCTTCTACATAATTTGTAGCATATATATCATGTAATTTTTGGCTAACTTAAGATAAATTATTTACATATGCAAGCTATTTAACTCCTTTGACTAGGATCATGCAGAATGACATAAATTGACAAGGTATAAGTCAATAGACCCTATAGATACAATTTTTTATTTGTATATCTTCTCTTTACTGTAAACATCAACTTCAGTCCTAGTATGTCTCTCATTTTATGGATTATAGGTATCACCAAATAGATATTTGTCTGATTTTTCTTCCTTGAGTAAGGAAAATGTGGGAATAAATGACAAAAGTGAGACATCTAGTAGGTCTAAAATAGGGAGATCAACTAGAGGTCGATGCTTTGGATAAAATTTTGACCAAGTTTGATTAAAATTTTGACGATCATTTTCATTAAGAAGAGAGGCCATCTTTTACCAAATTGTTCATCAAAATTCTGACGCTCATAAGACTTGGTCAAATTTTTGACAAGGAAAATAGTGACAAAACAATTTGTAGATCATTCGACCAACATGAGTTAAAAATCTAACTGATTTTCATCAAAAAAATGAGGCCAATTCTACTAGTGGTTGCCCCATACCTATCTGATATAGATCATATTCATATCCTCATAGTTATACTAGTGATTATTGCATGACCTATTGATGTCCTTAATAAGGCTTGTTGATAAAAACTAGGACCTTCCTATATAACCCTTGCAATTGCAACTTTGCATAATAAATTTCATTCTAGGGTTCATTTTTAGTTTAACTTTGTATTTTGAATGTTAAGAAAGTCATATTTATCTTTCATGGACATGTCAGTGAACTGCGTACATCCTCTTGATGCTTATCAATCATTTCTTTTTCTTTTTAAACATTTTCACCTCATCATCTTTTATTTTCCTATAATCAAAAGGGTTCATCTCATCATCATATCTATCTAACCTTTTGACCTAATTTTTATCTAATTTTTGAACTCCTCTACCTTGCACAAAAATTGCATCCTACCTAATTTTGACATCCTAGATCCATTTTTGGGATCAAAATCAAAATTTGAGTTCATCTTGATGGTAAAATTTGCAATTTAAAATTATTACATCTTTTATGTAGTTAGCAAGCTTTCTGAGGCTAAATTTTACTGGGGCATTCACCATTTCTTCATCCATCACCATTTCTACTCTCTTCCACTCTTATTATTCATTCCATTTCATTTCACCCTTCTTCTTGCATTGATCTAATTCTCACACTTTTTCTTTCTAGTCAAACTTAGTCAAACTACAACATAATATCACTGCTTGGTGATCTCTCTTTGGTTTTCATCTCTTATCTATCATCATGACCTATATCTTATCTCTATTTTATTAAATCTAGATCTTTTTTTTCATCTCCTCTATCTCATTTCAATTTTGACCTTGAGGGGGCATGAATATTCTATCATCACCGTTAATTGTGTTTTTTCTATGGTTGTCTATTCCTCATGAGCATATGCTTGACCTTTTCATTTTCTCATGATTCATCTACTTACTTTGGATTCTTGGATTGACATATTTATGCTTATCTCAAGGACTTATATTATTTATCTCTATCCTAATGTTTTATCTTTCTGCTAATAGGCTGAGCATTCAGGGGTTTTCTATCTCTCTATACTTCATTATTTAGAGTCAATTTTAGTTGCTTGCTTTGCTTCTTCATTCTTTGACATAATGTGTTCCCAAATCAATCACACATTAGTCAAAAAGGGAAAGTTTTAATCACCCAAAATTGGTCATCTAGACTATGAGCCCCCTTTCTAGCATTTTTCCTTAAATTATCAATTACTTATTCTTTGATCAAACCATCATTTTTCTATTTATTTTATTATGACTTATGGTGTTACCACCTTATCCTAAGTCTCTTATTTAATTAAAATAACATTATCTCTTTTAATTAAATAAAAAGTCCCCACTTCCCACTTATCCTCTGTATGCACACATAAAGTATTATTATTATTTTTAGAATAAAATAAAAAATCTTTTTGTCTCACATGAGGTGAACACTTTCTGTGGTGGGTGGAATCTTCATTCTCCTCCACACATCTCTCACCTTTTTGAACTCCACCATTGATATTGATTAGGTGAGAATTTTGTGCACATCGATCACTCAAGATGCATCCTCCACCCTTTATTAGGGCTCTCTTGTCTTTTGATCTCAACTGCCTATTGTTCTTTTAAAGGGAGGTCTCTCTCTACTCATTCTCATATCTTGGTATCTTATGTTAACATTATATTGCATGATCTCTAGGTACTTTTGGACATTTTAGAGATTCACATCATTTAATTCTCATGTTGGCATACTCATTCTAGCTTGATCATGCTTGCATCATTGTATTCTTAGTTTAGATTTCCTTTTATGCTTTAGCTTAGATCACCTAGTGTGATTAAAGGGTTGTAATCTTTGATATGTGTGTTGCCCCACTTTTCATCCTGCACCCGAGTAGAAAAAGTGGTTTCTTATGTCTTAGTAGTTTCCTAGGCATATTCAAGTTTAGGTCTAACCCCCTTAGGTGGACGGAGTCTTCATTGGATTTTTCATTTCCCCTTCTCCACATTTCATAGCTGGATGGTTTTTCCTTTTCCTTTTCGTAAATGGATTGTATAGGTAGCTTAGTACCTAATTCAATGGAGACTCATACTACTTGTGCAAGGATCATTTACAAAGATTATGGAAATCCAAACTTTGTCTTCTCCTTGGTGGGTCTTTGACCCATCAAGATGATTTCTTATGAAGAGCACCAAATGATGTAGTAGGATCTAAATGAGGAGATAATAGGATGCTTCATGGAAAAATAATGTTACCCTCACAATTATCTACCTCAGGGAATGTTTAGGATTTTTCACAACTCTTATAATCATTCTAGTCAAAAAACTAAAAACTGGCTTCTCCTCGACAGGTTTTTGACCCATGAAGTCAGTTTTTCACAAAAGGAAATTTCAAAGGAAAGGAAACAAAGGCTAGGCTTCAATGAACTTTGCACTCCTTTTGGAAATTTCCAAACCCAAAGGAAACAATAGTCAAAGAGATAAAGTAAAAGGGAGGCCTGGGTGAAGAAATAGAAATCATCTTCTCCTTGGCAGGTTTTCAACCCATGAAGACAATTTTTTAGATTTTAAAGAAAATCAAGTTGTGAACAGATTGGACCCATGATTTGTGCACAAAACTTTTCAAGTTGAGGATAGGAAACATTCTAACTATCATTGGAAAGGGTTAGTAGGTAGAATTTGACTTAGTAGATATTTTCTCACGAAGTACTCTATTTGCAACTTCCTGAAACTTAAAGGGAAAAGGGAAAGTAAGTATGAGAAGATAGAAAGTTATCGTTGGGCCAAAAAAATAGTGAAAATAAACCAAGATATCCATTGAAACCATGCATTTGCTGCCTCAAAGGATCACTCCTTCAATTTACTGTTTCCTATATCGACAAAAACATGAATAGTTACAAAAAGCACCGATCTTTCTTGAATTTTTATTTTGTTAAAAGTGCACAAATTTTCAAAAAGCTAATATCTATGTATTTACTATTCTTTCCATTTATTTGGATTCAAAATTCACTCTCAAACAAAAATGGCAACTAGATTTGTGGGTTTTGATGGTTTGAATGGAATTAAGTCTTCACTAAAAAATTTCATAGATACTTCTCTCCATTTCTATGAAATGCAAGATTTTCAAGAGAGATTGAGATTAGAGCCAATACATCCCATTACTAAGAAGCTCTAGGGATGCAAGCTTCTGGAGGCAGTCAGTTTTCCTGATGCAATCCAAGCTCCAAAATTAATCTATGAATGCATAAACCATTACAACCTACACACAAGATAGATTGTATTTGTTAGAAATAATAACATCAAAATGAATTAAAATAAAAAAATTAACAATTAATCCAAGAGAGTTTGTGAAAATAGTTACCATAAACTCAGATCCAAGAGAGAGTGAAAGAATGAACAACCACCAATGAATCAACAAGAGGAGACAAAGATTTGAAAGGGGACAACAAAGAAAACCCCTTGTGAAAAATATGAATGAGGCAAATGCCTAAAGAATGAAAGAAGGAGAGAGGAGAGAGAGAATAGAGCCACTGGCTCATTACAAGAACTACATAGTGATTGTATGTTGTGAATGAGAGAGAAGCATCTCTTATAAAGAGATGAGAAGAGGAGTTATTTGTAACTCCCAAGTGAATGATTGCCACATTCATAAGTGTGTGCATAACAAGTGTCATAATCCTCTTAAGGAGGAATAACTATTTTCCTTAATAAAGGAATTACAAAATAGACTTGTCCTCACATGTGGACTAGAGGACAAACAACATAAGGGATACCTTGGTTTATCTCATTTAATAAATACAACCAAGGAAAGATTACCAATTCTAACAGTATTAGTACATGACATAGTGTTGATCTCCATTGATAAATAGACTGTGGTGAATTGTCTCCAAGTCTTGGAGCGGGAAGAAATTTTAGACTTGACAATAGGAAGAGCCATTTCTGAGTTCTTTGCAAAGAAGATGCTTTGGAGAAAATAGATCATGCAATCATGGTTCTAGAAACAATGGGGTGCCAAGAATAAGCTTCCTAAAACCCTATTTGGGACTAATCTCAAACTTGAGATTGTCGACATCATGGTCCTATTACACAAATTGAAAGGTGAGGTTGAAGCTTTAGACTTTGTTAGAGAAATATTTCTTTTTGGTGCAAGTCATTTTTTTTATACCTAATATATTGATTGGGCCTATGAGGTGAGTGAGATTTTTTCCAATGCTCTTAGTGCTGCCAAATTCTACAATACATTATACATGTCCTCCTTCCTCATTGTTGGAAATCTGATTGAAAAGCTTATTGTTGTTGAAGATCAAAGAAGGAGATTGTTGTAGAAGAATGTTTTCAATCATTTTTTTGCCATTGATGTCAACCCTACTATTTGTAGGAATGACATTTGCTTATAAGATTCAAGTGCTATCACTTAGTTGATTGATGAAGAGGATTGATCAACAAGATGTAACAAGAGCACCTAAAGGAAAGGTTGAGTAATGATGTTGTAATGAAGTGCAAGGATCAATTAAGACAATGGCTAAGTAATGTATTAATGACATACTCATAGATACAGAGGTTGGTCACACTTAGAAACATCGGAGGAAGAAGTTATAACAAGGATGATTGCAAAGCTTAGACTAAAATCTTTAGTGGGTGTCGAGCAAGTTAGTTGAAGCCGAGAAAATTCTTAGTAGAAGCTAAGTAACAGACATTTCTAGTCTATACTGAGTGATCTTCAAGTGCCGAGTAAACCTCATGTGCCGAGCATCAAGAAAAACATAGTATGTGTCGAGCACTAGTATTTCAATAGTGCCAAGCTATTGCATTATTTCAAACAATGAAGATTTGCCAAATCCAAGCTGACTTAGTGGTTACATTGAATTTTGTGAATGAATTGGAGGATAAGGATGATGATTTGTTGGCACAAAAACCTATGTAAATCATTTTGGGCAAATTCTAATGGATTATTCAAGAAGTTTCTAGAGGAAACAGAATATAGGTTAGATGCAATGAATCCTACCTAATCCATGCAAATTGAAATTGAAAAAATGGAAGAATTGAGCGAGAAAAGGAACTCCAAGACTTCTATTTAAGAAGTCATAAACCAAGAAGCAAAGAGTTGCTAATACTGTTGCTGCAGAAGTGCCAAATCTATGAAGTAGTTGAAAGGGTGTCAAGAGGGAGATATATAGGAGAAGGAAGAGCATAGAGGCTCTACTTCTACAAGTGGTCATGAAGAGATGGTTGCACTGGTACATTGAGTATGGAGACTCAAGGAGACAAAGCTTGAAAGATAAGGCAAGCAGTTAAGAGTTGCAGAGATAGAAGACTAGGCAAGGGTATGAGCTAAGAAGTGATCTGAGATCTACAAGATAAGTTGTATGGTGTAGTCAACTCAAGACTTTCTAATACTCTCTAGCAATTGTGTTAGATCTAAAAATCCTATGGACTTAGGTTGGCCTAAAAACCATTTGTAAATCCTTTAATAGGGTGGCATTCTAAGTGAATGTTCTAAAGTCCTTTAACTAGGCCCACTTCTAATAGGGTGGTTAAATTCTCTAACAAGGTCACATTTAATAATGTGTTGTAAGCTTTTAACAGGGCAGGCCTTTCACAAGGCATCATTTCAGAAGGGTGAGAATTGAGTAGCATGTTACTGGTGGTTTTTCCCAAATTAGGTTTGCATGTAAATCATTGTGTCATGTGTTGATTTCTTATGTCTTATGTGTACATGTTGATTTACAGTAACTTGCTAATTAGATAAGATAAAGTTTGGATGAATGAATGATTGAATGGATTCACTACACTTAGTGAAAATTTTGTAAGGGACATCTGGACCTTGAATAATTGATTCACCTCCCCCCCCCCCCCCCCCCAGCCCAGTTATTCTAAAGCAATTCTAACAAATTGTATCAGAGCCATCTGTTGATTTAGTTTTAAAGTATTAGAAGCAGGAAGAACAACATGTCCAAGAGAGAAGTTCCCAAGCTCAACAAAGACAATATTTATGCATGGAAGAGTTTGATGAAATTGCACCTTGGATCAATAGGTGACTATGCAAAAACTTCAATTGGAACATAACATATAACTCCAACAAGACCTATTATTGTAGATTATTTGAACAAAAAGAAGGAGCATAATCAAGCAATGTTGGAGATTGCCTTTGCACTTAGCTATGTCAAATATGATGATGTCAAAGACTATGACATTGCATTCAAGATGTGGAAAACTCTATTAGAAATCTATGGAGGAGATTAGAATGTCTAGAGAGAAAAGAGAGAAAGCCTAAGAGGGAATTTCGATGAAATGAAGATGGAGGAAGGTGAAAATGCTGCTTAGTATGTTGCAAGAATAAAAGAAGTGGTGAGTGCAATAAGAAGTCTAGGTGGTCAACTAGAAGAAGAAACATCCATCAACAAATACTTGAGAACTCTGCTCCCTATCTATGCTATAAGAGTTTCAACCATCCAAGAGCTGAGGTGTGGACAAGGGAACACACTAACTTTTGAAGGAATAGTTGGAAGACTGACTGCATTTGAGCTATCCAATTTTGACAACTACAGACCTGAGAACCTTGAATCTTCTTTCAAGGCCAATATAACAATAAAAGATACTAAGAAAGACATATCAAGAAAAAGGAGAAGAAAAGGAAAACATACATCAAGTGATAGTAGTGCAGATGAAGAAGATGTGGAACAGTTAGAAGCACTACTGGCTAGGAGATTCCATAGAGGAAAAGGCAAATTCAAAGGTAAGCTTCCTATCATATGTTTCAATTGCAATGAAGTAGGTCATATTGCTACAAGATGTACACAGAAGAAGAATTACAAAGAAGGAAATAAGTACAAGAAACAGAAAGAAAATGATAGTAAGGACTATAGGGAAAAAGGTAAGAGATGCTACATTGTTGAAGAAGATTCTGATGAAAATGACAATGAAGTAGTCTATGTAGCCATGAAGGATGAATCAAACAAAGATGAAGATGAAGCAATAGCATTGGTTACCTGTGTGAACAAGAATGACAAGCGGATCATAGATAGTGGATGCTCACATCACATGATAGGAGATAAAAGTAAGTTCATTACCTTTACTCAATATGATGGAAATAGCGTTAGATTTGGTAATGATGCCCCATGTCAAATCAAAGGAAAAGGCTCTATCAAACTTATAGAGAAAATTTCATGTTATAATTCATACTATGTTGAAGGATTGAACTACAACTTGTTGAGTGTATCTTAGTTAGGCAGTGTAGGTTGTAAAGTGGAATTTGGAAACAAAACTGCCAAGATCTATGATAGTGATGGAAATCTGATAGGAAAAGGTGAACAAACTAGAAGTAATATATTTTACCTAGATATGGAAGAAGAAACATGTCTTATTGTTAGACTTGATGATGTGTGGTTGTGGCATAAAAGGTTGTCTACACACTGAATAGATTTCAAGTCAAGAAAGGTACAAATACAACACCCTTTGAATTGTTGTATGGTCATTCACCTAATGTTAAACATTTCAAAGTGTTTGGTTGTAAATGCTATATTCTAAAAGATACTAGAAATGACAAGTTTGATGCAAAATGTGATGAAGGAATATTTCTTGGGTACTCCACTAAAAGCAAGGCATATAAGTGTTTGAATACTAACACTAACAAAGTTGTGGAGAGTGCAAATGTAAATTTTGATGAGCATGCAGAAGTTCAGGTTGATGGGTTAAAGAAAATAGAGGATTATAGATCCTTTGTATACTTTTATGAAGGAATAACAACTAAAGACAATGTTGCAAATCAAGTTGGGAATCAACAACAAACTTCAGTATCTATTGAGTCTCAGCCTGTGAATGCCCAGTTACATTTAGAAGCCGGGCTGCAAAACATAGAAAATGAACATACTGGTTCTAAAAATAGTATACATGAAAGGAATGATGAATTACTAGATGAAGAAGAATGAAATGACACTGAAGCTAAAGGATCAAATGAGGAAAGAAGGATTGAACCAAGATTAGCTAAGTATGTAAGAAGATATCACCCTATAGATCAAATCATTGGTGAAAAGGATGCTAGACCCATGACAAGGAATAGGCTTAGAAGTAAATCATGTCTACTAAGAAAGGTTGAACCAAAAATAGTAAAAGATGCACTACAAGATGATGACTAGTATAGATCCATGAAAGAAAAGATAGATCGGGTTGAGAGGAACAAAACTTGGTCTCTAGTTCCCAGACCAGCTGATAAAAATGTGATTGGTACCAATGGGTGTTTAGAAACAAACTTGATGAGAATGGTGAAATAACAAGAAACAAAGCCAGATTAGTTTGCAAAGGCTATGCATAAGAAGAAGGATTGGATTATGGAGAGACATTTTCCCATGTTGCAAGAATGGAAGGAGTAAGAACATTACTTGCATATGCTACATATAAAACTTTCAAATTCTACCAAATGGATATGAAGTTAGCTTTTCTAAATGGCATACTGGAAGAGGAAGTCTACATGGAATAACCAAAGCGATTTTTTGATAAGGAGAACAAGGACATGGTATGAAAGGTTCAACAAATATATTGTAAAGATAGGATTTGAAAGAATAGATGACAATAGCAATTTGTACATAAAATTTGAAGAAGGTAAAGAAATTTTGATTTCAGAAATCTTTGTTGATGATATAATATTTGGAGGAGAAGATGTTTTATGCAAAGATTTTGCCAATCAAATGAAGCATGAATTTGAGATGACAATGTTTGGAGAAATCAAATTCTTTGTTTGATTACAAGTACATCAATTGAAGCATAGCATATTTGTGACTCAATCCAAATACATCAAGGAAGTACTTAAAACATTTGGGCTAGAAGACTCAAAACTAGTCAGCACACCAATGGCAACTGGACATAAGCTATGCAAGAATGATGAATTTGCTGAAGTAAATTAGACATTGTATAGGTCAATGATTGAAAAGCTACAATATGTTATACATAGTAGACCAGACATTGCATTAGCTATTGGAATAGTGGCTAGATTTGCTGCCAATCTAAGAGAAAACCACTTAATGGTAGTCAAGAGAATATTGAGATACCTGAAAGGAATTGATGACTTTAGTTTGTACTACAAAAGGAATGAGAAATTTGAACTAAGAGCCTACACTAATGCAAATTGGGGAGGCAACATTGATGATAGAAAAAGCACCAGTAGAGGAGCACTTTTCTTAGGAAAGAGGTTGATTACATAGATAAGCAAAAAACAAAGTTGCACCTCACAGTCTACTACTGAAGCTGAATATGTGGCAGCTACTATAAACTACACCAATATTGTATGGATCAAACATTTGCTGCAAGGTATGAAAGAAGAGATGACTAAGCCTTTGATAATCTATTGTGACAATACAAGTGCTATTAACATATCAAAGAACCCTATAATGCATGCCAAAACCAAGCATATTGCAATTAAGTATCATTGTGTAAGAGAGCTAGTGGAAGATAAACAAGTAAAGATGGAATATGTTAGCTCAAAGGAACAGATTATTGATATCTTCACAAAAGCACTACCTAAAGATTCATTTGAGTATCTTAGAAGCAAGTTAGGGGTGATACCCCTAGCTAAGGCTACTTAAAGAAAAAGCAAGAATGCACTATATCAAATAAGCTGAATGTTGAAATTATACACATTGATGCAAAGGATGTTTACTTTGGGATTCATGCCTGAAGTAGTAGAAGTGTTGAAGTTCCAAATTAGTCACAAGAAAGGTGAAAAAGGGAGAAATTGACTAAACTTGTAAAAGCTACACTTGCATAATTAATGATGCTAATATGTCTTTGGCATTGTTGTCAAAGAGGGAGAAGTGGACAACTAATCAACAATTGTTGAAGATAAAAGATTCAGATAAAGGGAGAACAACTAAACAAATAAAGATAAATGGAGTTTTTAGAGGTTGATCAAAATAGTAGAAGATGAACAATACAGAGGGAGAAAGACAAAGAACAAGGCTACAATAGCAAAGAGGGAGAAGTTGAAATGAAGCAATTAGAATAGTAAAAGGAGATTGTTGTACAAGTCTTACAATTTACTTTTTGGCATTTGACTTACTGTTCTAACCTAGTTAGTTTGTAGCTGAATAGTTTAGTCTGATGCTTAATCAGCTTGGTTTGCCATCAATGCCAAAGAGGGAGATTATTGGAAATTTGATTGAAAAGCTTATTATTGTTGAAGATCAAAGAAGGATATTGTTTTAAAAGAATGTTTTTAATCATTTCTTTGCCATTGATGTCAAACCTGCTATTTGCAGGAATGACATTTTCTTATAAGATCCAAGTGCTATCACTTAGTTGATTGATGAAAAGGATTTGATCAACAAGATGTAACAAGAGCACCTAAAGGAAAGGTTGAGTTATGATGTTATAATGAAGTGCAAGGATTAGTTAAGACAATGGATAAGTAATGTATTAATGACATACTCATAGATATAGAGATTGGTCACACTTAGAAACATTGGAGGAAGAAGTTGTAACAAGGATGACTGCAAATCTTAGACTAAAATATTTAGTGGGTGCCAAGAAAGCTAGTTGAAGCCAAGAAAATTCTTAGTAGAAGCTTAGTAATAGACATTTCTAGTGTGTGCTGAGTGATCTTCAAGTGCTGAGTAAAGATCATGTGTCGAGCATCAAGAAAAACATAGTTGATGCCAAGTAACACAGTATGTGCCAAGCATCAGGAAAAACATAGTTGATGGTGAGTAACACAGTATGTACCGAGCACCAGTATTTCAATAGTGTTGAGTTTCTGCATTATTTCAAATAACAAAGATTCACCAAATCCAAGCTGACTTAGTGGTTACATTGAATTTTGTGAATGAATTGGAGGATAAGGATGATGAGTTGTTGGCACAGAAACCTATGTAAATTGTTTTGGGTGAATTCTAATGGATTATTCAAGAAGGTTCTAGAGGAAACATAATATGTGTTAGACACAATGGATCCTACCTAATCCATGTGAATTGAAATTGAAAAAATGGAAGAATCAAGCGAGAAAAGGAACTCCAAGACTTCTATTCTAAGAAGTCATAAACCAAGAAGCAAAGAGCTACTGATATTGTTGCTACAGAAGTGCTAAATCTATGAAGTAGTTGAAAGGATGTCAAGAGGGAGACATCTAGGAGAAGGAAGAGCACAGAGGCTCTACTTCTACAAGTGGTCATGAAGAGATGATTGCACGAGTACATTGAGTATGGAGACTCAAGGAGACAAAGCTTGAAATATAAGGCAAGCAATTAAGAGTTGTTGAGATAGAAGATCGGGCAAGGGTATGAGCTAAGAAGTGATCTGAGATCTACAAGATAAGTTGTATGTTGTAGTTAGGTCAAGATTGTCTAATACTCTCTAGCAATTTTATTAGATATAAAAATCCTATAGACTTAGGTTGGCCTAATAGCCATTTGTAAATCCTTTAACAGGGTGGCATTCCAAGTGAATGTTCTAAAGTCCTTTAACCAAGCCCACTTCTAACAAGGTGGTTAAATCCTCTAACAAGGTCACATTTAACATTGTGTTGTAAGCTTTTAACAGAGTAGGCCTTTCACAGGGCATCACTTCAGAAGGGTGAGAATTGAGTAGCATGTTACTGGTGGTTTTTCCCAAATTGGGTTTCTACGTAAATCATTGTGTCATGTGTTGATTTCTTATGTGTTATGCATACATGTTGATTTACAATAACTTTCTAATTAGATAAGTTAAAGTTTGGATGATTGAATGGATTCACTAGACTTAGTGAAAAGTTTTTAAGGGACATCTGGACCTTAAATAACTGATTCCCCCCCCCCCCCCCCCCCACCCTTCTTAGTTATTCTAAAGAAATTCTAACAATTTACATGTTAGCTTCTTTACAATTTTGGCCAAGCCTCCCAAGAGTGGAAAACTTCCCTAATGATGTGAAGTCTTATGAATTCTACCCATGTTTACAATTGGAAAATAGCTATGCAGGGTATATCAGAGTTAATGATGCATTCACCATGAGTTTTTGCAGGGAACTCTAGGGATGTCCAGAGAGGAGATTCGGTCCCAAAGCTATGGTGACCATTAGCCAATTTGGGAGTTATTTCATTCAGTTCTCATCCATTTCATATTTGTGTCTTGTAGTATTTGATGGTTTTCCCTTGAATCTACTGAGATATCTTAGTGATATGATTGTGCTGATCGAGATCATGTGGCAAGCAATCTAGGTGGACATGTTGAGCAATAGTTTGAAGAAGAAAGGGTATGAGTTCCCTATAAAGGTGTTGTGAATCTCATTTGGATGTGAAGAATATGCTAAAAGTGTTTGAATCAAAATATAAATTAAAGATGTATGAGGTCTTAAGACCTGTGTTTGGTCCTAATGGATATGCAAGGGAGGTGTTGCAGATTGGAAGTGTTATCAAACACATCACCACCATTGAAGACTATTGGGCTAACTGTAAAGATGAATTCAAAATCCATGATTGTGCTTTCACTAGATTCATTTTAGATCAAGTAAAGATGTATAAAGTTGATATCAATGTTGAGGGAGTGGAAGATGATGGACATAATATGTATAGTAATACTTATCTAACAAAGATAAGGAATACTCCTATTAGCTCAGAACCTTATGAGGATAATGGAGAAGAGCTAGAGATCATGATGGCCTAGATTATTAAAGGAATTAGGAAGTTGGACAAATGGACCATAGCCAGAAGAAGACAAAGTAAAAGTACATCTACTCAAGCTTCTCTAGCAACTACAATGACCCCTTCTTCTTAAGGAGGTACACCAGGTGTGACCCTAGCTATCACTTAGGGAATGACTCAAGCATTAGTTGAGGGATATCAACCTCTCAATAAGAATATCCCTTTCACTAAAACTTGTCATGATGGCTCCCTCCCAGTGATTGGAACTCAAAAAAATGTTGAGAAGAAGAAAGTGAAAGAACTTAAAGATACTATAGCTAATCCAATCCCCTCACATCATAGTAGTCCAATTCTATCTACTAGTACTGCACTTCTCTAGCCGAGTAGTCCTCAAGTGTAGGTAGTAGATTTAGGAGATGGAGGAAGTAGTGATAGGGAATCCACTAAATCTGATGAGGGAACCAAGAAGACTTTGGAGGTGGAAAAAGGCCAAGAGTCTTTCAAGATCATTTCATAGGCCCAAAAGAATCCCTTCTCCTTGACTATGAAAGAAATCACTCTAGTCAAAAGGAAAATGTTTAGTATAGATCTCTAGGGATTGCCTCCAAAGTGATAAGTATAGATTCATGGTTGGAGGATACTCTAGATAGGAAGAGAAAGAGGAAATATTAAGGTGACCTCAACAAGGATACCTTATCTCTTATGGTTCATTCTAGGTCAACATTGAGTAAGGTGAAGAAGCAAAAGACCTTGTCAATCCTTGGACAAGACCCTAAAACAGTGCATCTAACCATGAAAATAACAAAGCCTAACAAGGAGGGAAGGATTGAGGATATGTCCACTGATGATTTTACTCTACATTCATTCAATCTTGGGGAGGCCAGACATGATACTAAAGTTGGCTTGTGAAAATCAACAAATGAAGTTATTGAATGATAACTCGAGAGCCTCAAATTGTCAAATGCCTAGATGAAAACAAAAATATAGGAATTTAATGGCTTCATTAGGAACTTGGTCACCTCATTGGCAAGCATCTTCGAGATGCCCATTACTAGTGATCCCACCATTGTAGACATTCTGGCACTTATATCCCTACTCCAGGAAGATAAGCATTTTGGGCACATCAATAGAGAGTGGAGTGGGGAATTCAAGGTGGAAGGAATATCTATAATAGAGAACATTGGTAATGCTATATTGAGATTAGAAACAAAGAAAGATAACATATCATCAAATAGAGCCACCTTGGCCATGAAGAAAACCAAAAGTGATGATTGTGTTTCCTTGTTGAAGATGATCATCCACATGAAGGCAAAGGAGGTTAAAGCAAAAATCTTGCCTAAAGGAGATGAGCCCCTAGTCGAGTGGTTCCAAAGTATGTAGTTCAAGTCCAAAATGATCATGGCGGTAGAAGAGGGACTTAAAGAAATTGAAGACAAAGTAAAGAAGAAGCAAGATAGAAATTATGAGCTATTAAGAGGTTTGCACACAGATTCAGTGGGTAAGGGAAAGTGATCATTGGAGTAGCTTTCATGAAGGAAAATTTCTCCAATTTCATAAATTGTTTGACACGAATAGCTTCTAGTCACCTAAATAGAGTCTCTAAACTACGAAAGCTAGGTGGATGCATGCACATGGCCATGGAAGAATTACAAGACTGGTTGGGTGCTATCAATGATCTAGATAGTGAACATTCTAAGTGGCTCTTGATATACACTAATGTATACATCCATAAACATGAAGAGCTAATCCTAATCATTGTTGCCACCAAGGCCTATAGGGAAAAGGTGGAAAAAGGAAAGAGAAGGTGAAGTGATTCATATTCCACCTCTTCCATTTTGTCTATGTTATCATTGTAATAGACAAACTAGCTCCTTGCCATTTGTTATTTTTGAGGAGATGAACCGATTGAACTTCCTTTATTGGTCATCTTAAAAACCTATATGTATGATAATGAAAAATTAATAAAAGGTTGGCAAAATTTGGTGTGAAATACTAGATGTTGTAGAGTCAATTGAATGGTATTTTGCATCAATTATTTACTATTTCATTATGTTAGTTGATAATTGTTTGTTTTCTTTTTCTCTTTTATTTGAATTAAAAAAAGGAATGAATAGATTTTCATCACCTATTTTGAGGAAGTAAACTAAATATGATAAGTATTGTCATCATAGGTTCAGAAGAGATCTTTTAGATGTTCCCTCCTAGTTAATCTTTCTTCCGCTATCTTTTTAGTTTCTTTCTGGTTTAGTTAGCATTAGTTGTTATGCCATATTGATTTTTTAAGTCATATGAGTTCATAAGATGTGTGAGTTCATAAACTTAATTTATCTTTTGAAATCTTTTCTTGCCTAAGTTAGATCTTGCATAGGTCTAGGTTGGTTTACCTCTCCTATTCTCAAGTTAAGAACATACCCCCTTTTTTTAAGATTTAGGAACAAACATAATTCATTTCAAATTTGTAATAGGGAACTATACCTAATAATTCAAAGGAAAGTTAGTCTTCTTAGAAGCAACTCTCCAACTATTATAACCAGATGTCATTTATGAAATTTGGCCCCCCAAGGGTTAAATATAATAGAACAAATCTATTTACTAACAATGTGTTAGCTTGCATCTTGCATCTCATCTAGTTTATCTATCATTTTGTATTTCATCATATAGTGGTTCTTGGATGATAGCATTCTTTCTCCCATATTTGAATCTTCCATTCTTTGGTACACCTTGCAAGGGTTGCATAAGCTAAGTTCATTTGAGAGCCATACTCAACTCTTACACAACATAGATAGGAAGCTATAAGCTTCTTCTTGAGATTCCCTCTTCCATGGGTTCTCTCAAGTGTAATGGTTTATACAAGTGTACCATTTGTTTTACACACAACCTCATTGATAAACACATCTTTATGTCCCAAAGAAAACAATACAAAATGATAGAATTAAATCATATGGCTGAAAACTATGTGTTTCTTTATGTTTTTCTTAAAGTATCATGATATTTATTTTTTGATGGTTTTATGTGAATTTTCTTGTTGGCCAAAATACAATGTACACCAAAGACATTTGAACTTTCTTTTATGATGACTATTTCAGTAGATCCCTTTATGTATTTTATATTTCAAACTGAGATATATATATATATGAGATTTATATAAAGAACATTTATGATGATTTGGGTTGTTTATTATGGAACCAAATTTGATCAATATTTCTTTTGTAGTATGTGACACAATTGATTTTTATGAGCTTTGGGAAGGTTGTCAAGGTCCATTCTATTAGAGTGGCTTGCAATGGGGGTCAGGGCCCAAAGTAGCTTCCAAGATAACTCATTATGAGTTGTGTGATAAGTGATAACTTAATAAAATTTTGAGAATAATTTTAAATATTAATAAGATCACTTTATTCCTCACCCATGTCTCGAGGGCTAGTATAGGCTAGGATGGGAGTAGAAAAAGATGATTCATTATGTGTTACCTTTGAGGTAGATTGGCTATCAGGATTGATTTGATAGCCTATGTATGGATCATATATTATATCCCCTGCAAGGTAGGAGATGGAGCTTGATTAAGATACCATGAGGTTGGGAGGTAGTAACTTTTTACCATTCCCTCCCTTCAGGTTGACAGATGTTGGATGTTCACTAATGGAGTTATATCATTATCATTCTAATTTTTATCTTGTAAACTCCTTTTTTAATTAATGTATTTATGTATCTTGTATTTTGAGATCCTATGGGATGATGTATTTTATTTGATGTACTTCATTGTATCATTTGTACTTGTGTATTTCCTTAGGAGATTATGTATTTTTTATTCATCTATGATTATGAATAATGTACTTGAGATTAAAATTAATTAATAAAACTTTTTAAAATGTGACTCAACATGAAGAAACCTTTGAAAAATATAAATTGTAATTGTAATGGCTTGTGTGTATGTTTATATTGTTTCTCTGCATTATTACTTTGATGTTGTGTAAATTATAGGGGAAAAAATGGTTCAGTAAACTCTATACAATACTATGTTAATTTCTCTTGGGTTCCTGAGTGGGGTGTTACATCCTTTGAGAGAATTTCCTATTCAAGATCTAGAATTTTATTGTCCATCAAAGGAGGAGATCTACATTGAGACATTCACTATTGTTGTGTGTCCACAATGCATGTCCCATTTTTAATCTTGCAAATGGGGACCCCTTTCTTTAATTTTTGTGTTGCATCTTATGTCTCCTTGATTTGTAAAATTATGGTCACTTATGAGGGACCTTGATGGTTAAGAATCTTTTTGTCATGTCAGGTAGTTTTTTGAGTTAGTATCACTAATTTTACTTTGTGTTGATTTCCTAGTTTTTTCCTAAGTATTTTTCATACTTATAGAGTTGCAAACCTCTTCATGTGCGCAATTCCTCTTGTTTTATTTTTTGGTTAGAGTTTCCTATGCACTTGTGCACCAGTAGAGTTGCACAAGTGTGTAGGTTTGTAGGTCTATTTCACCCTTAACTAACATCCTAAAGAAATCACTAAAATCTACATGTCACGCTTGTATAGGTGTGCACCTCCACAGATGCACAGTTATGATATTTCATGTTTTATAGTACATCTTTGTACACTTGCATAGGTCCACACCTATGCAAGGTGCATAGCTCTAGGATGACCCTTTTGTATTAGTTTTGTTAGTTGTGTCTTAGTGTTTTGGGGCTTTTGGTTACAACTTTTTTTAGTTTTTTCTATGTTGTAGTAATTTACATTTCTAGAGGTATTTTAAGGGTATTTTCAAGCAAGTCTTGGTCCAATAAGACACATTTTAATTTAGCCTTCAATTATTTTCCTCCAAATTTCAAATATCTTTACAATAAATTAAAGGGTTCATAATTATATTTAGGGGAAAGAAGTTATGCTTTCTCCAAGTAGAACTAAAAGTTTATAGAATTTTTAATAGCTTTTATAGCTTATTTTGTATTAAGTATTTTTTTAATTTTTAATTTTTCATTACTAGAGAATGATGGTGATGCTTAGAATCCATTAGACTTAATGTAGATTCATAATTTAGATCATAAACAAGTTAATTTTCTTAGATTAGTTTGTCATTTTCAATAAAATGTTATTGACAATTGTATTGCACATACAGATTCAACGTACACCTTCTGAAGCTTAGATCAAACAAGCATAAGGAACTCAAGTCCATACCCATGTTAAACTATGAGGGAATAAATTGTCAAAAATAAAAAAACCCATGAGTGCTCCCAAACCCCATACGATAAAATCTCAAAAACTATTTCAAATCTGGGAACTTTGGTTTTTTGGTGATTTTTGCATTTTTCAGTGGTCTGCACGTGTGCATCTCCACACCTTCGCACCCCCACATATACACACCTCCACATTTTTTAAGTTTTGAATTTTCCAAGTGAAGTACCTAATTTTAACTCCATAACTCTACAGGTACAATAATTTCTATGAATTTCCATGTGTGACGCTAGTTAACTACCAATTACTAAATTTCATACTTTCTTGCTCTAATTCTATATTTTTTGAGTATGTTAATAGATAATTAATGGGTATGCATGGAAAATTCCAAGATAATATTTTTTTTAATGTCATAACTTAGAGATATCTCTCTTCTTATCTTCTTCGTCTATTTGTAGTTTTGAGTCATGTAGAGATTCATGCACTATCAAATAAAGAAAAATAAAAAGTGCAAGCCTACTTAGAACCTAGATAGGAGTCACTTTGTCCATAAATAGCTTAATTTTAATAGTTTTTGTATACTTTTTTTATGGGATAAACCCTAGATCTGAAAATCATAGCAATGGAGAAGGTTTCTTATAAATATAAGGATATAACATGTATTCAAGGTCAAGAATTTGTGCAATAAAGTTATGCTATTAATGCTCTCATTCTATGTGTAGTGATTCTTGTTAGAATGTGTGTTCTCACCTCTGTGAGCATCATCTAGATCCAATGAGTGCTAAATGTTCCATTTATTATCATGAGAGATTGATTCTTGTGTGTATCACTACTCATGAAATATGAGTCAATGAGTTTGACTCAAAAACTACACAGTTAAATCCCGATAGTAATATCACAATGTGTATTCTCTTTATGAATTATTGTTTATGAATAAAAAAGGTGCTAATAGTTTTATTATGTTGAATGCTAGTGTGATCTTAGTTTTTGGAGATTATCACAGTTAGTGGCATTATACCTCTATAGTGACAAATCAGAGAAGGGGAATTATGTATGTAAACTCGTAGAAATTTGTCTCATGTGTACACACTTTTTTGGCTACATGATTTGATGAGTTGTGAAAATCATAGAACCTTACAAAGTTCCACCAACAATGCATGAATGAGATTACGATTGTGTAGCTCTAAATTTAGTTGGTTTTCTACCATCTCCTTTGAAGGTTCAATACATAGACACATTGTCATTATGGCTTACGTCCATTTAGGATTTAATTTTCAAAGAAATTTTTAATTCTCTTGTTACCTTATCTCCTTTCAATTTTATTTACAATCCCCCCAAATTATATTAAATTTTATATTAGTTGCATGTGATAATTACATTAATTAAAAACTTAGAAAATACAAAAAATATTATTTACCATTGATTATTTTCCAAGTTTTGTAGAATTGCATATTTGACTTCATAGAACTAGAAAAGGCCTCCTCTTAAATAAAAACATTAATCTCAATTGAGATACCTAGGTGGTTGAAAAATAGCCTCTCCAAACCTTAGAGATGGTATTTTATCAACTTTTCAAGAGAGAGATTTGCAAGAACTTTTTCCATTGTCATAGTACAAACACAACACTCAACAATTATCTTCTTCATTGATGAACATTTACATCTATGGATCCATAATGTGGTTTTGGTAGATCCATGTCAAATTCAACATATACAACATACAACAAGGCAAATCCTTATTGACAAGGGTTTCTACAAATAAGGTGAATACTTACATTTATCTTGTTTTCTTAATATAGGTTTATATTTATATTTCAAGTTTGATTCCTTAATCTAGGATTTGACCAAGGCTGCAAGCTCTCCCCTACCCAAAAATAATAATTCACGGTTCCTGTGTACAGGAAGAGGATAATGAATTTGTGGTTGCAAATCTAGAAAATACTCTTTGAGACCTTTTGGAAAAACTTGGGTCGACCTAGTTATAGGGCCCTAACAACATGGTGACATCATGGAACAATGTCTATAGATTTTTCCTTCAAGTTGACTTATTCTAAGGGCTTTGGTAGGAAAAAATATTTCTAGGTTTTCTACTTTATTCAAGGCTTCATAGATAAAAATTTTGAATCAAGCTCAAATCCAAACTTTTTGGAGCAAAAACATACTTTCCTCTACACATTTCAAGATTTGTATTACATATATTACTTCATAAACAAGTTAAATTTTTATTTTCATTTTCACATATCACACATGGAACAAAGAGTATTTCCTTGCATTACATTCATTTTAGCAATTCAAATTTAGTATTGGCATCCCTTCTTCTATTTTGGTCTTGCTAATCTAATTTGAATTCAAAAGGGGACATACTTGGAAATTATATTTATCCACACATACACATTTATAATTCTATAGATGTGAAAAGTGTAGACCTTTACCCTATTAAGCACTTCCATTTTTCTGACTAAACACCTATCGCAATGAGGATCTCTACACATAATTAATTTATTTCCTTCCAAGTGTTATCATCCAAAAGCATTGTCCTCTTAGAATATCTTAATATTATATTTCTACTAAAACCAATATATGATGAAACTAAAGATATTTGTCTATTTTTGCATATAATGCTACCAATAATGGATGTCAACATAACTCTTTTGTGATGGTCTTATGAGTTTGCTTCCCTATGGAACTTAAACCTTTCCTAACATTTTCAATAATATCACTTTGCATGTTAGAAAGTTTTCTCTTTTTTGATGTTGTTTCTACACCCATAAATTTTAATGACTCGTATAATTTTTTTCCTATAAGAACATAAGAAATTACTTGAGCTTTTTCAAGTGTTTCCAAATTACCAAATTTAGTAGTTATTTCTTTTAATATCTTATTCAAAGCTCCCTTTTTAGCAATACTCAATGGTTTAATATCATAAAGTGGTCTCAATTTCACCACATCCATTGCAAGTAAATAATCCAAGCTTTAGTAAGTGATATTTTTCTTTAAAATTTGAGCTAGTTTATGTGTTTATCCATACAAATATGAGCAACTAATCCTGACCATTCTCCAACTTCCATTTCTTGAGCTTCTTCACTATCATAACTTGAACCTTCTCTAACATCCATTTGTTCATCTTGTGATTTTTTTTGTGAGCTAAATACACAAAAATGAATAAAATTATAACATGCTATTTAGAAAATTGAAAGTGGCAAGATATGATTTTACAAGTTTATACCTTCTTTCCTTTGGTAATAAGAGGCTAATGATGGCTCACGATTTTACTATTTTGTAGTGGGTGACCTTTTTCTTGTAAATATATTGTTTTCCTTTTTGATGACCCATCTTTGTGTTAGTATGAGTATTATTGTCTATTATTTTCAAACACTTAGCCATATATAAGGAAAAGTCAGTCAATCATCACTATGACTGAGCTACTCTATATAGCTCGAGTCATGTAAAGACTTGTAAATAATCATGTATATGTTGAGCTCTATAGGATTCGACAAAATATTTGGTTGCTGAGTACTTTTAGTAAAAGTTGAGAGTGAATGCCAAGCAGAAAAAGCACATAGATGTTGAGTTATATAGAAGGATTTGATTATAGTTAAGGTCAAGCAACAATAGAGAGAATAGTTATGACTGAGCATCAGAGACATTGAGTGTCAAGTAACACAAAGAGAACATAAAAGTCTAAAATGATACAAACTTTGAGGTAAACCATTTCAAGCTGACATGGACATGCCATTTAATGATTGTATATTTTTTTATAGAGGTTATTACACATTCTTACATGGATCATTGATCCCTATGAGGGAAGAAAAACCAATAAGATGAAGAGAGAAAAAAGGAAGCATCTAGAAGACTCTACATATGTCTTTAAATAGGCATATCCAATCCCTATTTTTAAAGTGTGGAGTGAGATATCACAGAAGAGAGTGTGAATTGAGTGAAGTGTACAAAGGAAGTAAACTATATTATTTGTAAGTTCTAGATTTTGTAAGAGAAAGTTGTGAAGCAAACAAAGATAACAACCTAATAAAGTAGTGAAGGACTAAGTAAAGATATATCAAATTGAATATTAGATCAAAGATTGGAAGGAGGAGATCTGTAATCAAAAATTATAAGTGTAGACTAAAGGATTAGGTACTGAATCAGTTTTGATATATTGAATTAGGGTATATCTCTTAACAAATTGGTTTTAACATACCTTTGTAAATCTCATAACAGAGTCCGTACTTCATTATAAGTGTAAAATCCTTTAATCAAGGTAAGACCTAGTAGTCTTAAAATATTTTAACAAAGCAAACCCCTCATTGGGTAGATCATCAAGAAGTGATCAAAATTGTAACCCTAACATGTTAACTTTGTTATTGTAGTAGTGAATATTTGTAGGTGTCATCCCCACCCCAATTTTACCTTCACCTTGGAGGGATTTTGGGATACTAAATCTTTTATGTCTATTAGAAATCTAATTGAAAAGATCATTGTAAGAAGAAGATTGATTGAAAAAGGGAGATTGTTGGAAAAATGATTGAAAAAGAATACTATCAAAGAGGGAGATTGTTGCAAAGAAGGAAGATGGTTGATAAAGAATATTTTCAATCATTGTTTTTTCATTGATGTGAAACATGCTATTTTTTGGAATGTCAATTTCTTATAAGATCCAAGTACTGTCACTTAGTTGATTGATGAAGAGGATTTAATCAAAAAGATGTAATAAAAGTACCTAAGGGAAAGGTTGAGTTATGGTTTTGTAATGAAGTGCAAGGATCAGTTAAGACAATGGTTAAATGATGTATTGATAACATACTTGAAGATATAGAGGCTGGCCACACTTAGAAACATTGGAGGAATAAGTTGCAACAAGGATGAGTGTAAAGCTTAACTAAGTTCATTAGTGAGCACTGAGCAAGTTAGTTCAAGCTGAGAAAATTTCCAGTTAGTGTCGAGCAAATAAGAAATCTAGTGTGTGTTGAGTGATTATGAAGGAGCCAAGTTTGTTTAGGTGTCGAGCAAAGTAATTGGTGCTGAGTATCAAAAAAACTTAATGGATGTCGAGTGAATCTACAGTAGGTGTCGAGCATCAGTAAAATGTAGTTGATGTCGAGTAACACAATATGTGCCGAGCACCAAAAATTCAATAGTGCCAAGCTGTTACATTATTGAAAAAGTCAAAGATTCACCAAATCTGAGTAGACAAATTTGCTACCTTGGATTTTGTGAACTAATTGGAAGATTAGGATGATGAGCTAGTGGCACAGAATTCTATGTAAACCATATTTGAGTGAATTTAAGAGGATTCTTCATGATGTTTCTAGAAGGAACAAAATATGGGTTAGATTCAATGAATCCTACTTAATCCATTTGAACTAAAATTAAAGGAGGGAAGAATCAAGCGGGAAAAGAAATTTCAAACTTCTATTTAAGGAGTCACAGACCAAGAAGCAAAAGTTGCTAGTTTGCCAAATTGTGAAGTGGTTGAAGGGTGTCAAGAAGAAGGCATCAACGAGAGGGAAGAATGGAGCATAGAGACTCTACTTTGATAAGTGGTCAAAAGGAAGATTGCACTGGTACATCAAGCATGAAGACTCAAGGAGAAAAAGCTTGAGAAAGGGAACAAGCTATTAGAACTGCAAAGACTGAAAGCCAAGCAATGTGAAAGAGTTGAACTGTGATCTAAAATCTATAAGTTAAGTTGTGAGTTGTATCAGATCAAAAGCCCTTGTTGTTACTCTAACAATTTTATTAGTTAGGGTAAAAATCCTATGGACTTGGTTGGTTTAACAACCATTTGTAAATCCTTTAACAGGGTGGCATTCCAAGTGAATGTTCTAAAGTCCTCTAACCAAGCCCACTTCTAACAGGGTGGTTAAATCTTTTAACTAGGTCACATTTAATAGTGTGTTGTAGCCTTTAATAGGGTAGGCCTTTCACAAGGCATCACATTAGAAGAGTGAGAATTGAGTAGCATGTTATTGGTGGTTTTTCCCAAATTGAGTATCCACATAAATCACTATGTTATGTGTTGATTTTACATGTTTTATGCTTGCATGTTGATTTACAATAACTTGCTAAGTAGGAAAGTCTAAGCTTGGATGAATGAACAGTTTCAAAGGCTCACTTTACTTGATGAAAAAGTTTTTATTGGACATTTGGACCTTGAATAACTGATTCACCCCCCTAGTTATTCTAAAGCATTTCTAACAATTGGTATCAGAGCCATCTACTGATTTAGTTTAAATGTACTAGAAGCAAGAAGATCAAGATGTCCAAGAGAGAAGTTCCCAAGCTCAATAAAGATAACTTTGCTACATGGAAAAGTCTGATGAAACTATACCTTGGATCAATAGGTGATTATGCAAAAAATTCAATTGGAGTGGAACATGTAGATCTAGCTGGACCCCTTTCTGTAGATGATTTGAACAAAAGGAATGAGCACAATCAGGCAATGCTAGAGATTGCCTCTACACTCAGTTATGCTAAAGTTGATGACATCAAAGGATGTGATTCTGCATTCAAGATGTAGAAAGCCCTATTAGATATCTACGGAGGAGATCAGAATGTTCAAAGAGAAAAGAGAGAAAGCCTCAGAGGAAAATATGATGACATGAAAATGGAGGAAGGTGAGAATGTTACACAATATGCATCTAGAATGAAAGAAGTGGTAAGTGCAATAAGGAGTCTATGTGTTCATTTGGAAGATGACACTGTCAATTAAAAATACTTAAGAACTTTGCTCCCCATCTATGCTATTAGAGTTTCAACCATCTAGCAATTGAGGTGTGTACCAGGAAACTCACTAACCTTTGAAGAAATAGTAGGATGACTCACTTCATTTGAGTTTTCCAATTATGATAACTATAGACCTAAGAATCTTGAATCTTCTTTCAAGGCTAAGATATCATTGAGAGACACTAAGGAGGTGAAATCAAAGAAGAAGAGTAGAAAAGGAAAACATGCATCCAGTGATAGCAGCATAGATGAAGAGGATGTGGAACAATTGGAAGCACTATTGGCTAGAAGATTCCACAAAGGCAAAGGCAAATTCAAAGGTAAGCTCCCTATCATTTGTTTTAATTGCAATGAAGTAGGACATATTGCTACAAGATGTACGTAGAAGAAGAACTTCAAAGAAGGAAACAAGTACAAGAACAAAAGAGAAGATGATGACAGAGATTATAAGGACAAAGGCAAAAGATGCTACATTGTTGAAAAAGATTCTAATGAGAATGATGATGAAGTAGTCTATGTAGCCATGAAGGATGAATCAAATGAAGATGAAGCAACAATACTAGTAACCTATGTGAACAAGAATGACAAATGGATCATAGATAGTGGATGCTCACATCACATGATAGGAGACAAAAGCAAATTTATTACCTTTACCGAGTATGATGGAAACACTAATACATTTAGCATCGATTTGTGATGGCTATGTGTCGCAATTACGACAGAAATGTGTTGCCACTACGATAGTAATAGACGTCATTATTTTTTAGTCGCAAATTACGATGTCTATCCTATACCATCACAATTATGATGCCTATCTGTCACTATACAACCACTTAATTGTGACATCAACACCATCACAATTCTTGTGGCTGACATCGCAATTACAACAAAAATGCTGGAAATTGCGACAGCGGTTGACCACTTTATTGTGACATCAACACCATCACAATTCTTGTGGTAGGGCAACCTACTAAATTGTCTAGGATAGATTTTTAGTCCCTTTGGAAGGTTGTCAATACTGCCTTGACGACCTTCACGATCATCAATTACACAATTAGTAAACAAACATCACAATAGAAATATATAAATTACAAACATAAACCATTAGGTGGAACGGCATTACCTCGATAATTAATTCTATTATATTCCAACTTCCATAGGCGAGGTGTCATTCTTCGTGGCTTTGGTGTAGTCTCTTCTTTCCCATTGAAAAAATGTTTTTCCGTACTTCAATACTTATGATTCCTGTGGAGGAAGTGTCTACACTCATCAAACACCTACTTTCCTAAACTTTTTGAATGACGAGATTTCATCTTTGGACCACAAACTAGACATGCAAATTTTTCCTTTGTTTGAAGACCTACAAGATAATGATATAATTGGATTATTAAATATGTTGATTTTTATAATTAGAATTACTCTACGCAACTTGAATTCACTATAACATACCACAAAAATGTGTTAGCCCTGGGGCATCATGTATTGTCCATGCAAGTATTGCATGGAAATGAAATTGTCTTTGTCCTATTGGTCTAGACATGTCATACATAGTGAGACCATTCCATAACTCCACCAACTTGTCGATAAGAGGCTCAATATATACATTCATATATTTTACTTGATATTTACCTACTTGAATGAATAGTAACATTACATAATTATTGTGACCGTTTTACTACAAGATTTGTAAGTACATGTAAATTAATAACTATCAAATGATAAGATACCTGGAACAATCATTGCCAACATAATGTGCTCCCTCTTTATTGACATCCACAGAGGAATGTTATTGTTGATAACAAAAACAGGTCACATCGAGTAAACAGATCTCATTTCTCCAAATGGATTGACACCATCCGCTGCCAATGAAAGCCTGAGATTATGAGGTTCTTCTTTGAAGTGTTGCCACTTTTCCTCTATGTGCATAAATGTTGAACCATCCATAGGGATTCGAATAATGTCATCTTGACTTCTATTGCGTGCATGATAATCCATAAATTGAGCCAAGCTACTACACCTAAATAATCATCGCATCCATGGAATAATGGGGATGTAACGAAGAACTTGTTGAGGCACCTTTTTTGTTAGCCGATCTGTTCAATATCTACTTGTATGACATACAGGGCATTGTGTTGCAAATTCATGTTCTTTATAATATATAATATGATCATTGGGACAAGCATGTATTGCTTCATACTCTATTCCAATATCTTTCATAACAGCAAATAATTCTCGATATGAGCGAGGTAGAATATTTGATGGTGGTAACAAAAACTCGCCTATCAATCTACAGTAAAAAATATAAGTTGTTAATATAAACAATATTAGTGGTACATTATTCACCCTTTGTTAACTATAAAGACATATATGACATACCTTAACATACGTGACATTGTTATGTTGGATAAACCATTCATAACCTTCAAGTTCAACAACAACAATACAGTAGAGAGAGGAGTTGTTTGGGAGTCTTTGTATAGGGACTCGTATGCCTTCT
Source organism: Cupressus sempervirens (assembly GCA_028749045.1). Classification (NCBI taxonomy): domain Eukaryota; kingdom Viridiplantae; phylum Streptophyta; class Pinopsida; order Cupressales; family Cupressaceae; genus Cupressus; species Cupressus sempervirens. The sequence goes on along the minus strand of CM053785.1, from coordinate 710,485,754 downwards.
TAAGTAGAGGTACATCGAGGCTATCATCATCATCATGATCAGATACGCTTGGACTAAATGTGTCATGGATCAATGTATTTATACCATCATCTTCAATTTTATTTTCTGGCACATGATCGTCATCTTCCATGGGATCATTATCTTCACCTTGGATATTCGCACCTCCATGTTCCTCCACTTTGAAAACCATATTCTTCGAATTGTTGTGGTTCATATCATGTACTTCCCTAGGGAGATCAACCTATATAAAATTGATTAACATAAATAAACCATGATAATCAACTCATCATCAAGTGATTTCATATGTATATAAATTTTTAAAATGATATAATGAACAACTTACCAGTGGATGATAGTCATGCCCCCCTTCAATGTGACCATTCTCCCTACAATGTCTCTTAACTGTTTTGATTAGCAATCTTCTACGGTTTAAGCCCTTACAAATTTTTCAAGGATAATAAGGACAATAACATTTTCCATCACCTTTTCTTTTCAAGTTAGAACACAATTTAGGGATTGTCTCCCTATTTTTTTCTTCACTTATATTATCTGACATGATCGTTCTTCGCAGAAAGCAAAAATTGAGCTATGAAAACACGGTCTACAACTTTCACAAACTAAGCAAAACTTTTAAAAGTATGCAAATATTCCTAGACCTAGCTAAATACTTCAATATTTTAAAAATACTTTCTTTGACTTTATTCCTAAGACATTTAACCTAATCAGCTTTTATAACATTCAATCAATTGCTCTAGGCAAATTTGTGGATAAGATTATTTGTAAAACTTTGACCAATCGCCTGAAGGTCTTATTTCAAGAGACCTTACAACATTAAGCCACTAAAAGAAATTTCAAAACCTATAAACTAAAATTCTAGTTAAAATATACATTAAATTAAAAAATATACAATTTTCATACCCGAGCGCACAGCTATAACTCGTGCAACGGCCTTCTTGCTTAGCTGTAGAAGCTCTCCAGCAATCAAATTATACAAGCTACAAGGCCTAACAACAATTTCAAAACATATAAGCTACAAGGCAAGACATATTACATGACATGACAAAAGGAAAAAAATTTACAAGCTTTAGCAAGACATATTAAACGACATCATAGTGCTAGAGAGATCACAATTATATGAGTCAAACATAGTCATGAAAAAGCACATAAATTAGTTATTATATGCAATTTAAAGATATATAGTTAGATAGGGACATCCATAGGGCATATTGAAGAAATGAAATGGTCATATAGATTTCATATAGGATTTTGAAGATGATAGTGTTCTAAGGCAAAGAATCAGGAATCTACCTCCAGTCAAACAAATTAGAGGTTCGGTAGTTTCTTTAAATCCTGCACATATGGCCTTCAATATAGCACTTCTCTCTAGCTTGCATGTCACAATGGAAGAAAAGATGAAATTAAAATGAAAGCCAAAAATTTTACAAAGAGAATGAGCTTTTTTATATTGATTGTTTTTCATGATATTATAGAACTCCGTATCTATAAATGCTAGCAGGGTATTGAAGTGGGTGGCCTTCAAACCAGCCTTGGCTAGCACATGAAACACCATTACATAACAATATTTTTATAACAATAACATTAAGCTTATCTATGTAGTTACTAAACCAGCTATTACAAATGAGACACCAGATACAGATTACAGTGTGACCAAATCGAGCACCATATCCATAAATAAAAGGTTAGAATGTTCTAATACAGAAGAGAGCATAATATATACCAACATCAGTGTAATATGTACAAGAGATATTAATTACTATGCAACATATGACATTAGACACAAGAACATGCATATATATGATTTTTGCTTAAATCCAAGAAACTATGAAGCTGTTCATCAAGTGGCTCAAAATCTGCATTGTCATCTGGCTTCAGAAACTGTGAAGCTATTCATTAGGTTTATGGCAAAGTTGCAGTGTTTTTTATTGGCGAAACTAGGGATGCAGTGCAGGCTTTCTATGGTAGACTAGGGTTTCACGGTTGGAGATTCATGGCACAGAGCTAACCATACACACCAAATAGAGAAAATAGTACACAAAAAGATAACTGGTACTATTAAAACTAGAGCCAAAAATTAATAAAGAAACACTACAACCAATATACCCTGGGAATATCTATTTGGAGTTGAAGAAGGAGTTCACTCTTTATGTAGTCCTAAATATGTGAAGAAGATGTAAGAAAGAAAGAAAAGATTTATTAAAACAAAAATGTATTAGCACATGTAAGGTACAAGGTACAACTATCATTATATTAAAGTTTTTAGTTTTTTTTTGGCATTTTTTTCAAAGGGAGAGAAGATCTAAACATGAAATATGTAGGTATGGAAGGAAGGAAGATCGTGGTATAAGAGAACATCTGAACATGAGCTAAGGAAGAGCTAAAATATACATATGCATTGTTGACAAGGGATAGAAATGAATGAATATATAACAAGGAGAAAACAATCAGTAAAGGAAAGGAAGTGAAGATCTGATACTACAAATTTGATGTGATCAGTCATAGGTGATTTTTCTCTTAATAGGGTTTTCATGTTAAAAATTATTATGTTTAAATGTGTAGATTATTGTGTTACATGTTATTTTATTCTTATTTTTTGTATACTCCTTGTTGATGTAACTCAGTACATGAAGTATATAGTTAAAAGTTTATTACTGTGATACTTGGTGAAAGCTAACAATTTACTAGTGAAGGATGAATTAGATATTATTATGAAGTTTTAATATAGTTACCAAGTTTATATAGGAAAAGTTTAAGTTTTTAAGATGCTGAGAGTTTTTTAAGGCCCTATTCTTTAGCCGAGGAAAATTGAGCCCCCCTCCCTCCTTAGTTATTTAACAAAAACATGTCAAGGTGTCCAACAAAGGATCATGGGAAAGAATGGGATGCATTAATACCATAGGAACAATATGCCTATAATGAATGGACAAATAGTAGAAATGGTATTAGTCCTTTTAAGATAGTATATCAAAAAAGATAGAGGATATTTTAAATTGAGGGATATGAAGAGTATGGATAAGAGGAGTTCTCATGCTGAAGATATAGTAGAAGCAATGAGAGAGGTTCATGAAAAGGTGAGAGCTAATTTATGGAAGTGTTTACAACCGACCAAAATGTTAGGAGAAAAGATATACAATAATGATACACTTGAATAGGGAGAGAAGTTTCCAAAGATAGTTAGGGTAAGATTATAATGGGAAATACTAGTCACTACAAGATCTTGGGAAAGTATGGAGAAATTTTTTACAAGTTGTTGTAACCACCTTATATAGGTCTTTCTCCTATATTCAATGTCTAAGCTTTGACCATGTTCAAAGATTTTATGGATGAAGGTGTTAAACAAACATATTCAACTCTAAATGATGAAGACTAGGTGTCTGAATTACCATTGACAAAGGAAACATAGATTAAAGCTATTGTGGATACTAGAGAATCCAAAATGACAAGGCACAAGGTGTAATGGGAAAAAATAATTGATAATGGATAAAACTATAAAACTTGGAAGCCACATGGATGCTAGAGGAAGAAATTAGGAAGAAATGTATTGATTTGGACCAATTTTTCTCTAAGAGGACTTTAGACTTCTTCTGTTCAGGAGTGTCATGCAAGAACACCTCAAGCTTAGATTAAAGGCCAAAACTAATTAAGTTCCTAGTAGGGCATAATAATTATAATAAATTACATCGATAATTTAGACCAACGATGTAATGGAAAACAATATTTTTAAGCCAAAGTTTAAATAATATTGTAACAACCAAACAAAGGGACCCAAATTGATACATGAAGTTTGGCAATCAATGCAAACAAGGTTTTCTACATAATCCTTACTTTGATCAGTAAAAAAGAAGTCTAATTTTTGTGTCCTTTTCTGGAAATATTGGTACCCATCTGATGATCCATTTGTTGTAGATGATAGAGGGTCAAATCTACTTTATTTTGGTTTGTGAAGCATTCAATTTCATTATGTGGATGAAAAGATATTCAACTTTTTGTGTAAGTTGTCCAAACCCTTACTAGGGTAATCTATAACTTTGTACAAATAAATCTTTGATATAAAATGTGGACCAAGACCCAAAATTCAAATAGATGGTGGGGAAAAAGGTGTATTATATTCTCTCTTCTTTGCAAGAACCCATGGACAAGAATCCATGTGTATTTGATCAAACAAAAAAATGAAAAGTTGTCTTAGATTGCATAAAATAGAGATATGATAAATCAGTCATGATTTTGCTCACATAGGGAATTTATTGAAGGTATAATGGCTATAAATGCATGCAAGGATGAATCCTAATTGTATCCTAATGGCTGGGAATCAGAGGGTCTCTGAACCACTTTGTGACTATCTCAATGGAATAATGCATGCCTATCACAGTTTGACAGTGAACTAATGTTATGTGTTTCGAGTGGGATCAAAGGATTGGATTGGCTGGTTTGTTGAAGGTTATGAAAGCTAATGAATCAAGTGATATAGGAATGTCCTTTGTGTGGGTGAGAAATTGAGAATCCAATTTGTAAAGATAAATATAAGGTGTCAATTTCAAAAGTGTATGATGGGGCAGTCGCAATCAATCCAACGGTTCAGAGTATTGGAAGAGTTATAGATTTTGTAAGGTCTTGTGAAGGAATGGAAAGTGCCCATGAAATGAGTCTAATCAGAAGTCAAGTTAGTGTTGTAAGAAGTCAAGGGAGCCATTATTTTCACAAGGGAACGTGTGTGTCCAATTAGAAGGAATAGATGGATCAAAAGTTGCCATGAGTTAGAGTGGATCATATATGCCTAAAGAGTCAGTGGGCATGTATTGAGGGGATTGTAGAATAGGATAGAGTCCTAGAAAGCCCTGAAAGGGAAAGGTGTTGATGAATTGGGAAAGGAGAAAACTTTATAAACAAGTTGAATCGATACCCCTAATTGGTAGTTTGGTGTGTGTGTAGATGCTCTAAATAAATAAGAAGGAAAGGCCATAAGGAAGCTGGTAAACTATCAAACTGGGCCTTAACTCTCAAGGTACACAAAATCATTCTAGAAGATTTCCAAGCTTTAAGGATGGATATGGGAAATCCTCTGTGATAATTTCACCCCTCTTTTGGCCACAAATAACTACATCCATTTAATGTAGCTGGTGACACCGGAGATGTTATGTAAGTTCATTGTGATCTATGTTGCGATGATAAGTGATCACTGGCAAGCAGATTGATTATGATGAGGAATGATTGTTTTGAGTGCCTCAAGAAAAAAAAATTTGAGTTTTTTTTTGGTTCTTTCAATCCCAATTGTGAAGTTCTCTGCAACTTGAAGAGATGGAAACTTCCTTTACTCTCACTTGCATTAAGTAGAAAAACTTGTTCTGTGGGTAGAGCAAAAGGTTAAGACTTGATAATCATTTTCAATTTTGTGAACAACAAACAGCATCTTGGTTCTGCAGGGGGAAATGTTCACCAAGTTGAGGATAGACATAGAACCAACACATATGTTTGCTTCATTATTATGGCTTGGGTGTTGTGACTGGGTGAAGATAAAGCCATCATAGGGCTAATTATGGAAACAATTTTTCCTAGGGAGGCACTGGGAGGATTTGATGAAATCTTAGTGAAATCCATCCCAAAATTAGGAATAAATTTGGGGGACAAGTAAAGAAACCTTGAGAAAATTGAGGCCATGAAGTACTCACCATTTGTATTGTGTTTTGATGAAGATTCTAGAAAAAAAGGTTTAGAAAATCCAAGAAAGGTCGGCTAGCAGTAAAGATAGAGATCATATTATTCCTCCTCCTATTGCAAATTGCACAAAACTTTGAGTATTTGACTTGCAAAACAAAATTCAGGGGTGTATCTCAATTTGGATTGGAGAACTAGCAAAGTTACGATTTCTCAGCTTGTCTTTTAATGAGTTGTAAAACATTCTCTCACAAAAGTTGTTTACGTTCAAGAATCTTCAAATTCTAGATTAATCTCATAATAATTTATGAGGACTAATTCTTGAGAGTTCATGGATGTTGAATGATATGGAAAATGTGACACAAAGTGAAAAACAAAGCTGTCTCTGTCTTCATCCAAGAACTTGATCGTTACCGCCATTTTCATTGTAAACTATCCCTTTCTGGCCTCTATAAACCTCTTATTTATGAATCTTTCATCAAACCACCAAAAATGGCATGTACTTGGTGCCTTAATCCTCGATAGTCCACTCTTCTTTTCACCCAAATTTACCCCAATTCTTGAAATGGACTTTGCAAAAAGCTCCTCCATTCCACCCAATGCCCAACTGCAGAGCCCATACCATGATCTTGGAATGGATGTCGATGTTTTTTTTGTGATGTTTCTCAACTTGGTGGAACAACTCCCTCAGAAAAAGAAAAACACTCTCCATTAATTTATTGTCCATAAAATTGAACATTTTATCAACCCTAGTCTTCTTACTCTTCCCATGATAAGAATTTTGTTGTTTGGTGCAAGTGAGAGTGAAAGTAATTTCCATCACTCCAATTGCAAAAATCCTCTCAAACAACAATGTGGTTACCAAATCCAGCTTGTATCGAGGATTCAATTTTGGGGGCACACAAGACAAACATTCTCAATCATTATCAACCTAATTGAGTACTTACATGGCACTTTCGGCAAGGATCGCCAAGAACTCCCATCACATCACTATCATTGCCTACATACCTCATTAAATGGATAAAGTTGGTGGTGGCCAATAAAAGAAAGGAAAGAAATAATCACAATGGATGAAGTTGATAGTGCCCAATTAGACATGGTGTTGACCTCTTTATTGCCTTGTCTTCTCAAATGTGATAATTTGGAGTCATCTAGAGAAGCCAATTCTGCATTAATTTGGTCTATGTAGTTCTACAAGTGCTAAGATGCCATGTCCCTTTTATTATTTCATTTACAATGATTTTTGAATCACCCTCAACATGAAGTTTTTTGGCTCCTAGCTACTTTGCTACTCATACTGCTAAGATAGAAGCCTCTAGCTCTGAAACATGCTTTCTACCATCTAAATCATACTCCATGATCCATCATTAGGATGAAAGAGTTCAAAGAACCAAAAATTGGATCATGGTGTATGATTTGAAACATTAATTATAAAAATAATGTTACACAATCAAATTCCAAAAACATACTACAAAATTCAATATGGATTGTGGAAGCCTACTATCTTTAATTAGAAATATACACATGTCACTTCATATAATATTATCTCAAATATCCAACTATAAACAGAATCCATAGGTATTATCTCAATTTAAATACATAGAGAAAAATCAGAGATAAAGATTTCTTTCACAGCTAAAATCTTTAACATTGCTGATTCCAAAGTTCATTGCAAGAAAAAACAAGTGTGTGATACAGTGTTTTTAAGGTCAAGTGCATTAATAAGTACAAAAAAATTACATAAAAAATCCAAGAGATTGCAATAAATTGGGAGGAAGAAGAAACCAATGAATGTGTACAACTTTATTTGTGAGCATTTACAATAGGTTTCTAGGAGTAACTTAAACCTCACCATTCGTCTCTATTGGGATTATGCAAATGCCTATTAATTTCAACAATACCTCTTAATTTATTCTTCCTTATGGAGAAACTTGGTTTCTTCTAAATCAATGTGGTATTCTGTATTGAAACAATGCTTAAAAGTGCATATTAGTTTATGTATTCATGTGTAATGTTAGCATTATGTTCTTTATTCAATGGAGAATAGTAAGTGTACCATAGGTCTTGGTCCACTGATAAATATAGGGAAGAACATGAGGGACTATATCATGTGAGAGTGCAGGCATGGGTTTTGCTCTCTGCTCATCGATGAGCCTGGATATATCTATGGTATTCCCATGGAATAGTTTGTATAGAGGACCCCTGATTCCTTGGGCTTCAAAGTGTTTTTTCAATTGTAGAGGCTTCCACCATATTGTTATTGCAATCTTGAGCAGGAAAAAAACTAAACCAGAAGGTAAATCTTGTGATGGTGTCTGTTAAATCACAAAAAAAATAAAAAGACTTATACTACATTGACTACTGCTATTGTATTTATAGGAATCTAATTCTCCCTTGCAATCAGAGATTACCTCTAATGGGGCAGACCATCAAGGTTTTAAAATGATGGCTCACCTTCCCAATCAAACACAACCTGCTATTGCACCTCCATTTGTTATTTGATACATTGAATAGGTAGCTAGAGTAGAGGGCAACGAGTCTCCTTTCAATGACTCTAGCTATATTGTTGCCTTGGTATGGTGGGAACTGCTACTAAGTTTATGGATATTGATGGACTAGATGATAGGATGGCCTTAAAATAGTAGGGCAAACCTATGTTTGCTTCTCTCTATCCTCTGCCAGTTCTTCACACCCCACCCTTAGATACCCCATCCAAATAAGTTGTCTACACTCATACTGATGGTTGGTCTTCTTCTATGCTCCTTTGCCCCAATTCCTGTGCGACCATCTCATATAGGCTTTCCCTCAAACTTGCCCTTGCCTACATCCGTCGACATTGCCCTCAAACAAATGAGCAACGTTTCCTTTTTTTTCTCTTATATCTCGTTGGCCTCACAATTGCGACGTTGTCAAGCTCTAATTGAAAAAAGAAGAAGCCAAAAACACATTACATTTGCCTGTCGTCGCAAATTGACCCCTAATGTATTAGTGAAATAGTGTTAGATTTGGAAATGATGCTCCATGTCAAATCAAGGGAAAAAGTTCTATTAAAATTTCATGTGATAATGCATACTATGTTGAAGGTTTGAACTACAATTTTCTAAGTGTATCACAGTTAGGCAATGTAGGTTGCAAAGTATAATTTGGAAATAAAACTACCAAAATCTATGATACTAATGGAAATCTGATAGGAAAAGGTGAAAAAACTAGGAGTAATCTATTTTACCTAGATATGGAAGATGCAACCTATCTTATTGTTAGACTTGATGATGTTTGGTTATGGCATAAAAGGTTGTGTCATGTTAACTTTGACAATCTGATTAGCATCAGAAAAAAGAAGAAAGTCAGAGGTTTTCCTAAGCTCAAGAAACCTGAAAACACAATGTGCAAACAATTTCAACTAGGAAAGATGACCAAGTCAAGCTTCAAAAGAAAAACCTACACTTCCAATTAAGTGTTGGAACTAGTCCATGCAGTCTTATGTGGTCCAATAGAAGTACAAAGCTACCTAGGAGATAGATACATAATGTTATTTGTGGATGACTACTCTAGAATGATGACTGCCATGTTCTTAAAGCAAAAATCTGATTCATTTCAAATGTTTAAGTGGTATTTGGCCAGAGTTGAGAAGGAAACTGGAAAAAGTTTGAAGTGCCTAAGATCCAACAAAGGAAGAGAGTTTGAGACATATTGCAATGATAAAGGTATCAAAAGGAAAACATCAACACAAAGAACTCCCCCACAGAATGGGATTGTAGAAAGAAGGAATAGATCAATAATAGACTATGCCAGAACATTGATGATGGAGAAAAATGTTGCTCTGAAGTATTGGAGGGAAGCTATAAGTACTGATGTTTACACCTTGAATCAAGTCCAAGTCAAGAAAGGTACAAATGCAACACCTTTTGAACTATGGTATGGTCACTCACCTAATGTAAAACATTTCAAAGTATTTGGTTGTAAACGCTATATTCTTAAGGATACTAGAAATGGAAAGTTTGATACTATGAGTGATGAAGTCATATTCCTTGGATACTCCACTAGAAGTAAAGCATATAAGTGTTTGAATACTAACACTAAAAAGATTGTGAAGAGTGCAAATGTAAATTTTAATGAGCATGCAAAAGTCCAAGTTGATGAATCTAGGTAATTAGAAGATTATAGATCCTTTGTATACCTCTATGAAGGAATACCAACTGAAGATGATACTACCAATCAAGTTGGGAATCAGCAACAAATTTTAGTATCTATCAAGTCACAACCAGTGAATGTCGAGCTACATTCAGAAGTTGAGTTGCAGAATGAACAAAATGCACACTCTAATTCTAAAATTAGTACACATGGAAGAGATGATGGAATACCAGAAGGAGATGTGCAAAGTGACTCTGAAGCTAAAGGACCAAACATGGAAAGTAGGACAGAACCAAGACTAGCCAAGTATGTGAGAAGACATCACCTTGCAAAACAAATAATTGGTGACAAGGATGCAAGACCAATGACAAGGAAAAAACTAAGGAATGAATCATGTCTACTGAGCAAGATTGAGCCAAAAATAGTTTAAGATGCACTACAAGATGATAATTGGCATAAAGCTATAGAAGAAGAAATAGATCAAATTGAGAAGAACAATACTTGGACCCTAGTTCCAAGACAAGCTGATAAAAATGTAATTGGTACCAAATGGGTCTTTAGAAACAAACTTGATGAGAATCATGAGATAACAAGAAATAAGGTCAAATTAGTCTGCAAAGGCTATGCACAAGAAGAAGGACTGGACTATGGGGAAAAACTTTCCCCTGTTGCAAAAATGGAAGGAGTTAGAACACTACTCACATATGCTACTTACAAATGTTTCAAAGTCTATCAGATGGATGTAAAGTCTGCTTTTCTGAATGGTATGCTGGAAGAGGAAGTCTACATAGAAAAACTAGAAGGATCTATTGATGACAACAATAAGAACATGGTTTGCAAACTGCATAAAGCACTCTATGGTTTGAACCAAGCACCTAGAGCATGGTATGAGAGACTGCATAAATATCTTGTGAAGATAGGATTTGAGAGAACTGATGACAAAAACAACCTATATATCAAGGCAGAAAAAGCTAAAGAGATTTTGACATCTAAAATCTTTGTTGATGATATAATATTTGGAGGAAAAGATGTTCTATGAAAAGATTTTTTTGATCAAATGAAACATGAGTTTGAGGTTTCAATGTTTGGAAAAATCAATTTTTTTATTGGATTGCAAGTACATCAATTGAAGCATGGCATTTTTGTCACCCAATCAAAATACATCAAGGAGATACTCAAGACATTTGGGTTAGAAGACTAAAAACCAGTCAATACACCAATGGTAATAGGACATAAGTTATCTAAGAATGATGAGTCAGCTAAAGTGAATCAAACATGTATAGATCAATGATTGGAAAGTTGCAGCATGTTGTACATAGTAGACCAAACATTGCATTAGCTATTAGAATAGTGGAAAGATTTTCTGCTAATCCAAGAGAAGATCATCTGATGGCAGTAAAGAGAATATTGAGGTACCTAAAAGGAACTGATGACTTTGGTTTATACTACAAGAGGAGTGAAAAGTTTGAGTTGAAAGCCTATACTGATGCAGATTGGGGAGGTAATATTGATGACAGAAAAGCACCACTGGAGGAGCACTTTTCTTAGGGAAAAGATTGATTACTTGGACCAGAAAAAGAAAAGTTGTACCTCACAGTCCATAGTGGAAGCTAAATATGTTGTTGTTTCTATCAATTGCACCAATATTGTATGGATCAAACATCTATTGCAAGGCATGAAAGAAGAGGTAACTAAACCTGTGATACTCTATTGTGATAATACAAGTGTCATCAACATATCAAATAATCTTGTAATACATGCAAAAACAAAGCATATTGTAATTAAGTATCACTATGTAAGAGAATTGGTGGAAGACAAGCAAGGATGGAATATGTTAGTTAAAAGGAACAAATTGCTGACATCTTTACAAAAGCACTACCTAAAGATGCTTTTGAGTATCTTAGAGGTAAGTTAGGGGTGATACCCATAGCCAATGCTACTTGAGACAAAGAAAGACAACACTGCATCAAATGAGTTGATTATTGAAATATTACACATTGATGCAGAGGATATTTACTTTAGGATCATGCCTAAAGCAATCAAAATGATGGAGTTCCAAATCAATCACAAGCAAGGTGACAAAGGGAGAAATTGGAGTACCTGCAAATACTATACTTGCATGATTAAGATGTTAAAAAAAAATATCTTTGGCATTGTTTTCAAAGAGGGAGAAGAATGAAGAAATTGATCAACAATTGAGGGAGAAGTAATAAGAAACTAATCAGCAATTGAGGGAGAAGCAACAAGAAGTTGATCAAATGGACAAAGGGAGAAACAAAGTAAGAGGGAGTCAATAAAGTAAAACAATATTCAGATATGCAAAAGGAAATCACAGCTTAGAGGGAGAAATTAGTACAGACAAAAATTAATTAGAGGAAGACAATTTATCAACAAATAATATAGAGGAAGTTATAAGCTAGTATATGTTGCTGATAGAATGAATCGTTTTGAATAAAGTTTTCTTTTTGGAATTTGATTCATTGTTTTAACCTAGTTAGCATTGTGTTAACTTGGTTAATCAATTTGGTTTTCCATCAATCTCAAAGAGGGAGAATGTTGGAAATCTAATTGAAAAGGTCATTGTAAGAAGAAGATTGATTGAAAAGGGGAGATTGTTGGAAAATTGATTGAAAAAGAATACTATCAAAGAGGGATATTGTTGCAAAGAAGGAAGATGGTTGATAAAGAATTTTTTAATCATTGTTTTGTAATTGATGTCAAACATGCTATTTCTTAGAATGACAATTGCTTATAAGATCCAAGTACTATCACTTAGTTGATTGATGAAGAGGACTTAATCAACAAGATGTAACAAAAGTACTTAAGGGAAAGGTTGAGTTATGGTTTTTTAATGAAATGCAAGGATCAGTTAAGACAATGGTTAAATGATGTATTGATAACATACTTGAAGATACAGAGGTTGGCCACACTTAGAAACATTGGAGAAATAAGTTGCAACAAGGATAATTGCAAAGCTTAACTAAGTTCATTAGTGAGTGTCAAGAAAGTTAGTTCAAGCCAAGAAAATTTTTAGTTAGTGTCGAGAAAATAAAAAATCTAGTGTGTGTTGAGTGATATAGGACTTGAGCATGTTTAGGTGCTGAGCAAAGTAATAGGTGGCGAGTATCAAAAAAACTTAACGGATGCTAATTGAATCCATAGTAGGTGTCGAGCATCAATAAAATGTAGTTGACACTAAGTAATATAGTATGTGTCCAGTACTAGAAATTCAATAGTTCGGAGCTGCTACATTATTGAAAAAGTCAAAGATTCACCAAATCTAGGCAGACAAATTTGCTACCTTGAATTTTGTGAACCATTTGGAAGATAACGATGATGAACTGGTGGCATAGAATTCTATGTAAACCATTTTTTAGCAAAATCAAGAGGATTCTTCATGATGTTTCTAGAAGGAACAAAATATGGGTTAGATTCAATGAATCCTACCTAATCCATTTGACCTAAAATTAAAGGAGGGAAGAATCAAGGGGGGAAAGCAATTTTAGACTTCTATTTAAGGATTCATAGGCCAAGAAGTAAAAGTTTTTGGTAAGCCAAATTGTGAAGTTGTTGAAGGGTGTCAAGAAGAAGGCATCAAGGAGAGGCAAGAATAGAGCACATAGACTCTACTTTGATAAGTGGTCAGAAGGAAGATTGCACTGGTACACCAAGCATGAAGACTCAAGGAGACAAAGCTTGAGAAGGGGAACAAGCTATTAGAACTATAGAGATTGAAAGCTAGAAAATGTGAAAGAGTTGAATTGTGATCTGAAATCTACAAGTTAAGTTGTGAGTTATATCAAACCAAAAGCCCTTTTTGTTACTCTCTAACAATTGTATCAGTTAGGGTAAAAATCCTATGGACTTGGTTGGTTTAACAACTATTTGTAAATCCTTTAATAGGGTGGCATTCTAAGTGAATGTTCTAAAGTCCTCTAACCAAGCCCACTTCTAATAGGGTGGTTAAATCCTTTAACTAGGTCACATTTAATAGTGTGTTGTAGCCTTTAACAGGGCAGGCCTTTCACAAGGCATCACATCAGAATGTTAGATTGTGGTGACTGATCAGGATTACGGATTGTAAGGGATTATGGATTGTAATCAGGTTGTAATCACTGGATTGTAATAAGATCGGACTTGCTGTTTGGTGGACGTAGCCCAGGGATTGGGTGAACCACGTTAAATTTTGGTGCCTTGTGTTCATTTCTGTGTGTTCTATTATTTTCTGTTATTGGTTATATTTGCATGTAGTTTTTTATTTATGTCTGTGGTTTATCCTAGCAAGTGGTATCAGAGCAAGGTTGTCTTTCAGTTATCCTCTGCAGGAAAGTCTCACGGTTAAGTGGGAGTCTCACAGTTGAGTGGGAGCAATGGCAGATGAGGGTAAGTTGAGGGTTGACAAGTTTAATGGGCAGAACTTCCAGTTATGGAAGATGCAAATGGAAGACTATTTATATCAGAAGGATTTATGGAAGCCGTTGGAAGGAAAAGCCAAGAATCAGGGAACTATGTCAGAGGCTGAATGGGATCTTTTGGACAGAAAGGCACTCGAAAGCATTCGGTTATGCTTGGCACCATCGGTGGCATTTAATATTACAAAAGCAAAGATGACAGAAGATTTGATGAAAACCCTAGCGACACTGTATGAAAAGCCCTCCACTTCAAATAAGGTATTTCTCATGAAGCATTTATTTAATATGAAAATGGCAGAAGGTGGATCTGTTGCAGATCATTTAAATGAGTTTAATACTATTACTAGTCAATTATCTTCCATGGGTATCAATTTTGATGAAGAAATTAGGGCTCTCTTGATTTTGTGTTCTTTGCCTGAAAGCTGGAATGGCTTGGTAATGGCGGTGAGTAATTCTGTTCCTGGATCTAGTACCCTAAAATATGATGATGTGATCGGTGTTATTTTAAGTGAGGAAACTCGTAGAAAATCCTCAGGTGGATCTACATCAGGAAGTGCTTTAAATGCACAAAGCAAGGGAAGAACGACTGAAAGAGGAAGTAACTCTGGAAATCGTGGGAAATCAAGAGCAAAGTCAAAGGGGAGGAGGTCTCAATCAAGAGGACCAAATGATTGTTGGTACTGTGGGAAACCAGGGCACAAAAAGAAAGATTGCTGGACTCGAAAGAAAAATGAAGGAGATAAATCAGATGGAGACAAAGAGGCAAATGTGGTAAGTAACAAATCCGAAGAGGATGCTTTGCTTCTGTCTTTAGAGAGTGTTGATGATTCATGGGTTTTAGATTCTGGTGCTTCTTTTCATGCTACACCTCATAGAGGTTATTTCATTGATGATGTCCAAGGGGATTTTGGGCTTGTTTATTTGGGGGATAATGAACCCTGTAAAATTGTTGGAAAGGGAAAAATTAAGATTAAGTTGCAGAATGGGAATCATTGGCTACTACATGAGGTAAGACATGTTCCAAAGCTGAGTAGGAATTTAATTTCAGCAGGGCAACTCGGTGATGAGGGTTGTGTAGTTACTTTTAATGATAAAAATTGGAAGGTTTCAAAAGGTTCCCTTGTAGTAGCAAAAGGTGTGAAAGTAGGCACCTTATATCTTTGTACAGGTCATATTGTTCCTTCTACTTTGATTGTTTCAGAGAAAAATGAATATTCAGGAACAATTACTGCAGTTGAGCAAGGAGAACAAAAAGCTGCTGTAGATTCTGATACAGCGTTGTGGCACAATAGACTTGGGCACATGAGTGAGAAAGGTATGAAAGTACTTCATTCAAGGAAAGTTTTACCAGGTCTAAAATGTGTGAATATGGATTTCTGTGAAAGTTGTGTGTATGGAAAACAAAAGAGAGTGAGTTTTGTAAAGACTGGGAAGGAAAACAAAAAGGAGAAATTAGAGCTTGTGCATACAGATGTATGGGGACCGGCTCAGGTATCTTCCCTTGGTGGCTCTCATTATTATGTTACATTTATTGATGATGCAACTAGAAAAGTATGGATTTATTTCCTTAGACAGAAATCTGATGTATTTCAAACTTTTAAGAAATGGAAATGCTTGGTTGAAAATGAGACTGGTAAGAAATTAAAATGTCTCAGATCTGATAATGGTGGTGAGTATTGCAGTCATGAATTTGAAGATTATTGCTCCACTAATGGTATTCGTAGACAAAAAACTGTTCCAAGGACTCCACAAGAAAATGGAGTGGCTGAACGCATGAACAGGACTATAATGGAGCGCGCAAGGAGCATGAGGTTGCATGCTAGGTTGCCCTTACACATGTGGGCAGAGGCTGTCAATACTGCAGTATATTTGATTAATAGAGGACCCTCTACTCCTTTGGGCTGTGGTATTCCAAAGGAAGCATGGACTAGTAAGAAGGTGAGTTATTCTTTTCTCAAGACCTTCGGTTGTGAAGCTTTTGCTCATATAGACTCTGAAAATAGAACCAAGCTAGAAGCTAAATCAAAGAAATGTGTCTTTGTTGGATATGGCATTAATGAATTTGGCTATAGGCTTTGGGATTTTGAAAATCATAAAATTATAAGAAGCCGGGATGTCATATTCAATGAAAAAGTGTTGTACAAAGATCTGTTGCAGCAACATGAGAAGAAAGAAGATGATTATGTAGTGTTGGATGATACTCCAAAAGCTGATGTTCCAGCCATTCCTCATGATGTGCAACAACTACAACAACAAATACCACACACACCAGTGAATGTTAGACGGTCAACAAGGCCAATTAGACCTCCACAAAGGTTTTCTCCCTCTTTGTATTCTATTTTACTTACTGATGCTAGTGAACCTGAAAGTTATGATGAAGTTGTGCAGGTGGATACTAAGATTCAGTGGGAGTCTACAATGAAAGATGAAATGGACTCTTTGCTGAAAAACAAGACATGGGATTTGTACAAGTTGCCTGCAGGTAAAAAGGCTTTACAGAATAAATGGGTTTACAGGTTGAAAGAAGAGGAAGGAGGTAAGAAAAGATTTAAGGCTAGGTTAGTTGTAAAAGGATTTGCACAGAAAAAGGGAATTGATTTTGATGAGATATTTTCTCCTGTTGTTAAAATGACTTCTATTCGTACTATTTTAAGTCTTGTGGCTACTGAAGATTTGCATTTAGAGAAGATGGATGTTAAAATAGCCTTTCTTCATGGTGATTTGGATGAAGAAATATATATGGCTCAGCCACAGGGTTTTGAGGTCAAAGGTAAGGAGAACTTAGTGTGCAAATTGAAGAAAAGTTTATATGGCTTGAAGCAAGCACCTCGGCAATGGTATCTGAAATTTGACAGTTTTATGCATGAGCATGGATATAATAGGTGTCATTTAGATTACTGTTTTTATTTTAAGAGGTTGGATGATGATAGCTACATTATTTTATGTTTATATGTTGATGATATGCTTATAGCTGGGTCTAACATGGATCATATTAAGGGGCTGAAACGCCAATTAGCACATGCATTTGCTATGAAGGATTTGGGGGCAACAAAACAAATCCTTGGTATGAAGATTTGCAGAGATAGGAAGAACAGAACATTGACGCTATCTCAAGCTGATTATGTTGAGAAGGTGTTGCAACGTTTCTCTATGGAGAATGCTAAAGCTGTCAGCACACCTTTACCTGGTCATTTGAAATTGACTAAGGAGATGTGTCCCAAGACACAGGAAGAGGAGGATAAGATGTCCAAGGTACCCTATGCTTCAGCTATAGGAAGTTTGATGTATGCTATGGTATGTACTAGGCCAGATATTGCACATGCAGTGGGAGTCGTTAGCAGGTATATGAGTCATCTAGGATTTGAGCATTGGAATGTTGTCAAGTGGATTCTCAGATATTTGAGAGGAACATCCAATAAGTGTTTACACTTTGGGGGCTCTACTACTGATTTACAGGGCTATGTTGACTCAGATTTGGCTGGGGATATTGATACCAGGTGGAGTACTACAGGTTATTTCTTTACTATTGGTGGGGCAATTGTGAACTGGGTTTCTAGGCTACAGAAGATTAATGCTCTCTCCACTACAGAGGCAGAGTATGTTGCTGCTATAGAGGCAGCCAAAGAGATGATATGGCTTCAGTTCTTTTTGGAAGAATTGGGACATCCTCAGAAGGATAATTATTTGTTCACAGATAGTCAGAGTGCCATTCATCTTGCTAAGAATTCAGCTCTGCATTCTAAGACCAAACACATACAGTTGCGGTACCATTTCATTCAGTCAGTTTTGGAGGATGGACAATTAAAGCTGGAGAAGATACATACCAATGAAAATCCAGCAGACATGTTGAAAAAGGTTGTAACAAGGGAGAAGTTGAACTCCTCTTCAGCTTCAGTTGGTCTTTTAGACTAAATGTGAATAAAAGAACAACAGAGTCCAGGGTGGTTTGATCCAGTGGGAGCACCATGCGGTAGTTGTATTGCTACAGGATCAGTCTCCAAGTGGGAGATTGTTGTTTAGTGTGGAGCCTGATTAGTCCCCAAGTGGGAGATTGTTGTTTAGTGTGGAGCTTGATCAATCCCCAAGTGGAAGATTGTTAGATTGTGGTGACTGATCAGGAAAGTACTGTACATACTTCATAAATAGTGGGAAAAAAATTTTGGGAAGTAGCCGACATATTATGGCCGACATATGGTCGACATGTTATAACCCTAAAGCGGTTTAATACTTGTATAAAAATGGCTTAGGGTTGGGTATTTTTTATGTGTGGTGATACGAAATTCGTTCTTGCGGCGGTATTGAGCTGTAAGGGATTACGGATTGTAATCAGGTTGTAATCACTGGATTGTAATAAGATCAGACTTGTTGTTTGGTGGACGTAGCCCAGGGATTGGGTGAACCACGTTAAATTTTGGTGCCTTGTGTTCATTTCTGTGTGTTCTATTATTTTTTGTTATTGGTTATATTTGCATGTAGTTTTTTATTTCTGTCCGTGGTTTATCCTAACACAGAAGAATGAGAATTGAGTAGCATGTTACTGGTGGTTTTTCCCAAATTGGGTTTCCACATAAATCATCGTGTTATGTGTTGATTTTACATGTGTTATGCTTGCATGTTGATTTACAATAACTTGCTAAGTAGGAAAGTCTAGGCTTGGATGAATAAACAGTTTCAAAGGCTCACTTTACTTGATGAAAAAGTTTTAATTGGACATTTGGACCTTGAATAACTAATTCAACCCCCCCCCCCCCCCAACAATCCCCTCTTAGTTATTGTAAAGCATGTCTAATAGTGTCATGTGTTTACATTTCATGGATGTGATTCATAGTTAGATTTATTACAACATTTGATTTTTCAAGTTATGTTATGTATAAACTAAATATGAGATGGTCAATATGGTGAATGCAGTAAAGATGTTTTAAAGGATAAAATTTTTATAGGTCTTGATTCACTATCCCCTCTCAGTATCTTGGTTTCCCAATTAATCTTCAAAAAATTTGTATCAAAGTATTGGTTCTCTTGAAGGAAGTCTAACAGTTTGAGAGTTCAAATCTTGGAGATGGAGGCTTACAAATTGGGAAAGGTTATTGACAATCAAGTGATTGACATCTAGCTCATACTGCAACAACTTGAAGTAGCAAGAGAGAAACTAAATAAATCCATTAGAAAGAGAAAATATATGGTCATTCAATAGAATAACACACTTTATAAAGAAGTTAATGTTGGTATCTCTAACCATTGTTTTCTATTAGTGTCACTAAAACATTTGTGGTCAAATGACAATGGTGGTGTAATTTGTGTTGATTTTCATGTTATTTTTTGCATTTGTCCCTAACATCATTGTAGTACTAACTTTTACATCGTAATTGTGATGCCTACATAAAAATAAAAAAATAATAATAAAAACATGACATAAATCATTCCCCAATTTTTTTATTATGGAGAGCTATGTGTGAAAGAGGTGGAGAGATTTGAGTGAGGGTAGAAAGCTATGAATGCCCTTGTGATTGGTGCATTTCATTACTATTTCTTTTCTCTATGATTTCATTGTCATGCCCTTCTAATTTCTGCATTTCATTGTCATGCCCTTGATCTGCGATTTCATTGCCCTACCCTTGGTTTTTGATTTCATTGTCATGCCCTTGGTCTATAATTTCATTTTCCTATCATGCCCTTGTGATCTATGTGCCCTTTCTTTGCAATTTTTTTCAAGGGTGAGAAGAGGTACCTATGTAAATGTTATTTTCTTTTCCTTCTGAACATGTATGTCTTTACATTTCCTTCTAAACATGTATCTCTTTATATATGTAGAGAGATATTTTTTAAGGTGCTTATTACATATTAGCTCACAATAGAAAAAATCATTCAACTAAATACATATTCTAGAATCCAAATAATAAAACTCACTCAACCCATGCTAAGTGACTTAGCTCAAGATCCTACACAAAAATAATGCAAACCATAAAAAATGCGCAAAGTTTGCAAGAAATTTTACAAAAAAAATCATAGAAGATATTTTTAGAAAGAAACAAGCCATAACCTAGTTAAATTGGTCTAGTTGTTGATTATTTGGGTTGATTACAAATTCCTATAGAACTGGCATCAAATTAGGTACAATAAAATGAAAAATCAATTGTTCCCAGCTAGCAGGATCAAATACAATTTTTGAAGGTAATAAAATTGCATATGCAGATACATCACTTGCATGTTAGGTATGAAGTGCATTCCCAACTTATAATTAATGGTTGGATATAAAGGCTCCATACGTTGGTCCAACAATAAAAGCCAAGGATGTAAGCATTCATGTATTGGAGTCTCCTTGCAAGGATCCCAAGTATCTATTGTTGTTGTTAATTTGGGCATCGCTATATGATCTAGAATGTTATGAAGTACTGAAGCTTGTAGTAACTTTTCCCCATGTCTCCAAAAAATGTATCATAGGTTTAGATCCCCTTGGCTTCTAGGAATTTGTAGTAGCTATTCTCACTATTGGAATATAACTTCAGTGAAGAATCAAGTGTAAGGAGTTGAATAAGAAAGTTTTTCTTCTATGTATACATGCCATAATCATGAGGCTCATTACCTTGTAGAAGCCTCTTCCACAATGACATTACCTCTAAACCATGCAAAGGATGTTTAAGTGGCTCCCAACCTTGAAACACTCTTATAAGAAATGGCAAAGAAAATGCAGATGCAATATATGACAAATTGCACAACTTGTAGTTTTTATATATACAAAGATATATTTTTGAAGGTTCTTGTTACATATTAGCACAACAAGAAAATTGATCCAGCTACATACATATTCCAAAATCCAAATAGTAAAACAATAAAACTCACTCAACCTATGCTAAGTGACTTAGGTCAAGATCCTGCACAAAAATAATGTAGCCCACAAAAAATGGGTAGAGTTCGCAAGAAATTTTACAAAAACATATCATAGAAAATATTTTTAGAAAGAAACAAACCATAACCTAGTTAAATTGGTCTAGTTTTTTATTAGCTAGGTTGATTACAAATTCCTATAGAACTATCATCAAATTAGGTATAATAAAACAAACAATCAGTTATTCCTAGGTAGCAGGATCAAATACAGTTTCAGAAGGTGATAAAATTGCATATGCAGATGCATCACTTGCATGCCAGGCATGAAGTGCATTCCCCAACTTATAAAAAATGGTTGGATATAAAGGCTCCATATACTAGCCCAACACTGGAAGCCAAGGATGTAACCATGCATGTATTGGAGTCTCCCTGCGAGGATCCCAAGTATCTATTGTTGTTGTTAATTTTAGCATTGCTATATGATCCAAAATGTTATGAAGTATGTAAGCCTATAGTAAATTCTCCCGTGTCTTCAAAAAATGTAGCATAGGTTCAAGGTCCCTTGGCTCCCAGGAAGTTTTAACAACTATTCTCATTGCTAGAAGAATAACTTCAATGAAGAGTTGAGTGTAAGGATTAGAATAAGCAAGTTCTGCTTCTATGTATAGATGCCATAATCATGATGTTTATTCCCTTTCAAAAGCCTCTTCCACTATGATATTACCTCTAAAACATGCAAAGGATGTTGAAGTGGTTCCTAATGTTGAAACACTCTTATAAGCAATAGAAAAGAAAATGAAATGCAATACATGAAAAATTGCACAACTTGTAGTCTTTATATATACAAAGAGATCTTTTTGAAGGTACTTATTATATATTAGCACAACCAAAAAAGTGATACAAATACATACATATTCTAGAATCCAAATAATAAAACAATAAAACTCACTCAACCCATGCTAACAGACTTAGCTCAAGATAATGCACAAAAATAATGCAGACCATGAAAAAATGGGTAGAGTTCACAAGAAATTTTACAAAAACATATCATAGAAAAATATTTCAAACAAACAAATCTAACCATACCAAGATCATGATTAAGGAATTCAAAGTCATGAGGATGAACTAGGTGAGATCACCTCTCGAACATGGCTATCAAAGTGAATGTGATGGGGACGAATAATAATAGCCCATCCCATTAGGAGTTAGCAAGGTAGATATAATATTTACCTTTGGATTTGTTTTTCTTCATGCAATCTTATTTACTACAACACTTTCCTAGATTCTATCCTATGCTCCCATAATATCCTTTATGTTGTCTAGCTATTTTTTGTGTCATGTAATCTCTTTCTAAAGTCACTTCTCCTTCTCATATATTCCCACAGACTCACTCTTGTGCATTATATTTTGATCAAACTTCTAAATATATGCCTCTACCATATCTAAAATCAACTTCACATTGTGTTGTAACTCTAGCATAGGTGTCTGATCCTCAATAACTTTCATTTCAACATTTAAGTTTTCAAGATTGGTCAACACCCTCACTTCTGGACCTCTCATGTCAAGAAATATCTTGTTGGAATTAACAATAGGGAAATTAAACTCTAAGATGGGGGTGGGGGTGAATTAGTACTTCAAAAATGTAACCGTTAAAATATTCACCACACATCCATCTCACGATTTGCATGTAAACTAAAATATCAAACTAACATATTCATCCATAGCATGAAAAAAATTAACACATATGACACAAGACATTTGGTTACCTAGAAACCCTCCAATGAGAAGGTAAAACTAGGGTGGGGATGACACCCACAAATATTCACTACTTTAGTTGTAAAGTGTATTCAATGAAGGTTATAATTGTTTGATCATAAACTATCATCTACCCTGTGAAAGGTCTACCCTATTAAAGGCTTACAAATATTCTAAGATATTACCATGTTAAAGGATTTCAACACCATGTTAGAAGTGTGCCTAGTTAAAGGAACTCAACTTACAATAAAGTAAGCACCCCATTAAAGGATTTACAAGAGCCTACTCAAGTAAGAGATCTTTACTGATTCACCTGTTGGAACATCTTAGCCTTGATCCTTTGGTTAGTACCACTCTACTAGATATCATATCACCTCTTTCCTAATGTATACTTGATCCTCCTAATCAGATGTATCACTTTTATCCTCTTTCTACTTTCCTTTGTTCTCTCTAATTGATTCTACAATTTAATCCTTTGTCACAAATCATTAGTCACCATGAATGCTCTATCTATGCATGCAAACTTATCTTTTCACATACAAAATAATTTAGGGTTTTCCCTCCTTAAGAAGACTTAGGTGACTAAATTTAGGTAGGAATCAATGACTTTGATTCACCCATTTTTTTCCTTAATTCATCCCTTTATCTAATTGGTTGAATGTACTTCATAGGGATCCTCAACATAGATTCATTCTTATCATTTAGAATAACAAAAAAACCCTTAAGTTGACCCAAAAATGGTTTACATAGGAGTTTGTACCATTACAAACAACTATGTCCAAAACTATTTACTCAACACTTGAAGCCTTTGATGCTTAGAGTTCACTATATCTTCAATGTTGTAACTCATCCTCTAAATCACTCAGCATCCACTATTCACTCGACATTTGAATCACTTGACATGTTTTACCTTTCTTGTCACTAGAGTGACTCGTAACTAATTGTCTTCTTAGCACATACTAGTTCTCAGAACATATTCTACATTATGCTTGACATGTATTATCTGACAACTTATGTTCAACATACACTACTTTCTTAGCATGCATTAAGTACCGTTAAGTAATGAATTAAGTGTATTATCACTCATATGTCAAAACCAAAATGAGATCAAATTTTTGTACAATGTTGTTGGGTGTTCATTTTGCACGAGGTCAATGGAAGGAATCCATAGTGTAATTCCTCTCTTGAAAAGAAAATCTTTTTAAGGATCCACTCCAAGGTTCAATGTTTGTCTTATGACATACCAAAATCCTCTTAGTAGAAGATAAATGTGAGTGTTCATGAGGAGGCCTTTTCTGGTTCTAAAACTCTCTTATCTTGGAATCGAAGGAAAATATGTTCACTGTCTCAAAATATCACACCAAAAGAACAATATTTTTGTATTTTCATGTTTTTAAATGAATGCAACTCTAACAATGCAGCTACTATGAGGTCCTATTCTAACAAGAGGTTAGCAAAGCAAATAATGAAACTGAAAGCAAAATAATGTGAAATCAAATGACTTGAAATTGAAATTCCTAAATGGACATAAGCTACAAGACACAACACGCTGCGAGTTAAACCTTCGAAGAAATTGGTAGGAAACCAATGAAAATAGGATCAGCGCTTCCTAGAATCCACTAATGCAATCGTCGATGAGAATATTTAACAAATTGAATGATGTTTCACTCTTCATCAAATCGCAAGGCCATGAAAAGTGCGCTCATGTGAGATGAAAAGCTATGTAGACACAATCGGGTGATCTCTTCTCAAGCTTGTTACGTCGACAGAATTCATATATCTATAGAAAACACCAGTAAACACTAAAACTAAAAGATCACACAACTAGAAACAACGCAATAAACCTTTGGCTCAATCACAATCTCATAAATAAAATCCACAAAACAATGACACATTCAGGAAAGAATAACTACACTCTGAATGTGAGCACCAAAAGCATAATTTTATTGCATAATAACAGTGGCCTTTGTTACATTTTACAATGGGGTATTTATAAGAAATCATCTCCTCAATTTCTATTGAGAGTGAGAGATATCTTGATGCAATAAAATGCTTTTAAAACATTTAAACAAAACTAAATATATACAAACTGATAATCTAACTGGTGCTTAGAGGGATTCCATCCATATTTTACTCATTATTTGGATGCATGAGCCCTTTACATGTCAAAAACAATGAAAGCATGAGAGAGAAAGTAGGAGGAAGCCATAAGTCAAAGTAGAAGTGCATGGAGGCATCAAAAATAGAAGTTGCCCCTTCACTAGGCGTGTGTCGGAGTTAAATTGTTGTCAAAATGCATTCTCAATGCATGGAAAGTGCTATTTTTGGAACTGGTAGTCAACTGTCGGTGCACCTTTGAATTGTGGACCTATAAAGCTATGGACCTTGACTGGGTCAAAATCTCAAAATTTTACTAAGTGTCAAAATTGAAATTCTGGCATCTGGGTTTTGCTCATCTTTATCCTAAAGATATGTTTGGATGTTTGCACTTGAATTTCTCTATAGTCTCAGTAATCTTAGCAACATCCAAAAGATCCAAAGCCTCATACTTGTCTTTGACCTTCTGTCTATAGTTGTCCACCTCAATTCAAGTTTCTACAAAATCTTCGAGTTTGGTGTCCAACTCCAACAGTGCTTCCTTTGTCCTAAAGGCTTGTCTTATGTCTTCATCATTGTATGCTTCCTCTAAAGTATTTCTAAAATTTTCTACAACTACCTCAACTAGAAAAAGCTTCTCTTACTCTTAATCTTCAAAAATGTCCAAACATGCATCGCTGTACAACTTTTTTGCTTCCAAAATTCACTCTCGAGCTTGGTCCTTGAGCCTATGTATCTCATAATGCAATGTTTCCATCACTTTATTTATGTTTGCAATCTTTTCTATCCAATCATCTATCACATCTAACTCTTCTCTGGTATATACATCAATCAAAATCTGGTACCTTTTCCCTTTTATGGCTTGTAGAGTTTGTAAATCCTTGCTCCATACCTGTACCTCATCCATAATACTAAAGTCCTACCTCAAAATTGCCACAATCTTATTAACATTCTCTTGTGTAGCATGTAATAACCTCAAACTTACTGTGATTATAGTAACACCCCTATCCTCAAGGTTGTCTCGCCAATCCTAACAAGCTCTCAAAAATGGACTAAGCCGTACACCTTCCCCTTCTCTGAGAATGGTATTCAAAGTCTCCTCAGGGTGTTCAGAATCAAGAGGACCAATAACTTTAGCTAAATATCCCTTTAAGATCTCAACTTGCCTTTGAAGTGTTCTAATTTCAACCTCATCCTATTCCATATGGCTGAGAACCTCCTTGACTCCCATAGTCATCATCTATCAAGAAGTATCTTGTGTAGGCTTTCCTAACATGATATCTTTCACTTCATAGTCCTAAAGGCTAACAACTTCTTCATCTATACCTTCTGGAGGGTGAGCCACTTGTGCAAATAAGTCCTGGTTTTGGGTAGTAATAATGAAAGCAAATGGCGTTGCATCATGTAATGGAGAGTCAAGCTTGTTAAAAATCTCCGCAATGTCACAAATATCATCCTCTGAAGAACAAAATTGATGTTTTCCACTTCTCATTATCTCTTTTTGAAATCATCTTGGGATATGTCTTTCTATAACCTCAACTCTAGATGATGAAGGAATTTTTTTAACTACCTCCTTCCCTCTATCGCTCTTTCTTGGAGTCTCCTGTTGTGAGGGTTCTTCTTCTATAGTCTCAGTTTCTGTAGATCCTGTAGTTTGATCCTCAACTTCCTAAGAAGGTTGTTGTATAGATTCTACTACCTATGCTTCTTTTGATGGCTCATCAGTAACCCTTGGTTCTGGTTGCCCTTGTAATGATGATTCCTTCTAAATAGGTTCTTTTGAACTCGGAGGTGGAGGCATTACTGAAACCTTATCTACCATCACAACCTGAGGTGAAGATGGGGGAGTGAGATGAGGACCTTGCATCTTAGGTGGCATCTGCGTCCAATCTTGTTGTTGAAGTTCACCTGTAGAAGTATCTCTAATCTTATCTCCAACCAATTCCATACCCACTGGCATGAAATCAAAATCTAGGATGGAGAGAACATCATCACTTCATCTTCTGAAGAAGAGAGTTCTACTATTTTAGCTTGGGTGGGTGGTGGGGTATTTGTGACACTCTTCCTTCTTTCCAATTCTATAGGTTTAGCTAGCCAAGTTCTCCTTTGTAGAGGCACTCGCTCCTCCTCTTTATCTGACTTTGTTTCCCCATCATCTAATTCTTCCTTGAGAATGGTTTCAGGAATAGAGGGATTAGGCACTAATCTTTTACGAACTCTTTGCCTCTTGTTCATTCTAACCTTGATCCTCTTTTGTTTCTATGGAACCAAGAGAAGTGGGCTCTTTATGCACCGAATGAATGGATGTATCTGGAATTTCTCCCTCTTCTTGTTGACTTGACAAAATAGGAGGTAATGAGAATTCAACCTATATATGAGGAGCTCCACCATCTTGGGGCTCTTAGGGACTGGCTTCCTATTGCTGGGAAGGGGCTTGTTCTTCAACATGCTCTATTTGAAACCTCTAAGGAGAGGCTCTCTTCCTCTTTCCCTTCTTCTCTAAAGGGTGGTAGTATCCCACTAGATGATCTAGCTGGTAGACTATTTCTGGCATGATAGGAGACTGGAGCACAAAGATAGGAACTATGACTTTCTTTCCCTTCCCCCTTTCTGGGCAAGCATGTGCATGGAATATCACTATATCTAAAATTGGATCAAGTGGAAAGGGTTTCTTGATCCAACTCTTTTTCATTCTAACGACATGTCTCACTTGATGATTAATATCATCTCCTTCTTCTCTATCAATTTTTGCATTTAGAATGGGCCTCTCGCCAACTTTATCTGTATTGAAAAGGGGATCCAGTAGCTCCTACGAGTCCTGTAGCCTTATCTCATCCAGGATGGTCAAATGGAGAGCCTTTTCTACTAAATACAAAGTCATTCTACAATAGTCTCTAATACAAACATCATAGTCATTTGTGGCATTCATCCAATGATCTTCAATGGCATCCTTGTGGTAGAACTCTTTTCCTACCAGGTTTTCCACTTTACCAACATTGTTGAAGAATGGTCGAGGAGAGTTATATTCTTCAAGAGGATAATTCTCCCATTCCCACTTGAAATTCAAGATATCCTACTTTCTCTTTACCTGGTATGCTCCTATTACAAAAGGCCAATCCCAACAAGGCCTCCGCTATCTTTTGATCCTCTCATAGGCTGACTCAATCTGTTGGGATATTTCCATTAGAACTAACTTGTCACTTGGGTGCCTTGGGAGTTTTTTTGGATGGATGGATGTACCACCAACCTGAAGAATGTATGTGAATGTCCAAAACTGGATGAAATATGCACCGAGAGATGTGATATGTGTCTTGGCTTCATCGGAAAACCTCTTCCCATAATCCCCTTCAATGAATTGAATGATGGCAAAGATGAAGGCATCATTCACAATTTTGTACTCCTTGCTCTACAATGAGAGCTTCTTCTTCACCAGCTGAGGATAGACTATATATAACCATGCATTAGAATCCTACATACTGCCCTTCTTGTACAACTCGAGATAGCCAATTGCCCTTGCTGCAAGTAGATACACCACATAATAAGTCATATAGAACTTCTTCTTGTCTTTTACTATCCAGAACTAGTCACACAAGTTCTCACTAAGTGTGGTCGCCCAATCTAGTGGCATCTTTGTGTGTCTGATGGTCTTAATGAAGTTGACCATGAATGGAGTGAGATGACCTACTGCAGGAAATCCCATAACTCTACTCAAGAGAATGATTGAATATCTAGTGTCATCCTTCATGTATCCTCGAGTCATATCCACTTTGTTGATTGTCTTTCCTCGAGGTGGTTTCTCAATGAAGTATGAGGAATATATGATGTCGATGGCCTCCTGGTAATGACCCTTATGCCACCTCTCAGCTGCTTCATATGAAAGCCTGATGAACTGATCGACTCTAAGTAGATGAAAAACCTTCTCGATATTATCAGGTCATAGATCCAAGACCACTTCCCCAGTGATGCTCTTTACCATCCTTTCATTAGAAACAAAATGTCGAGATATTGTCATAATTAATTCAGCTGACTGCATAGTCCTAGGATGTGATGTTGCATTTACTAATCTGAAATGGATTAGAGTAGATCTCAAGGATGACCTTTCAGTTGGATTGTTACAAACTCTTAAGAACTCTCCCAAGTTCATGTGTCCAAGTTCTGTGTCTTTGATCTCAGAATACTCATCGTGCAACCATGATTTTGGGGTTACACCTTGGAACTTGTACACAACTATTTTTACTACTACTTTGGATGTGGATGCCATCTGATTATATTACCTACATGTCACAAGAAAAAGAAAACATGATTAATTATTGGATATCAAAAAAAATGTAAAAGAAAAAAAACATCTCGCTAGGGAATTTATTTATTTGTTTTTTCTTTTCTCCTTTTTTTCTTTTTCTTTTTTAAACTTTTTTTTTTTTTTTTTTTAAATTATTGGCGTGCATGTGGATGTGTGCATGGTGGTGAGGACATCCACGTGTACACCTCGAAGGGGTGCGCAGAACGCATGCGCATGCATCGCTCACGCGGTGGCACACGCGCGCCCCAAAAGGGGCATGGCCTAGTGCAGGTACCGTGTCGCCCCCAAAAGGGGCGTGCAATATGCCATGCCACTCAGGCATGATCACCGCAATGTGTGCCCAAAGGGGCACGATGCAAGTGTTGCTCATGCACCTAAAAAGGGCACACGGAATGCCTTGTGAGAGCGTTGTGCGCATGCCAAAAAGGGTGTGGTAAGCGGCGCCGCAGTGATGTGCCTCATGGGCATGCGACATAAGAAGAAAAAAGGGGGGGGGGAGTGTATTACCTCTCCCTCCTTGCTCTTGAGAAAAATGAGCAAGCAAGAAGGGGAGGGAGGGTTTTATAACCCTCTCTCTCTTTTACAAAGCGGGTTGTGCCTCGATGCACGTGCGCTAGATGATAATGATTTTTTTTTTTTTTTTTTTTGAGTTTTCTAATTTTTTGTGTTTTTCAATTTTATTTTTTTACTCTAAAATTCTAACTTCTAACCAAATTTTCTTCTCCCAACCCCCGAACTATGAGTCCAAGAGTCGAAAAAATTAGGGGGTCCCCATTCCTAGTGAGGAATAGGGTGTGTGTTGTGGACACCACAACAAATGTTAACACCATGTTCTTTCTTATGAGTTACTAGTTCTTTAGTACATTTTCTTGTAAAATATTAATTATATTGAACAATTGTAAACTCTTAGAAAATGCATTATTGCTTTCTATTACCATTGGTTGGCTTCCCTTGAACAAAATCAAAATGAAGAGGTGTAAATACACCAATTTTTTCTTTCAAAATCATATGTGTAGATATAAACATTAAGTACAACATGTCCAATATTTTTGCAAATATACACATTAATTACACCAATTTTTTCTTTCAAAACTATATGTGCAGATATAAACATTAAATACAACCAACTCAATAAGGGTACAAGAATAAGTTATTCTGGTGAAGAACGATCATGTCTAAACTTTGATGTTCACTGTATTATTGTTACTATAGTTTATGTTTAAGTTTGAATATATTTAAATTAGATTGTGTGATTTTTTCTTTAATCAACATTTTGTATCATATTTTTAACTATCTATAATTGACTATTCTATAGCTTATTATGGCTGGCATTGAATCGTAGCATTTGATCCTAAATTTATTTCTTTATTGAATAGCTTAGCATGACATCAAAACATAGAATTTTGTTCCATAACTCATGATGACAATGAATTATAGAATTAGATTCAAATCTTCCTAAAAGAAAAAACTCATATAATATATTTCAAAATACTCAAACAAAAATTATGAAATGTTAACACAAACATATACATATGGTCTTATTTTTCTAGTGATATAGAATGTTCTTTTTTATATTGTATATGTCCCTTCCAATTTAGGATATATAGAATGAATTGAATTGCTTCAAGATCCATGTAGTTTACATGTAGCTACAACTAATTTCTCTCACCTCATCAATTTACCTACTATTTACACCATTTTAGTCATGATTTTCCTTTGATTTATTTATACAAAATTGTGACTCATTTAGTGACTTGTTTGGTATTCACAGGGTCTCAGCTTTGGCATTGGATACATAGCCAGTTATTTGGTTAAATTTGGAAAAATAGTTGAACTTTTGTTGCAATGATGATTAGCACAAATTTTACATTGTAAGCCCACCTAAATCTCATTCCATAAATCTAATGCAGATGCATTCATTTAAGAAAACATTCAAATTCTAATGAAGAATGATTCTTGTGATAAATGTAGGTGGCAAGGATTCAGGTGTGTTGGATAGTTAACCCAGTTTCATCACATTACCTCAAATTAATAGATCATTGAAATCTTATTGGGTTTTTTTCTAAAATTTTGTTTCTTCTTAGACATCAATATTCATATCTTGCAGAAATGGCATGATAGAGTTGGGAATGACTAATTTGGTAAGAAAATTAAGCCAAGTGAACTCCATCATTAGATAATTAATGATGGATATAATTTTTTGATATTTTTAGTTATCAATAATGAATAGAATTTTAAAAATATTGTGGATTCTTATGAATGTTAGTTTTCAAATTTAGGTGTAGAATTTTATCACAAATGTTTCTTATCATATTATAAGACTTGTTATCAAAATGTAAGAGAGTATAAGGAAGAAAAAATGATAGCTATTATAGTTGAATTGAATTCAAAAACTTTCAAGAATAATGTTAATAAAAAAAAAACCATTCCTTAAATCCATCTTACAAAATTCTATAAAGTTCATTTCATTTGTTCTTTGTTTCTCATATTCCTCAAAATGAAGATTTACAATTATAGATTTCAAGCTTTGTGATTTCATTTATTAGGGTGGCTCCATCCCATCAAACATCTTCTTTGTCCTTGTTTCACTCAAGATCAATTGACAATCTATAAATTTCATCATACACAACTGTTAGATTGTGGTGACTAATCAAGAAAGTATTGTACATACTTCATAAATAGTGGGGTTCGGGGCATCACCCCGAAAAAAAAAAATTTTAGGAAGTAGCCGACATGGTAGCCAACATATTATGGCCGACATATGGCTGACATGTTATAACCCTAAAGTGGTTTAATACTTGTATAAAAAGGGCTTAGGGTTGGGTATTTTCTATGTGTGGTGATACGAAATTGGTTCTTGCGGCAGTATTGAGCTGTAAGGGATTACGGATTGTAATCAGGTTGTAATCACTGGATTGTAATAAGATCGAACTTGCTGTTTGGTGGACGTAGCCCAAGGATTGGGTGAACCACGTTAAATCTTGGTGCCTTGTGTTCATTTTTGTGTGTTCTATTATTTTCTATTATTGGTTATATTTGCATGTAGTTTTTATTTCTGTCCGTGGTTTATCCTAACAACAACAACAATGATGATGATGACAATGACAACAACTACAATTATAGAAGAAAAACTAGTCGTAGGCTCATGGATGTCCTACTTATGTCAGTGAATATTCAGCTACCAATAACTCCCTTAGTGACTAGTTACAAGAAACTTTAAAAAAATCTAAAATCTTAACTAGAAAATGCCAACACTTACGTCCATGACTGGAAATGATCCCCTTGTTGTGCAAGCTAGTCAAACATGATTATTCAAAACACCAAAAGAGTGACAGAAAAATGAAATCATGAAAAATTGAGTGTAAATAATGTGCACCTCTACTTGTTCTTTCTGCATAATTTAGGGCCTTCAAACGGTCGAGATTGATGTTATAGTGAGAAACATGATCTTGAAAGTAATGCAAATGGACCAAATAAAAACTTGAAATCCTTATATTTCATATTTTCTTTATTTTTTAGTTTTTTGAATTTGAGTTCAAGTCAAGTAAACAATTGGCCAAATAATATGGAGTTGAATCCAACTCTTGTAACTATGAATCACATTAAAATTTAGAAAGAAGTGCTCCCTGAAGCTCTAAAGAAGTGAGTAAGGGAACAACTCAGATTATGAATAGAAGGATGAGAACCTAAGAATGATATGGATAATGTAAATGCATCTAAATCTATTTGGGTTATTGTATGAATTAAGGACTGATAACTTCTTTTCTAAGAAGGAGAAGCTAAAGCCGCATTTATGGTATGAGAAGCCAGAGTTAGTGACACATTTGGAAAACCTAGAGATAGTTGCAATGGCTCCATATTATCCTTCTTTTGTCTTTTTTTTTTATTGGACTATTTTGATCTACCTTCTTCTATTTTTCAATAGTTTTATATGGGCATCGATGATTGTTAATTGTAAATTTGTTTCCTACAATTTTTGTGCATAACAATTTCAATTTTGACTATTAACAAGTTGAATGGATGTCATTTTAATGTTGAATTGTTATACTTTAATATGTTTGCATGTGAGTGTTATGGGTTGAGTAATATGAAATCCCTAAAGAAGTATTTTGTTTCGTAGTGAGTGGGCTTCAATTATTTTTTCAAATTTTCCAAAGGAGTGATGTCTAGCTGGACTATCAAAAAGGAAGAATGGGAAATTGATTTTGCAGCAGATTAGATGAGTGCTATAAGAAAGAGAAGATATGGGAGCTTCAATCATATTGGAAGGTATGTATCAAATACTTATGCCCAATTTTCATTTGTAATGATTTATTTATGCATCCACTATTAAATTCAAATGTACCCAATTAGAAAGATGGGTTTATATAAATAAGTTCACTACATTAAGGCTTTATTCTTGAAATTGATACCCTATTTTCTATTGAATTTAATTTAAGATTCTTGATAGGACCATTCAAACATATAGGACCATCTTTATTTTATTTTATTTTTGATAATGTAGTAATCTATCACAATTGTGACAACTTGTCCAATTGGCAGTCATTGCTCGGACAACATTTTCATCACTCAAACAACATTGTCGTCACATGTCATTTGAACTACAATGATCATCTAAAAATGTAGGTCATGGTAATTTCAGCAGTAAATGATCAAACATACGATAACATGAAGAACTCTTTACCTTTCTTTTTTTCAAACTGCAACAGCTTTGTCCATCTCAATTGCAACGGACACCCCTATTGTTGCAATTTGTGACAACAAAAGTCAGATGCCCATCTAACGAGGGCTAATTTCTATTATTGTCACTTGAGTGATGGGTGGCTATCATAATTGTGATGGCTTGCCATCACAATTTAGGCCCAAATGTAGTAGTGTGTCAATCACTCAGTCATTTACAAGGTAGAGTCAAATGGTCATCACTGCAACTGAGCTACTCTATATAAGTTGATTCATGTACATAAGTAAGTATGTACCTAACTCTATAGAAGCCAAGTAATTTTTTAGGTCACAAAGTATTTTTGTATACAAGTCAAGCTCATTAGTGACTGAGCAAGTCGTCAGCGGCTGAGAAATTTTTGAGAATACAAGTGTTGAGTTACTTAGTATGTACCAAGCACAATGAAGGATGAGAAATAATAATGTTTAGCAACAAGAAACAACAAAGGCCAAGCTATGCAGAGTTTACATGAAAGTTAGGAATAGAATAGAGTTTTAGGAAAAATGATTATTAGACCAACTTCAAAAGAATATTTAATTTTTGAAGAGGTTTTTAAATAGAATATTTAATATTATCAAAGGTTGTTACATAACATTTACACATTGTTGATCATAGATCCCTATGTTGTGTGTTCGAAGATCAGGATGAAGAGGCAAAACATGGAATCATCTAGTAAACTCTTTTTGAAAATATTTAAATAGTAATGATCTTAACCTAGATCATATGCATGCTAGGAGAGAAGGAGATGAAAGAGTTTATGTATGAAAAGGATTGAGATTAGATTAGAAGTCATTGAAGGGTTATGTTATCATCTAACTAAGCAAGTGACCTAGTCATTACAGTGAAGTGAAAGGGAAAGACATGCATATCATTTCAGAGGAGAGGATTAGTTAGCAAGGAGGAGACTCTAAATCATCTTACAAAGCAAATGGAGAGTAGGGTACTAAATCAATTTTAATAGACTTGAATCAAGGTAATTCTCTTAATAGAGTAGTCTTAATAGATCTTTGTAAATACCCTAACAGAGTCCTTACTTTTGTAAGTGTTAAATCCTCTAACAAGGTGAGACCTAGAAGTCTCTTAAGATTTTAATAGGCCATACCCCTCACATGGTAGATCATATTTTATGGTCAAACATTGTAACCATAACTAGTTAACTTTATTACTATAGTAGTGAATATTTGTGGGTGTCATCCCTACCCCAATTTTACCTTCACCTTGGAGGATTTTTAGGTAACAAATATTGTGTTATGTTTTTTACTTTAATGGATGTGATTGATCATACTTATATGTTATAGTAGACTTACATTACTATTTTTAAATACACAAGTTTTTGATAGTTGTGGATGAATCTATGAAAAGTAAAAATTCTTTTAGATTCTGATTCACCCTCCTTCCCCCCTCATATCTAGTTTATCATGTTTACTCCTCCATCAATCAATAGTTGATACACAAGGATTGTTTGACAATGGAAATTCTAATGAGAGTGATATAGTCATTGCAAATCTACTAGAAAATAACACTATCTTGAATGAAGAAGTAAATTTTAAAAAGAACATGAAATCCTTTTAGTAAGCCTTTGGGAAATGACTGAACAAAATAAGACAGATGAAGAAGATAAAGTTGTGCCTAAGGAAGATAAAATAAAAATGGCTATTACACTTGAAGAAAGGTCACATGACATGCAAAAGCTTACAAAAACTCAACTAGACATGATGAATCAATTGATGCTTGCAAATCAAGAATTGAAGAAGAAAGAAATGGAGATAGAAAATATGAGATCATAGAGTGACCTATTGAGGAACATGTTAAGATCTAAGAATGAAATTGTGGAGAGGTTAAACAGGCCTAGTGAAGCATTAAGATACTTTGAAGAACTTATGAGATCACCTAGGTCATCTAGTAGCAATTTTGGATTAGGACACATAAAGAAAAATTTAACTACTAAAAAGGAGAATCATCCAAGAGTGAAGAGCTAAAGGATGAAAAATCAAAAGGAAAACCTACATGCTATCATTGTGGTAAACTTGGACGTACTACAAACATTTGCAAAAGCAAGAATGGTATGAAAAAACCTAAACCTAAGTTTTATGGTTATTGTTTTTATTGGAAGAAATAAGGAAATCAAATACATGAGTGTTGATCAAGAATGAACGATACACCTATTGCACCTAGATTTGAGGGATATTGTTACAATTGTTAAAATTTTGGACATAAAGCATATGAATGAAAATCATAGGAAAAACCTAACTAGAAAAATAGGAATGCACTAAAGAAAGTTTGTTCTAATTGTCATAAGATTGGACATGTGAATAAGAACTACAGGACCCAAGCACTTGCCGAATAATGAACACATCAAGGGTAAAGGAAAAGTGGATTTTGAAAAAACAAAGAAGGAGATGAATCAAACATGGAAAAAAAAGTAGAAGCAGAAAGCACTAGAACAAATAAAGTTAAGGTCACCTAATCCAATGGAGAAGGTGATCACTCCACCTCAAATTGATCAAGAAAGACATGTAAAGAACTATATACTTAATGATTTATCTTACATCAATCCCTAACATAAATGTGCAAAATTTTATAGACACATGAGAAAAGATTCATTAAGAATGGATCTATGGAAAGAACAATGCAAAACAATTATTTACTTATTAGGTACTGAACATCAATATAATTGTCTATATTAACCAAGCATTGCAATATGGATCGATTACCCCAATGTTAGACTGATGTATAGGTCGAGTTAGATGAAATTTATTGAGTCATATAATGGAGGCCAAGTTCAAAAGTTTAGTAACAACTGAGATAGCTAGATTCCACCTCACAAAGAACATGACATTTATGGAGACCCTAACTTGAATGAATGGGAGTATATATCAAGAATTTGAAGGTATTTTACACACATTGCATTCAAATTTTGAGAGAACATAGCTATTTGAGAAATTGGTGAAGCAATTTCAAAGGTGAAGCAAATTAGTAGTGGAAGAGTGGTCAAGTGTTGACTTTTAGTTGTGTTGAACAGTTCAAAAAGAAAAGAGTTTCAGAACCCAAACACAATAAAATGGCATCTTTATCAAGGTGAAGATGTAGGAAACATTCAACTTGTGAAAAGTTACACTTGTCCTCCACCTAAGTTTTGTGCTATACCTGAAATTGCAATGAAATGAGATTGAATGGGTCCATTATCACCGATACCACCTAAAGTCATTATGATTCACGATGTAAGGAGTTGTTACATGTGCAAAATTGACAAACTTGGAGACTATGAGATTTGTGTAGCATATGATAAATTGTGTGATGAAGAAATATTAAAGGATGAGTTTAAAATTGTTGAGAGAAAAGGGTTAACTTCTGACAAATTTTTTGAGGAATTTCAAAATTGGATAGGTTAAATTTGTGCTAAGAAAAATTCATCATATGGTGTTGTGGTTAGAGAATGGACCAGTAAAGATTACAAGGTAATTTATGTTACAGGATACACTACATTTGACAAGAAGAAGACAATTCATTTCCAAATCAAAAAAGCTATCAACAAAAATACCAAACCCAAGTGGAATGGACACAGACTATCTATCTCTACCATCATTAATCCATTGATCAAGTTTACAATGAGAGTGATCTCTCATGAGTTTTATTAGTCAAGCTAACATAATAGTGTGTCATTTATCACAATTGATTAGGCATCAAAGATTGTGACGAAAGATCATGAATATGATCTTGCCGAGCTACAATAGTTGCAACTAGTAGAGAACCTAGCATCAGTTTGGATCATTGATTATGTGTATTTTCTTTTAGACTTATAATTATTTTCCTATTATTGGGAATTTTGTATGGGAATAAGACAAACCTATTACAAGGCAGATTACAGAGTATATAACATAGTTGCGAGAAAATTGTGAAGATATTCTAGATGGATATTTTGAAGAATTCAAATAGAAAATGAGAAAGAGATTGAGGATCCCAGCATTATCAACTATGAAGCATTATAATGATGTATGTTTTCTAGTTGATATAGATAATACATTTGTATAGGTAGTTAAGCCAAGGATATCCTAGTTTAAACCTTTTGGCTATAAAATAGATAGCAACAATGTGGATGCAACAATTACTGCACTACTTAATGAGGAAGTCAATGTAGAGGTTGAGCCCTTTGGAAAGTATGAAGAATCAAATGCCAAAATAACTATTGATATCAATATTTCTTCTTCTAATAAGAAGAGAAAGAAGATGATTGAAGACCTAGAAGGTAAATTAGGCACATAGCTCAAATGCAAAGAACCTTTGATGCTAACTCAAGGTCTTGGAGAAGATGAAGAAATTGGCAGCAGTGATGAGGAAGAGGAAAAAAGTATAGAGAAATAGGTAAAATCCCTAACACTATCATCCCACCATCAAAGAAGGCTAAAATAGTGAAAATCATAGAGCCTAAGGTGAGGAAGGTTGCAAAGAAGATAACACCCAAGCCCCTCTCTCCTTCTACACTACAAAGACCAAGGACCATAGCAATAGTAGTAAGTTTTGAGCCACCACTCAAGAAAGGAGTGGTTAAAATTAAAAAAAACTAGTGGCACAAGTGAAAAGAAGAGAAAGGTGCCATCCATTATGGGCCAAACAAAAAGGAGAAGGTTAGTTAATGAAGAAAGATGTTGAAGAGGAAGATGTAGAGAGGATTGAGCGAAAAATAAAGGACTATCCCAAGGAATGAGAAATACAAGTCCCAAATATTGACAAACAAATGACAACCTCAGAAGATGAGGAACCAGTAAAGGAGAAGCAAGAGCAAGAGGAATTAGAAAAGGAAACAAATGTAGAGGTATCTACTACAAATCAAGAAGGACCACATTTCTTAGGACCTCAAGATGAGGGAAATAAGGAGAATGGATAGAAAGGAGAAGAAACAAAAAAAGAGAATGTAGTTCCAAATGCTACCGTTATTGTTCCAAGCATTAAAGTACAAGAAAGATGGAGTCATGACACCCCATTGCCTACTCTTACTCTAGTAGTTCCAAGAAACAACACTCCTAAGAAAAGAAAAGGAAAGAAGATAAAAGGTAGTTCTCTAGATAATACTATTCATCTAGATGAAATAATTGATATGCCAAAATGGGATCTAGCAAATCTCACTTTTCAAAAAACTTTCATCTTGCAAGACATTCTGGAAAGAAAGAAAAGATAAGAAGAGATGAGGAAAGAACATCAATAGAAACAGGTGTTGCATGATATAAAAGACATAGTTTTTGATGCATTTAAGATTCAAAATATTGATAAATAGGCCCCTATCATATCTAAGTTAGTGAAAATCATTTGCAAAGTTAATACTAATGATATTGAGGTAAATGAAAAGCTTTTGGCCTGGTTTGAAAAGAAAGTTGAAAAGAGAGTATTGGAGAAAGTTCATGTTGTCATTGCAGTCAGAAAAGTTGAGTTGTGGGCACTAGTATAGAACATAGAAGAATTTGTAAAGAAAGTAAAATATATGTACAATATACTTTGTGATGTGGCAAGGTTTACAAATGAATTTCATGGTAACATGAAGCAATTGGGTAGTTCTCTCACTTAGTCAAGTGAATCAAGCTCATTGTATTATAATAGATTCTTGTTTGCACAAGGGAAGTTGGGTGAGCTAGAAACAATAGATAGTTGAATGAGGGCCAAACTCATCTCCATCTAATTAATATTGATACCTCATTTGGAGGTTATGAAATGAGAGATAAATTTAGCAGAGGATCTAGTGCAAAGATGCCATAATATTTCGATTGTTGATATCCTATTTGACTTGGCAGAAAATTTGGAGTTAAAGATTCATGTTTTGGAATCAGAAAGAACCACATGGGATCATGCTCTTTCCATGATCAATCAAATTCATAAACCATTCATTGATAAATTTGGTCTGATTCCACCTACACAACCCCAACAACAAAAGTAAAAGACATAAGTTTTAAAAACAAGGAGGAATGATGAGATAGATGATAGATTATAGATATATACAAGGGGGAATAAAGAGTTACAAAGGGGATAGAATAGAAAAATGGAAAAGATAGAGCAATTTAGAGATTAGAGAGACATAAACTAGAAAAGGTATGACAAAACTAGAATCAGACTTATTTGAGTCATGTAAAGTATGTATTGTATATATTATATTGTAAAGAAAATATTTGAAGTTCTATAAGAACCAAGTCATAGGCTTAGGGGGAGTACTCTTATTCTTTTATTGTAAATATGTAATCATGAAAAAGTACTTTTTCTACTAATGTCAAGGGGAGATTGTTGGTATCTGTAATTCTTGTTGTCTATTAGTGTCAAACACTTAGTCATAATATAAGGCAGAGTCAGTCGGTCATCACTGTAACCAAGCTACTCTATATAGGCTGAGTCATGTAAAGACTTTTAATAATCATGTATATGTCGAGCTCTATAGGAGCCAAGAAAGTTTTTGGTCACCAAGTAATTCTAGTATAAGCTAAGCCTATTGATTATTGAGCAGACAAAGGATATAAATGTTGAGTTATACAAAAGGATATGGGTACAATTAAGGTCGAGAAATAGTAAATAGAATAATAATGATAGAGCATCAAAGATAGTGAGTGTCGAGTAACATAGAGAGAACATTAAAGTTTGAAATGATACAGACTTTGAGGTAAACCATTTTGAGCTGACATGGACATGACATTTAATGATGTTGAGTTTTTTACAAAGGTTGTTACGTGTTCTGACATGGATCATCAATCCTTATGAGAGAAGAAAAACCAATAAAATGAAGAGACAAAAAGAGAAGCATCTAGAAGACTCTATAGATGTATTTAAATTGGTAGATCAAAATGCTATTTTCAAAGTGTGGATAGAGATATCATAGAAGACACTACGATTTGTGCAAAGTATGTAAAGGAAGAGAAGTATTGTTTGAAGGAGTTAAGTTTTGGATACTACAAGGGAAAGTTATGAAGTAAACATAGATAGAAACCTAATGAAGCAATGAAGTATTGAGTAAATATATATCACATTATAGATTAGATCAAAGATTGGAAGGAGGAGATATGTAATCAGCAATTATAAGTGTAGACCAAAGGATCAGGTATAGAATCATTTTTAATAGATTGAATCTGTGTAAATCTCTTTAAGAAGTGGTTTTAACAGACCTTTGTAAATGTAAGTGTAAAATCCTTACTTCATTGTAAGTGTAAAATCCTTACTTCAAGGTATTACCTAATAGTCTTAAAATATTTTAACAGTGTAGACCCCTCAGAGGGTAGATCATCAGAAGTGATCAAAATTGTAACTCTAATAGGTTAACTTTGTTACTATACTAGTGAAGATTTATGGGTGTCATCTCCACCCCAGTTTTACCTTCACCTTGGAGGGTTTTTGGATTATTGAAGAATATATACATTTTTTGTCATTTATGGCAACACATGATGTACATGCTTTCAAGAAACCTCAAAAATAAAGATACTTAGCTTTTGGTGATCAGAAAATTGTCTAAGTATGAAATTTGGTATGCAATGTGTATTTTTTGTCTATAAATTGTTGTTGATGTCATATTATGAATAGCAAAGTTAGGTGGAGATAGTATACATGTTGGTGATGATGTGTATAAAATTATAAGTTAGTATAGATTGTACAGAACAGAGATAATCATGTTTTAATGAAATAGGACAGTGGAATTGAAGGAAAGGGTTATTTTGTTTGCAAAATAATTACTTTTCCAATTAGGGTCGACATCCTAGATGTTTACTCTAGGTTGGAAAAGTATATTGTGGTCTTAGCCAACCT
This sequence comes from Cupressus sempervirens, assembly GCA_028749045.1. Classification (NCBI taxonomy): domain Eukaryota; kingdom Viridiplantae; phylum Streptophyta; class Pinopsida; order Cupressales; family Cupressaceae; genus Cupressus; species Cupressus sempervirens. The sequence goes on along the minus strand of CM053785.1, from coordinate 710,444,074 downwards.
AGCAGCAATTTGTGTAAAGGATGGTATTTATGCAAAGGAAATTTTGAGATGAAGTATCATGTAAGTTGTGCGAGCATTGTGAAATGTGAATTTACTGTGAAAGTGATATATGTAAAGTTTTGTGAAAGCTATTTTGTGATCTGAGATCAAGCTAAAGATCAGAGATTAATCAAGGAAGAAGTTATAGTGCCTATATTCCAAAATTTTTATTACTTGTTTTGGCATTGAACTCTTCTTGTAATTGGAAATGCATGTTTGGGTAGTGGGCTCATCTTGCATCTACTATACTACAATTCCTAACAGGGTTGGAATCTCCTAATAGGGATTCAAAGTCTCCTAATAGGGACTCCTTATACTAAATTTTCTTATTGACTCCTAATAGGGTCCATCCTCTAACAAGGAACTTATATATCAATATATTATCTAGTGGGTATCATCTCCATTGGGGTTTTCCCTTAGCTAGGGTTTTCCTATTGATCAAATAAATAAGATTGACAAATGAGTGTCAACACACTTAATCTTTTTCATTATACATGTCGAGTACACAATGGAAGTCAAGCTAGAATTTATTTATGTGTCAAGTCATAGATAGTGCCGAGAAAACTATAGTTGTTGTCGAGCACAACACATTACAGTATATGTCGAGCAAAGCAGAAATTCAATAGGTGCCAAGTGACATAGTAATCCTATATGAGCCAAGTAATTTAGGAATCAGTAGAAGCTATGCAATGCAAAAAAACTAACAGGAGTCGAGTAAAATAGAAACTATAGTAGATGTCGAGCAATCAAGAATAGATGGTGTCGAGCATCAGTATTACTTCATGTGTTGAGCAATGCAGGATCAACATAAAAGTTTGTGCAATCACAAACCAAGATGTAAAATGGTTATGCATGACTCATTGACATGATAAAAGGATAAGATCAAATCCTCACAACCACCTATGTGATCCTCATGCAACCAATTAGAAAACTGGAAACTGCATGCAGCCAATAGGTGAATTTCAAAGCTTTGAGCAGGAACATTTTATCCAAGGATGCATAATGAACCACTAATCCTTATAAGGGAGTCTTGACGCCATTGAACAGAGAAGTGAGAAGTATGAAAAGAAGAAGGAAAAGTAGAGCCTGTTATTGTAGAACATTGGTGTCAAAGATTAAGAGGAAATGACATCATTTACACATCTAGTTGATCAGAACAGAACAAGGAACACAATTAGTAGATCAGATCTAGCAGAGATCAAGTGATAGAAGAGTAGATCAAGAGCCTAAGATCAGCATTAGAGATTGCATTAGTTCAGGTGTATTATTCTAATACTCTCTCACAATTGTATTAGGAATTTGGAAATCCTATTGACTTAGGTAGGTTTAACAGCCTTATGTAAATCCTTTAACAGGGTGACATTCTAAGTTGAATGTTCTTAAGTCCTCTAACAAGGCACACTCCTAACAGGGTGTAGAAATCCTTTAACAGGGTCACATTTAACAGTGTGTTGTAGCCTTTAACAGGGTAGGCCTTTAACAGGGCAAACCATCAGAAGTGGTTGAAATCAATTGCTACAGTAATTTTGTGGGTATCATCCCCAACCCAGTTTTACCTTCTTATTCCTAGAGGGTTTCTGGGTCACCAAAATCTCAAGTGTTATGTGGTGATGCATGTTTTTTTCTCATGATTTTTTAATGTTTATATGCATGCATGTTAATTTTAGTTATATGTTATTAAGGTTTTAAAAATGGTTAAAAGGCCAGTACTTCTAATTCACCCCCACCCCCCCACCCCACAGAAGCATTCTTCTATTAAGACATTCTAACATTCCCTAGTTAACAAAATATGGTGTTATCAGTTATCTTTGTACATTGTTATTGTTACTATTTGACATTACTTTATTACTTTGTTATGCATGGTTTAAAGTAAGAAATAATATATTGTTGGTGACTAAAGTTTGTAGATTACTGATTCAACCCCCCCCCCCACCCCCACCCCCTCCTAGTAATCCCTATTTCTAATAGTTGGTAACAACATAGTTACTTTGAAGAGGCTTAACAGCTTGAGTAAGATCCCTATGGATATGGAACAGTTGATGAAGAACCTTAAAGATGCTCTTGAAAAAATTGATCTCCTTATTGAAGAAAGAGATAAGCTAAATGAAAAATATGAAGACTCCAAAGTATACATTGGACAATTGAAGGAAAAGATTGAGCATCTCTAATCCACGCCTGAATCTACTGAATCTAGAACTAGTGATGATGACTATCAAAGCTAAAGATAGAGTGTAAGATCTTGAAGCATGAATTGAAGATTACAAATTTGAATTTGAATTTGAATTTGATTTAAAGACTGAGAATGCAGATCTTAGAGAAAGTCTAGCAAAGAAAACATTTTAATTTGAAACATTAAAAGAAGATCATGAAGAACTTTGTAAGTGTAATACTATTGTGAAAGATGAATTAATTCAATGCAAGTAGTAGCTTGAGAAGCTTTATTCTAGTAGAGAAAAGCTTGATGATTCAATGTCAATATAGAGACCTACTTATGATAAGACTAGTCTTTTGGTTATCTAATTAACAAGTCTACGAAGAAACTTGAGATTAGATTATATCCGAGAAAAAAAGGTAAGTCTAATGATAAGATTGAATCCAGTCAATCTTTTGATAAATCCAAAGAAGTTGGACAAGATAAAGAAGTTGAAATTTTGGATAAAAAAAAGCAAGTGGAATCTCCCAAGGAAACCAGGTATGAATTTAGAGGTAAGTGTTTTTCATGTAATGAAATAGGTCAAATGAAAATAGATTGCACAAATAAGTCATTTAGTCATGTTAAGGACTTTTATTTTAATAATTGTCATGGTATGGGTCATAAAGCAATTGATTGTACGAAACCTAAGTATGATAATGATAGAAGGAATAGTAGAATGTCTAGAAATACTAACCCTACAAATAGAAGAAGATCTAATGAAAGGACATCAAGAGAAGGAATATTTTATGAAGACAGAAGATAGATTGTGTGTTATAAGTGTAACAACTTTGGACACATTGCTCGAAATTGTCATGCACCTGATGATCAAAAAAATCCTAGAAGCAGAGCACCAATATGTTAGTTATGTAACAACTTTGGACATACAATAAAGTATTACATAATGGACAAAAACTTTGGAGATGGAAGGAACAATAGAAGAAACTTTGCGAATAGAAGGAATGATGGAAAGAACATCAGAAATGGTAGAAGGAACCATGAAAGGAACTCCAATACTAATAGTGACAATGAGGAACAAAGAAATGTAGTTCATGAACTTTGAGAAGAACTTAATGAGGCATTTGTAAAAGGAGTAGATATCTCAAAATAAAAGCTAGATGATGATGTGATAGGAAGATCGAAGTCAGTTATCAAGTTTGATTCAACCAAGTTGAATTAAGCTTGTCTACAGTACCAAAATTTGTAAACTTCATTCAGAGATTGAAATAGAGGTAGTGAAGTTGGCATATGGTGTATCTATTTAATTTTAGATGGTACCTAAGCTTTCTTGTAATTTGGAGCTTATCTAAACAAGCTATGATGGAATTAAGACTTACTGGTATTATAGAAAAGGTTAATTCTATAGCAAAAAATGGAAATTATGTTTCTGTAGAGAATTTCATGAAGGGAAGTCTTGAGAAGAATTTTCATGATGAAAGGAGGCTATAATTAACCTTGGGTGGCATTTGAAGATCAGATAGATGATCTTGAATAGTTATTTGATTACAGAGTGTAATTGATAGCTTTTTCATATTTGCAAAGTATGTAATTAATGCAAGTTCAAGTTGATGGAATAAATGGAGTACAAAATTGATTTTCACTTCATTTTGAATACATCTGAAGTGAAGAGCACTCAAAAGTGACTTGTCAAGGTGATTACAAAGAAAACCGTATTTTCAAAAAAGGTATTTTATCATTTTTCACAAATTTATTCAGTAAAAGTTCATATTTGATAGATTCATCGATATGTCAATAGTGCACAATGTTGAGAATGAGGACAGACCTAAGTTCAAGGTTGTTTCCATAAAACCTACTAAAGGAAACCCTAACTCAATGTTATCCATTACTTCAAACAATGTAGTATGTTTGGAAGATGTAGGAAGTTATTTGAATAGTAAATTTGAATCTATTGGAAGTGAATACATGAACAAGGATATAAAATTAGTTTTCAATCACGATACGGCTGTAAAGCCCAGAATTGAACATTTGAAGGAACTAGACCTGTTTAAATATCATTTCTACCATGAATTGGACATAGATGAATGGACTTAGATCATATTAAGTAGGATAAATGATGGAAAACTATGTATACAAGATAGTGTAATTGATATTTATATCGACCTTATTAATGAGGTAATTGGTCTTAGTAAACAAGGTAGTGTACCTATAAGTGAGAAAATGGTCAAGAAGAAAATTGAAATTTATACCAAAGTAGTGTATAATGGAAAGGCCATGGTGATTAGTACCATTAAGCAAGATGATGTAAGATTCCTTAGTAGAACCATTGCCTACTCTATATGTGCAAGCTCAAAGATTGATGAATTATCAACCGGATTCATCTATGTAGCATAGAAGATATATGTAGAGAAGGAACAAGTAAAGGCAAGTGAGATTATGAGAATGAAATTATTTGAGAAACTATAAAAGATCAAGATGACTAAGAATAATGTGTTTAGATTTCAGTCACCAATCAATCACATATTCTTTCATGTGCTTAAAATATTTCCATATTTATTAGTCACAAATATAATGAGTAGTGATAGATGTACAATGGAGAAGATTACAGAATTATGTAGAAGACATCCTACAGATAAGATATTGGATAGTGGAAATTTGATAATGAAAACATTTTAGAATGAAATGAGACAGAGATTCAAAATTGCACTTGCAATTATAGACAGATTTAAAGAAGACATTTGCATTATGGTTGATATAGATTATACTCATATTCAAGCACTGGAACCTCAAGAAACATTTCTTTATCCCTTAGGATATGAATTGAATGATGAATAGTAGTTAGTTATATTGATTTATTGTTGAAATCAAAGAAAGACAAAGCAGAATGCAAATTTGGAACCTATGATGAGATTATCGAGTCATCTCACCAAACAAATTTGGAGAAGGCATCACACAAAAAGATAGAGTCAATCACGAAGAAAGTGTTATCAAAGGTTGGTATGACTGAGAGTGAATCTAAGGTAGTAAGGCAAACCATAAAACAAGGAATACTAAATGTGCAATCTTTGTCAGTATCTGTTGCACAAACATCTTCGAAATAGAGCATTTCATATGTAGCAGTGTCAAATGTGCAACCTAGTGAGCCAAAGAGAAAATTTGAGAGATTAGTGGAAGTAGTGACAACAAAGACAAAAAGAGTCAAGCAAAAGGCCAGTGGACTAGGCAAGAGGGAAAAGACATTGTTGGTAATTGTCAAATCTAGCAATAGAGAAGAAGAAGAACAAGAAGTCAAGCAAGCATAGAAGATGACAGCATCAAAATAATCAACAAGAAAATCTCAACAACTTTGGAAGCTAAAGATAGAAAATATTAACTCAGCTATTTCTAGTGAAGATAAATTTTTTCAGATGAACAAATTTTATGATTTGTATAATATTTTTGAAAAAGATCAAATTGATATCTCTACAATGAGATACATTATAAAAAATAATCTCGAATTGAAGGATATTGAGGGCTTAGTAAACCAAAAATTCTATGATAGACTTATTGAGAAGAAGGCACCCACAAGAGAAGAAGATTTAGAACTTTGAAAGTCTATGCTAAGAACTATTTGCAAGACTGATGACGAAGAGATTAAGAGATTATTGAATAATCTTGCACCTTACTTGAGAAATAAAGTAAGACCATTTTTTTTTATGGTGGTTGAAAAAGATAAATTAAGAAGTGAGACTATAGTATCAATAAACTAGATGTTGATAGAATCTAAGATAGCATCTCCACTAGCACCCAGAACCTTAGAAGTGTCAATGAGTGGTGACACTATGCAAATAGATCAGACCAATGTTACCATAAACATTGATGATACTAATCCATTTGAAGTTTCTAAACTTAATGAACCTAATACAGAGGATATCGAAGAAAAACTAAGACAGATTGAAGAATAAAAGAGATTAATTAAAGAAGAAAAGAAGAAAGTGGAAGAGGCCAAGCAAAAATTTCTTGAGGATGAGAAGAAAAGAATGGAAGAGGAAGAAAAGAAAAGAATAGTAGAAGAAGAAATAAAAATAAAATAGAGGGAGAGAAGAGAGAAAATGAAAGAAAGGAAAAAGTAAAGAAAGAAGAAGAAGAGAGAATAGTAAAAGAGGTAGCCAAGAAGCAAAGGGATGATGACACTAAACCTTCTAGATCATCTACTCCACTTTCAATTACCAACCTAGCATCTAATGATGATGATCAAACTGATTTGATCTCATCGTTCAAAGCTTATTCAAAAGAATAGAATAGTGAAAAGCTTGCAAAAGATCTTGATGGAGGTTATTGACAAACTACATAGTACTCTAGCAGTGCAGCACAAAGAAGCAGATCCAGAACAAAGGGTATAGGTAGTGCTAAAGTCATTTGATAAAGAATTTACTAACTTTTTGAATGTTACAGAAGAAAATGCATAGATTTCACATGATGCTAACTTGTTTAGCATGGTTTGTCAAAATATTAACAATGATTTGATAAGTCTTGATACTTGTATCAAGAAATTTTGGAAGTGTCAACCAGATGGTAAGATATTTTACATTAAGTGTACATTATCATATAAACTGACTAAAGACATTGATAGTTAGATTGGAGGTAAGATGAGTGAGCTAGAGGCTCTATCCATCCAGATAAAACATCCATCTTGTAAAGTTGATGATTTTGAAGGACAAGTGGCCAGTATTCACAATGATGTCAAGAAACTAGAACTTTGGAAGGAAAAAATTTTGAAGAGACTATCAGATTTTGGAGATTCTATTGCTCTAAAAGTATCTTTTTGTTGAGAAATAGTTGGAGGAATGTGTCAAGGCTAGGACACTTATTCTAACTTTTTGTACTCGGATATTAATGCAGTTAAGATTGCATCATATGCTTTATGTGTGATTCTCACCTCTACTAAATCAGCCAAGGAGACATGGACAAAAGGTATGAATAATTTTAAGGAAAATTTTGATGATTGCATGAAGATTCTACTAGCTTAAGGTAGAAGGACATCATTTTTTTTTGACAAATTTTGGATAGATTTTGACATTTTGACCTTTGTCAGTGATGTCAATGGGCAAGAAGTACACATGAAAATTGCTAAGATTGTTAAGGGGAGAAGTATATTTAAGGGGAGAGATGCAATAGGTATAAAGGATTGTAAAGTATATTTTAAGGGGGAGCATATGTAAAATGAACAAGTTGTAATAATGTTACTGTATTATTTTTGTTAAGTTTTGTCACTTAGCCAATTTTCCCTATTTTGTTCCCATCAATGCCAAAGGGGGAGATTGTTGATTGTTTGCTAAAGGAGATATATAATTTTTTCCATTTATGGAAAATCATGATGTACATTCTTACTAGAGAAACCTCTGAAATAAAGATACTTAGCTTTTGGTGATAAAAAAATTGTCTAAGTATGGAATTTGGTATACAGTAATATATTGTTTTGTTTATAACTTATTGCTGCTGTCATATTATGACTAGAAAATTTAGATCAAGATAGTATACATGTTAATGATGACATGTATAATCTCAAAAGTTAGTACAAACTGTACAAAATAGAGACAATCATGTTTTAATGAAACAGGACAATGGAATTGAAGGAAAGGATTATTTTGTTTACAAAATAATTACTTATCCAATTAGGGCCAACATCCTAGATGTTTACTCTAAGTTGGAAAAGTATATTGTGGTCTTAGCCAACCTAGCAAAAATTTTTGTAAAACATGGTATTTATGCAAAGGACATTTTGCGATGAAGTATCATGTAAGTTGTGTGAGTACTGTGAAAAGTGAACTTACTATGAAAGCGATATATGCAAATTTTTTTGAAGGCTATTTTGTGATCTGAGATCGAATTGAAGATTAGAGATCAATCAAGGAAGAAGTTATAGTACCTATATTCTAGAAGTCTAATTACTTGTTTGGGTAGTGAGCTCTTCTTGTAATTGGAAATGCATGTTTGGGCAATGGGCTCATCTTGCATCTACTATACTACAACTCCTAACAAGGTTGAAATCTCCTAAAAGGGATTCAAAGTCTCCTAATAGGGACTCCTTATATTGAATGTTGTCATTGACACCTAATAGGGTCCATCCTCTAACAAAGAACTTATATATTAGTATATTATCTAGTGGGTATCATCCCCACTAAGGTTTTCCCTTGGCTAGGGTTTCTCTAGTTAACGAAATATGGTGTTACGAGTTATCTTTGTGCATTGTTATTGTTACTATTCAGCATTGCTTTATTTCTTTGTTATGCATGGTTTAAAGTAAGAAATAATATCCAATTGCCGACTAAAGTTTGTAGATTACTGATTCACCCCCCCCCGCCAGTAATCCCTATTTCTAATGGATTCCTAAACCCCTTCTAGCAAAGGAGTCAAGATACACATTTTTGCACAAGTATTTTTGACAAACTTTTCCCTTAAGAGGGCTCAAAAAAGACTAAATTGGACCTTATTTTGAAGCTAAAAATACAAGATTGTTGTACTCTAAAAAAGATTTCCAATGAATATAATTTTAGTATATATGTGTTTATTGTAACGTTCTAATTTAGGCTTTGTTAAATATAGGTTGTCTAACCATTTCACAAACTCTTTGTTTGAAGCTTTAAGAAAAATAGAAAATGATATATATATATATATATATATATATATATATATATATATATATATATATATATATATATATATATATATATATATATATATATATATAGTGTTGACATTATAGTCAAGTTTGTTTATTAGTGACACACACACTTATTTAGATGACTAGTAACTACTGAGATTATTATACAATTACCAATATTAACCAAGTATTCCAAGCTCTACCAAGTTATATAGTTACTACTGAGTTACAACAATATTCAATTTGCACCAAGCAATTTCTACCAAGTTTATGATTATCAGTGTAAATCGAGCTTCATAGTGTTTACCGAGTTTCTCAGTTCAAACTGAGTTCTACAGTGCTTATTGCACTAGTATATTTGACCCCATTTTTAGACCAAAATTTGTGACCATCTATTCTAATATTTTAGATTGGTCAGAATATGGAAGGGAAAATATGTTTTTTTTAAAATCCATGTTCGTTTTGGTCAAAATTTCAACCAACATGAGCTTAACATGTTAAAATTAAAAATGGTTTTGGCCTATTTCATTGTTTTGTTTAACATGCGCATGCAGGAGCTATAATTGTTGTTGGGAGATTCAAGGGTTTTCCCAATGATCAATTAACATAAGAGAAGAGTATTGAGGTGGGAGAGAAACATGGAAGGTTGGATGGTGCAATCACCTACACTAGGATGGGAAATAAAAGAAGGATCGACGTCTTTGGTGATCTAGTAGTCAATCTAGTCTTTGTCATCGGAGACAGAAACCCACTCGTAGCCCTTCTCAAGATAATTTTTGACTTTTGGGACCATCTATTGCCATGCCTCCAGTAGCACGTGCCCTTCACTCATTTCGTCCCAAGACATGGAGACTCTGCACTTGTCACTCCAACAAGTCAACCTTATCACCACACCCTTCTCGATCAAATGCACGTACTTTGTGAACAATTACCCAGCCATGTAAACATTTCCCCTATGAATATCTCCCCTATTCACCATGGCATGCAAAGCATTGTAAACAATCTCTCTATCCTTGTCAGTCAGAACACCTTTTTTTAACTAATGTGTGATGGTCAGACATGTACAAACTGAAGCATTGAGGAAAACCAGGGCAAATGCCAAGGTAGTCCCATGACAAGCCATTTCTTACTTGAAGTTGTGTGTGCTACCATCTATTGTCTATCCTCTATTTATAGTGAGCCTAGTGCACAAGAATTAGTAGGAGAAGAGGCAGGAATTGAGGAAGAGGCAAGGAATCCAAGTACTTATCACATTTTTCTACCATTTTTTGTTCTTCCATCTTTTTCTTGTGTTTCTTTCATCTAATTTGTGTATTTCACGATTATATTTACTGTGTGATCTCTACATATTTGTAAGGCTTTGGCTTGCTTCATACCACATCATGTGTTTGAGGATTTCTCAGCAACAACGTATTTTGTGCTCAAAGGTATTTTGTGCTCATATTTTTGCATTCTTTCTTGTTTTTCATTTTCCCTTTGCTGAATAAGCTTTTGTTTCAGCAACATGCAATGTTGTATTCATTTCATATTTCTTGTGTGTTTATTTAAAAACTAATTTGGGTATGCTTTGATCTTCCTTGTTATCATTGTTCCCAATTTTTTTAATAGTGATATCCACATTTCTGACATTGGGGTTTTGGTTTTTCACACCCATAACGAAGCCTTCATTGCTCTTGTGACTTTCTAAGTGATAATTTTGAATTCCTATCTTCTATTCCTTTGGTTGCACAATCCTTTTTTTGGTGCTAGAGTGAACATGAATTTGGTCTCCCAAGATTATTTTTTTTAAAACACCCTTCTTTCTTGAGAAAAATATATACTAACCTGGACACAGTTAAATTTTTTGGCTTCTTTATTTTCACTTTCAATTACATACATGGTTGGATATGGAATGTTATACCTGCAAAGAGGGGCTTTAATAGAAATATATAGACATGACCTAGGTATTTGTATGCCTAAAAAAAAGCTTTGAAAATGATTTTAGTGTACCTTTTCTTGGCCTTTCTAACCTGCATGCCCATCTAGAAATTGAGAAAATAGTATGCCAAAGAAGTAAGGACTACCCATCCAAATGAAGGGGGTAAATTGACTGCCATTTGTTAGGATAAACCACAGACAGAAATAAAAACTACATGCAAATATAACCAATAACAGAAAATAATAGAACACATAGAAATGAACACAAGGCACCAAGATTTAACGTGGTTCACCCAATCCCTGGGCTACGTCCACCAAACAGCAAGTCCGATCTTATTACAATCCAGTGATTACAACTTGATTACAATCCGCAATCCCTTACAGCTCAATACCGCTGCAAGAACCAATTTCTTATCACAACATTATGAAAAATACCCAACCCTAAGCCCTTTTATACAAGTATTAAACCACTTTAAGGTTATAACATGTCAGCCATATGTTGGTCATAATATGTCGGCTACCATGTCAGCTACTGCCCAAAAAAAAAATTCTATGAAGTATGTACAGTACTTTCCTGATCAGTCACCACAATCTAACAATCTCCCACTTGGAGACTGATTAGGCTCCACACTAAACAACAATCTCCCACTTGGAGACTAATCCTATAGCAATACCACTACCACATGGGGCTCCCACTGGATCAAACCATCTTGGACTCTACTGTTCTTTTATTCATGTTCAGTCTAAAAGACCAACCGAAGCTGAAGAGGAGTTCAACTTCTCCCTTGTTACAACCTTTGTCAACATATCTGCTGGATTGTTATTGGTATGTATCTTCTCCATCTTTAACTGTCCATCCTCCAAAACTGACCGAATGAAATGATACCGCAACTGTATGTGTTTGGTCTTAAAATGCAGAGCTGAATTCTTAGCAAGATGAATGGCACTCTGACTATCTATGAACAAATAATTATCCTTATGAGGATGTCCCAATTCTTCCAAGAAGAACTGAAGCCATATCATCTCTTTGGCTGCCTCTGTAGCAGCAACATACTCTGCCTCTGTAGTGGAGAGAGCATTAATCTTTTGTAACCTAGAAAGCCAGCTCACGGCTGCCCCACCAATAGTAAAGACATAACCTGTAGTACTTCGCCTGGTATCAATATCCCTAGCCAAATCTGAGTCAACGTAGCCCTGTAAATCATTAGTAGAGCCCTCAAAGTGTAAACACTTATTGGATGTTCCTCTCAAATATCTGACAATCCACTAGACAGCATTCCAATGCTCAAATCCTAGATGACTCATATACCTGCTAACAACTCCCACTGCATGTGCAATATCTGGCCTAGTGCATACCATAGCATACATCAAACTTCCTATAGATGAAGCATAGGGTACCTTGGACATCTTATCCTCCTCTTCCTATTTCTTGGGACACATCTCCTTAGTCAATTTCAAATGACCAGGTAAAGGTGTGCTGACAGCTTTAGCATTCTCCATAGAGAAACATTGCAACACCTTCTCAACATAATCAGCTTGAGATAGCATCAATGTTCTGTTCTTCCTATCTCTGCAAATCTTCATACCAAGGATTTGTTTTGCTGCCCCCAAATCCTTCATAGCAAATGCATGTGCTAATTGGCGTTTCAGCCCCTTAATATGATCCATGTTAGACCCAGCTACAAGCATATCATCAACATATAAACATAAAATAATGTAGCTATCATCATCCAACCTCTTAAAATAAACACAGTAATCTGAATGACACCTATTATATCCATGCTCATGCATAAAACTATCAAATTTCAGATACCATTGCCGAGGTGCTTACTTCAAGCCATATAAACTTTTCTTCAATTTGCACACTAAGTTCTCCTTACCTTTGACCTCAAAACCCTGTGGCTGAACCATATATATTTCTTCATCCAAATCACCATGAAGAAAGGTTGTTTTAAAATCCATCTGCTCTAAATGCAAATCTTCAGTAGCCACAAGACTTAAAACAGTACGAATAGAAGTAATTTTAACAACAGGAGAAAATATCTCATCAAAATCAATTCCCTTTCTTTGTGCAAATCCTTTTACAACTAACCTGGCCTTAAATATTTTCTTACCTCCTTCCTCTTCTTTCAACCTGTAAACCCATTTATTCTGTAAAGCCTTTTTACCTACAGGCAACTTGCACAAATCCCATGTCTTATTTTTCAGCAAAGAGTCCATTTCATCTTTCATTGTAGACTCCCACTGAATCGTAGTATCCACCTACACAACTTCATCATAACTTTCAGGTTCACTAGCATCAGTAAGTAAAATAGAATACAAAGAGGGAGAAAACCTTTGTGGAGGTCTAATTTGCCTTGTTGACCGTCTAACATTCACTGGTGTGTGTGGTATTTGTTGTTGCAGTTGTTGCACATCATGAGGAATGGCTGGAACATCAGCTTTTGGAGTATCATCCATCACTACATAATCATCTTCTTTCTTCTCATGTTGCTGCAACAGATCTTTGTACAACACTTTCTCATTGAATATGACATCCCGACTTCTAATAATTTTAAGATTTTCAAAATCCCAAAGCCTATAACCAAATTCATTAATGCCATATCCAACAAAGACACATTTCTTTGATTTAGCTTCTAGCTTGGTTCTATTTTCAGAGTATATATGAGCAAAAGCTTCACAACCGAAGGTCTTGAGAAAAGAATAACTCACCTTCTTACCAGTCCATGCTTCCTCTAGAATACCATAGCCCAAAGGAGTAGAGGGACCTCTATTAATCAAATATACTACAGTATTGATAGCCTCCGCCCACATGTGTAAGGGCAACCCAGCATGCAACCTCATGCTCCTTGCGCGCTCCATTATAGTCCTGTTCATGCGTTCAGCCACTCCATTTTCCTGAGGAGTCCTTGGAACAGTTTTTTGTCTACGAATACCATTAGTGGAGCAATAATCTTCAAATTCATGACTGCAATACTCACCACCATTATCAGATCTGAGACATTTTAATTTCTTACCAGTCTCATTTTCAACCAAGCATTTCCATTTCTTAAAAGTTTGAAATACATCAGATTTTTGTCTAAGGAAATAAACCCATACTTTTCTAGTTGCATCATCAATAAATGTAACATAATAATGAGAGCCACCAAGGGAAGATACCTGGGCTGGTCCCCATACATCTGTATGCACAAGCTCTAATTTCTCCTTTTTGTTTTCCTTCCATGTCTTTACAAAACTCACTCTCTTTTGTTTTCCATACACACAACTTTCATAGAAATCCATATTCACACATTTTAGACCTGGTAAAACTTTCCTTGAATGAAGTGCTTTCATACCTTTCTCACTCATTTGCCCAAGTCTATTGTGCCACAACGCTATATCAGAATCTACAACAGCTATTTGTTCTCCCTGCTCAACTGCAGTAATTGTTCCTGAATATTCATTTTTCTCTGAAACAATCAAAGTAGAAGGAACAATATGACCTGTACAAAGATATAAGGTGCCTACTTTCACACCTTTTCCTACTACAAGGGAACCTTTTGAAACCTTCCAATTTTTATCATTAAAAGTAACTACACAACCCTCATCACCGAGTTGCCCTGCTGAAATTAAATTTCTACTTAGTTTTGGAACATGTCTTACCTCATGTAGTAGCCAATGATTCCCATTCTGCAACTTAATCTTAATTTTTCCCTTTCCAACAATCTGACAGGGTTCATTATCCCCCAAATAAACAAGCCCAAATCCCCTTGGACATAATCAATGAAATAACCTCTATGAGGTGTAGCATGAAATGAAGCACCAAAATCTAAAAACCATGAATCATCAACACTCTCTAAAGACAGAAGCAAAGCATCCTCTTCGGATTTGTTACTTGCCACATTTGCCTCCTTGTCTCCATCTGATTTATCTCCTTCATTTTTCTTTCGATTCCAGCAATCTTTCTTTTTGTGCCTTGGTTTCCCACAGTACCAGCAATCATTTGGTCCTCTCGATTGAGACCTCCTCCCCTTTGACTTTCCTCTTGATTTCCCACGATTTCCATAATTACTTCCTCTTTCAGTTGTTCTGCCCCTGCTTTGCGCATTTAAAGCACTTCCTGATGTAGATCCACCTGAAGATTTTCTACGAGTTTCCTCACTTAAAATAACACCGATCACATCATCATATTTTAGGGTACTAGATCCAGGAACAGAATTACTCACCGCCATTACCAAGCCATTCCAACTTTCAGGCAAAGAACACAAAATCAAGAGAGCCCTAATTTCTTCATCAAAATTGATACCCACAGAAGATAATTGACTAGTAATAGTATTAAACTCATTTAAATGATCTGCAATAGATCCACCTTCTGTCATTTTCATATTAAATAAACGCTTCATGAGAAATGCCTTATTTGAAGCAGAGGGCTTTTCATACAGTGTCGCTAGGGTTTTCATCAAATCTTTTGTCGTCTTTGCTTTTGTAATATTAAATGCCATCGATGGTGCCAAGCATAACCAAATGCTTTCGAGTGCCTTTCTGTCCAAAAGATCCCATTCAGCCTCTGACATAGTTCCCTGATTCTTGGCTTTTCCTTCCAACGGCTTCCATAAATCCTTCTGATATAAATAGTCTTCCATTTGCATCTTCCATAACTGGAAGTTCTGCCCATTAAACCTGTCAACCCTCAACTTACCCTTATCTGCCATCGCTCCCACTCAACTGTGAGACTCCCACTTAACCGTGAGACTTTCTTGCAGAGGATAACTGAAAGACAACCTTGCTTTGATACCACTTGTTAGGATAAACCACGGACAGAAATAAAAACTAAATGCAAATATAACCAATAACAGAAAATAATAGAACACACAAAAATGAACACAAGGCACCAAGATTTAACATGGTTCACCCAATCCCTGGGCTACGTCCACCAAACAGCAAGTCTGATCTTATTACAATCCAGTGATTACAACCTGATTACAATCCGCAATCCCTTACAGCTCAATACCGCCGCAAGAACCAATTTTGTATCATCAACATTATGAAAAATACCCAACCCTAAGCCCTTTTATACAAGTATTAAACTGCTTTAGGGTTATAACATGTAGGCCATATGTCGACCATAATATGTCGGCTACCATGTCGGCTACTGCCCAAAAAAAAATTTCTATGAAGTATGTACAGTACTTTCCTGATCAGTCACCACAATCTAACACCATTCCTCCTCCTGTATGAAATCCAAAGGAATTTTATTTTGTTTAAATAGCATGCCAATCTTGTGTAAAATATAAGGTTCATTTTTATTACAAGAACTTAATACAAACTTGTATGGATGATGTGTAGATATCCCATTTTATTGAACATCATGCAATGCGCACCTCATGGAGGCCTTTGTGCCTTGAGGCACTTTTTGTTTCCATTTGTGGAAGAGTGAATCTACAATTTTGCCACTAGATGAGAAAGGACAATATCATCACATCTTTTATCTCAACCTAAGCATCCACACATAATCAAATTGAGAAGCCTAATGAAGATTCTATGTGGTAACTAAGCTTCAGCAATGCAACTATTTTAAGAGTGGATCTATTATGAGCAGATGATTTGAGGGTGTTTCTCAAGATTTTCTAGCCTCCTATGACTTCAGGAAATCTGAAAAAAAAAATTAGTTGAATAGCAGGAAATTCAAACCAAATACTCACTAGAAAATCAAAGGGTGGGTGGTTTCTTAAACTATTGCATAGGTACGTGAGGATCAATAATAAAGAGTTTGGTAAACTCCATAAATAAATATAAATGTTGTCCATATCTCACTACTCTATAGGTACAAAACAAAACTACTAGTAGTGCCTTGGCTTGATGGCAGCTATAGATCAATTGAAACAAGTTGTAACTGCAAGACAATTCTAAAGCTTATTATCAAGTTGATAAATCCCTAGCTTTATGGTCTATTTTTTATTCTTTTTTTCCTAAGGATTGAAGTTGTGAAGGCTATTCTTGTTTACATCCAAGGAGACACACACATCAGAAATAATGTAATAAATTATAGATGTTATTATGGAAATAAATCAATAGAGTTCTATATAAGAGACATTGCTCATTAGATAATTAGTTGGTCAGCATCTACCACCAAATGAAATCAGCAACAAGGATTAGAACTATTCCTTATCCCTATAACATAGATTCAGAGGAACTATTGTAGGCCTCAGATACATCAATAAACACCAATCATTACTTGCAGGATGATGATGAATCTGAGGTGCCTACGGATGTTTTGAAATCAAATGCCCATTATTAAAGAAATATAGACACAATTTTTTTGTTTGTAGGATAATAATGAGCCTGACCTGGGATATTTTGAAATCAATTACCCATACTCAACATTGAGCAATATCTATGCCTAAAGGTGATATTTTGATAATCAAACTCCTAGATTCTTTCAAAGATTTTTATTCTAAAATCAACTAATCTAAAAGTTCCTGACTTAGATCCACCCCTATGCAAATATTTTTGGACAAATATAAAACTGTAAGACCCCAACTCATTAAGGATTGGTGCAATCTTTAACTCCCAATATATCTAGATTATAGGGGTTTGAATGAGGTAATATGACCATATCATTTATGGATTTCTCTCTCCCTTGAACTGCTCTAAAGAAAATCCAACTCATTCTAGAAGTCAATTTTAGATTGATTCATTCAATCTCTCTACTCTTGTCTTGCTTGTCAAAGCAACATTTGAAATTATTGTATTGATATGCTTGATTATTCCCCTTTTTAATTCTTTCAACTTTCTTTCCTTACTTACCATGGAGCACCTCCTCATTGTTATAACCAAATCAACTCCTTTTCTTTTTCTAGCATCAAACCCCTCAATTGACTATCTTCCTTGGTCATCATCCATAGTTTCTTTCTCAATTATGGTGCCTGGTTTCCATGAGTTATCTATAAGCTATGATTATTGACTCTTCACAAGGCAATCACAATGCTTAGTAAATCCTACAACTTTCTTTTCACTCTAGATGCAAGTTAGGAACTCAAAAATTACACCAAGTCATGAATCTATTTGAAGCTCAAAACATCACTAGGATTCAGTTTGTAAGAGCACTATTAAATTTGAATCAAAGAGTCCCCATGCCATGTTAAAGTTGTGTCTTCCCATTCACGCACTATGACTAATTAATTGTCTCATAGCCAGGTGTCAACTATACGAAAACTTCACTCTCATTCAAGCTTGGATTGTTCATCATCCACAAATATTTATGGGAATGACATTGATTAGGAGACACTATTATTTTATTAGCAATTGCTATGACTTCAGCAAGCTACCCATATTTCCATACCTACATCTTCCAATTCCTGAAAGATAAAAAATGAGGAACTATAAAAGACCTACTGAGGAATTTTTATCAACTTGAAAACTACTGACCTTGTGTTTTGGAAGTCTGTGTAAATACCTGTGCATAGGAGCCCACTATATGCAACTGCTGAAAAGTGGAAGCCTATGAAGAAAATTCAATAGAAGAACACCATCTCTTCTTCTCTTTCAAAGGGAAGACCCACACGTATGACAAGTCTCTTGAGGAACTAGAAGCAACCTACTATGTTAAAGAAATCTACTTGTCAAAATATCTCTTTGACCCTTTCCTTTTAAGTACCAAATGGATGATTCCCACAAGAGTACTTCCACAGTCCATTTCAAGGTGAAAAATAGAAAGTTGATATAGCCTTACACCTAAAACATGGACACCAACATGATTTTATGTTTGGGACAGTTAATAGGGGAGATATTTTATGCATTACACATTCATATGTTCAATGGGGGGTAAAAGATTACTACATAAACCATCTAATCATCTCCTATTATTTCCAGATTTCATGAAGAAGGAGAGACAATGAAATGAAGGAGACTAAAGAGTACAGGCATCTGAGTGTACAAAAATCTCCATCACTTGAAAGAATAAAAGACTTGACAGCATCTTTTATTGGGATATTTGATAGTATGAAGAAAGAAGAGGATTAAGAAGTGTGAAGAAAGCATCATTGGCAGCCATTTTTGTAACACAAGATGCTGACCAAGGGATTGATGAGATAATTTGTAAGAACACAAAATAGTAGTTTGAAGTTGAGAATTCTCATTTATAGTCTCATGAATCTCATTATTTGGCATTATTCAGTTCATTGTTATATATGAACAATAAAAAAAATTGATATACAAAATGATGAAATATTTTGTGTAGAAAAGCTCAATTTGGAATATATAAAAATTAAATTGAAGTATCTATATTATTGTTGTAATTCTTTGATTTATGCACTAGTTTATGATTGATTTACAAATAAAGAGACTTCAAAAATATAAAGATAATTTTTCATCCAAATATTTTCCTAGATTAAGTGTTAGGAATATGAAAACTTTAATTGATTGACAAGTCAAGTGGCTAAAGTATTTCTAAGGTGGTAGGGGAAATATCTAGCCCTAACCTAAATGTACAAAAATAGGGCCTCAAATATATCAGAAGAAGATTCAATCAATCCATGGAAAATGTTTTGGCCCGTTAGACCCCCAGCTCCCTAGTGCATAAAATTAGTTCCCCAAGCTCTTCCATAAGACCCTACTCTTAATATTAGTTGGAAGTAAGGTAGTCACAATGATCTGATTCTAATTTGGTTAGGACTTTGATTTTTAAAGTAAAATTTTTAAACTGTACAATTTTTTATGCACCCAATTATTAACAGTGGTATTGAAAAGAATGAACTATAGCTTAGTCTATATTATAACTACTAATATGCTTCATTTTCAAACAAATGCAAAACAGATTCAACATTCAATGTTCTCATGATAAAAGACAAAAATATATGATATAATAAAACTCACCTATTGATAAATAACTTCACAAAATGACTCATAACAGTAATTCAAAACTTTGTAATAGAATTTCTAACTGCTAACTAATCTAAGACTAAAGTTGACATGGCTTACAGCATGGATCTAATTCAAATATTATAACAACTAACAACTAGTGGCATTCAATTTCAAACAAAAGCATAACAACTTCAACATTCAATTTGCTCTCGTGATTTTTTTTTAAAAAAATAGATATGATGATATAAAAATCATCTACAAGTAAATACCTTCAAAAATACTCTTATTTTATTCTCTACTTCCAAACTTTGAAATGGATATTTTCACTGCCAAAACTTTGAAATGGATATTTTCATTGCCAGAATCTAGAACTATTGTTCGCATGTCTTACAATAAATTTTAAAACCAAAATTGAATAAGAAGTCTATTATCAATTTAAATTTTAAAACCATCAATTTAAAGTCTCCCACTAATTATATCTACCTCTTCCATGCATAGCAGCTTCAACATTCAATGTTCTTGTGATAAGGAGCAAATGAATGTGATCTAATATAAAATCAACCTACAAGTAAATACTTCCAGAAAGTGAGTAGCAATCATATTTAATAGTTGAAGTGATTTACATATACAATCTACTTTGTTATTAATATTTTTTTTTGGGTAAGTTTATTACTTTTATTTCACTACTAATTTCTAAGACTTACTAATCTTTTTCCCAAGACGTTATGGATGCACCATCTCACACACCTTTAGCGGAGGTAAACATTAATTATTGAAATATTTAATGTTAATAGAGAAAAAATGTTGTATTATTATGTTCTTTTCTTTATGGCTTTGGAGTTATTTTGATGAAATTTTACTGATATTTGATGTGACAAATGATAGGAAAAAGCTAGAATGACATCTGATCAAATGCGATCTGAAATATGAGTGTCATTTCTACATGACATCACCCTTAGTGTTGACCCTATGTTCATGGTCCAATAACTCAAACAAAGATACACTGATGATTTTTAACATTATCATTAAGGGTGACACAAGTGAGGAGAAAGAGGCACTGAGAAAAGAATTGGACCGTAGGGTCCAATCTTTGAAGGTAAGTAGTAATTTGACTAAAGCAATAATAGAAGTTCAATAGATGTTAATATTTTATAGTATCTTATGGATCATGATCTCTAATTTTATGTGTTTTTGTATAGAAATATGTGATAGTTATGACATCACATGGTGAACATGGTGAGGGTTGTAGCACACAACCTTCATGTAAGTAACTCTTTCTTTGTCTGTTTTCATCAACATTATAAAACTTACCTTTTTTTTTTTGGACACTTCTAGCTAGTATCCCATTTGATCTTTATCCATTGTAAATATCTTTGCTAACAATATTGTATTCTTCAGCTCATGATGAAGTGTGGATGCCTCCTTTGGTCGGTGATATAGTATTGCCTTGTGCATTTTCGACAACAAGGTCCATGCAAACATCCTCGTCTATGTCCACTACAACTAGTAAAACCTTATTTTGCTGAATTTTGTAATGTGCTAATCATGCTTTTTTTGTTTGGGTGGTCATGTACCTATCATATGTATCCAAATTGTCATTATTCAGATACAAGATGACTAGCAAAACTCTTGTAATAATTTAGGCATATATGTTGACTTACAAGTTTTGGAAACTCTAAAATGCATATGTTTGGGAAGAGATGTATTCAAGTATTTTTTTTTTTGATCTTTTTATTTAAGGTCCTATTTAACAAATCTGCACTCTAGTTTGAAGTAAAACAATTCCTATGACAACAATTTCAATACTATGATTGGTGGCAGTACTTTTGTATGTTTTTATGTACGCATTTACCAATGAAGAAAGTGTGATTGGTGGTGTCTCTCTATCATTCATTCCATTTGGTGTGTGCTTTAATTGTCATGATGTTTCATTTACATTTAATAAACTTCATATTTTGATCCTTCTGCATCAATGTTTGTGTATGTGTTTTCTTGGAAGGATTAAATGTGTTTCCAGGATAACATAGTTAGGCAGTCTTAACCAGAAGGTTCATTAATTTTACTAGACTGAACTAATGCATCTTAGAACTGCATGTATCTCCTTTGGGACACATTTTTGCAATTCTCTCCATAGATAAATATGTGATCCAGATAGAGAGTAGATAAACATTCAATGATTTTATTGATACGTTATGAGGAAAATTTATAGGCCAAAGGCAATTACAAGTGCAAATTATTTGCAGGTAGTTAACGGTTACCAAATGGTAGTATTACCAAACAATGTAATAAAAACACACCAACACTCCCCCCCTTATTACATTGATCCTAAAAACATTAATTTCCCACATACGGACCCCCCTTTAATGGTTACATAAAATATGTTGATGACATAATTTGAATGCATAGTTTCAAAAAAAGTTCTTCTGAAGTAGCATTCCCTGAACCAACCAGAATCCATCAAGTTATCTTGCAGTAACCCTAAGTAAGGTGTAGCTTTGAGCTTTGTTCTTAAATCATAGTGTAATCAACATAATGTGGTTCAAAATACCATTATGGTACTTTAGGATAAAAACTCTAACTCTATTATATTCACTATACATCCATCAATTACCAATAGTCATAATGAATCCCAGAACATATTTCAAATGTAGGAATTATATATTTTCATTGATATTTTCTTCATTACACCAATTCTATCCTGCCTCGACCACACTTCACTGGTCAGGCCCTCTCTATTAAAAGACACACAAACTGTCGTTACCGAACATCAATATAATAAATTTTTTGAACCAATTTTTAACAACTTTTCTAATCAATTTGACTACATGGTTTATGTTGTCAAGAGTTGTCAACTCGAAAACTTCTTGACTCTTCCCTAATTACAATATTTAAATGGTCTATTAATGACCTCACATAGATAGTTCATAAGTGAACCATATAACAATTAAAAATAGGATTATGAGACCTTTATGAACATTGTCAAATTTTAATGGAAATTAACTTTGTTTGATTTCATATATCTTTTGGATCATCAAATGAGCCATAGCATTCTCCAAACAATCATTAATAAAATTCAAGGAAAATGGATTCTGATTCAAATAATAAGTAATCAACTAGTATCAGTATTGATGAGTTGTGGAATGAAGCTAGCAGATGTGGTCATTTTCCTAGTCCTTTAAAAGTGGTGTGGGGACCTGCATCACAGAAAGCTCAAATGGAAATTATCAAAGCAATAAGTTTCTATGTCCATTAAAATCTGTGTTACCTCATTGTTCACTATGCCAGCTACTTTCAAATTTTGTGTCAAGGCTTTTACAATTATAATTGTTAGTAGTACCAAAAACATCCCTCGGTAATATTTAGTGAGATACGTAAACCCCATAGTATTTAAGAACGGTATATCTACAACAAAAATGTGATTGGTCGTATGGATGGTAACAAAAAAGATGCTAAGCTCTCAATCTATTCTTTTACTTCACAAAAAAGAGTGTCATGTACTAAACTACTAAAAGTAAGTATGTTTGTGGTCAATAAAACATCTCAATAGTCCAGGTGATCATTATTACTTGTAACAATTGTGAACTACAAAAGAGCACCTCTTTCAAGTGATTTTCAAAGATAAGTAATGTTTAACACAAATAATCTAAAATTTGGATTGCCTCTAGCAAAAGAAAAAAAAAACCATAGTTCATCATTCTGAGACTTTTTATTTGAACATTTGTTTGGGCTGAAGATGTTATTATTGCAAAACATTTCACAAGTTCAATGAATATTGTAATGCATAGTGTATAAGGATGGGTATAATGAATTCTAAAAATAAAGTTGTTTCTTTTATTTTTATTAATGGTTGAGATTACATTGTTTAATCAATATTATTCCTTATTCACCACTACTGCTAAATAAGTTCACCAATGTTTATCTAAAATTCTAGGATGAGGGCATGTAGTGATATAGCATGCAAAAGGTTTCCCAAATTTTGACGAGCTAACTGGCAGGAGCAGCTATTAAATTATTGTAAACAAATTAAAAGCTAGGGGTAAAAATGTGAATGTAGGTAAAATGTTGGTTAGAATGTGTTTTTCAGTGAGAATGTGTTTTTCACATGCTATTTTAGCTACAAAACCATGCATTTTATCATTTAAGATGTCATTTTAGCTACAAAACCATGTCATTCAATTCCACTTTAAGGGTCATTGGATGTCAATGAAGTAAAATATTTTAAATCTTCAAAATCGTCATGAGGAATGGTACTAAAAGAATAATATGGTATGTAAATGTTTGTTCTAATTCATCAGCAGATGTAACTAGTGATAAAAGTTATGCCAAATAGATCTTACTACAGTTCTATTTTGTGCACTAATAGATAGACCTTTAGTTGAGAGAGCAATAGAGAGTAGTACTACTAAAGTTGATCCATTTCCTAGAGCAATCTGTGTGATTAGTATTGGTTCATATGCAGGGACATTCATGCTGAACAAGAAAACTATGTTTTTATTAAAAGAATAAAAGCTTCTAGGTGCTTTAAATTTTTTATTATTTAAAGTGTAAACTTAGTTTACTTTTACATTACTCATTTTGGACTAATAATCCCTTTATGTTTTTGTAGGTAATAATGCTTTCTTTGATCATCTTTTTGATATGACATTAAGACTATTTGGACCCACCATACGTAAAAGGTACATAGTTTCATATCATTGCTACATATTTTTTCTTTTCTTCCATTTATTATACCATATTAAATTTATTTATCTAACAATCTAATTTTTTTTTTAAAGGTTGAATCTACAAGCTATGGAATTAAAAAATTAGCTGATTACATCTTTTGAGGAGAAATTTGGAAAAAATATTTTTGACATTGGCCTACTTCTCAAAAGAGCATCAAATCATATAAAGACTATGAGGGATCAATATAGAAGGGGTCTTAAGGAGAACCCAAAGTATGACCGTCCTCCTATGATTCTACCAATGGAGTGGAATGAAATAATAGAAGATGCAAAGGAGAAAAGGCTATATGAAAATAGAGTAAATGAAGCAACATAGGACAAAAAAAGGTATGTCATGATAGTATTAAGTACATTGTAATCATGCACTAATTAGTGATATTTGTAAATATATAATCTAAGATATTTGAAATTGTTCGTAGATTACAGGACACATCCATGGCTACAAAAGCAAGACTACAAAAGGTTGGCCAACACAAACATGGCTCTAGTGGCTATATGAATCTCTAGTCTTGACTTGTAAGTAGGAGCAATGAAATTTCATATTTAATTTTTTATATAATGTTGCAAACAATTTTCTTTAATGAAACCATACATGGAAAAATGATGATATTAAGCAAAAAATACAAGGCACAGAATTCAATGTGGAGCTCACAGATGAAGATAGAAAAATTGCCTTGAAGGAAGGCTATAAAGTTATGGTTGCACACCTACGCGAAGAATCTGAAAGCCTTTCCCAAGAATCCAGTGTACCAAATGATATCTCACAGGTAAATTGGTCAGATGAAAAGTAAATGAAATTGAATAGTTGAGAAGATTCTTTTTTGGTGTTAGTTTTGAATGTAAATTGACTGCATAACAATGTGCATAACATTTTACTACAGCTTCATATCCTATCACAGAACCTGCTCTATGACGAAGGCAATGATGTGCATTATAGTGGTGGAGGTATTAATTTGCTATTGGAAATTAATTATGCAATTATGAATACACTTTAACATCTTCAATTGCAATTTAACATGTATCCTTTTTTTGAACATTTCAGAGCATGTTGAACATCATGGTGAAGGAGTGGAACATGTTCCAAGTGTTCAACATGTTGACATGGTGGCAGATCAAAATGTTAATGTACATGATGTGGTATTGTCAGGTAAGAAAAATGCATGTTACTTTATACTAGTACTTAATTACAGACTTGTAACAGTTAAAAAAAGAAAAAGAGTATGCTAATTTATCATGTTTACTTATTCTTGCAACAGAGCCCCCTTTAGTGTAGCAGCCTCCTGCTCCTCCAAAGAGAAGGAGCCATCGTAATTTGAGATTACATTTGCCAAAAGAGGAGGATAATGAGGAAGATATGGATGCTCCTATGAGTGTTTTTCTTAAGAGAACTAAGAAAAACAAAAAGAAGAAATGATGTTTTAAAAATGCTCTTTGATAAACCTTTTTGGATAATGAAAGAACTTTGTTTTAAGTAATTATCTATGAATGATGTGTATTAATATTTATTTTTATTTTATGTTAATGAATATTGTTACGTGTTAATGAAATCTTGATTATTATTATGTATTAATGAATTTCATATCATATTAATGAATGTTATGTGATTGTATTGATTGAATGTTATAGTTCATAAATGGATGAATGAACGAATGAAGTATGTAATTAGATGATAATGGGTAATTTAGATTGATGTTAGGGGAGGGGGGTGAGACTAGATGAGATTACACCTTCATGTGGTTGGCCTTGTTAAGTAGAGAATATTATAGTATTCTTGAAACCAAGTCAAGCTCAAACTAACATACCAAGGAATCGCAAAACCCAAATCCATCTACCTCTCATCTTCTCATCCCAATAAGTTATCTTTTCTGCCACTTTTATTTGGAAGGGTCTAAAGCCTAATCAATTCATCATGTGCTTGAATAATGTACACTATTTCTTTCACCCACTTTATTTGGATGCCAATTGCTTGCATCACTAAGTTGAGGTAGTGTAACTTGTAAGGTGCCCAAAATATGTGCTCATATCTTGCCTCAACTGATGCAGAGCCTACAGCCTTAATCCAACAAAATCTTCTTAAGTGCCTAGTAGCACCCATCCCACTGCAAGATGCCAAGCAAGGTTACCATCCTTTACCCAATGCTGACCTCTATCTCTCCAAGTGGACTTTGCTTCTCTAAGGTCTTACCCGCTCTCTAGGGATCTTAGAAAACTTGGGTCAAATGAAGGTCCTCAATTCCATCCCTGCCAATGTCTTACTAACATACGGACTCTACTAGAAAGGCCTTGTGCCAAGTCTTTGTTTTGGTGCTATATGGACTTCCCCTTACCTTTTCTTCTATATTTTTATGAATTCAATCTTGGAAAACAATACAATAATCTTAAGGATCTTGAGCTGATACAGCATCTGCTCATACAGGCTAAGGATTGGTTGCCACTTACTGGAAAGGCCTTTCAACTTGCATTTGGGAAAAGTAGTTTATTTGTCTCTTCCTTTTCATAGGTTACTTTAACTATTTATTGATTTGTTTATAACCAATACATGAACTTGTCCTCATAGCAATTTCTTGAATGTTTTTCATATTCAAATTTGATCTATTGCATTGTAATATTCCAATTTTCTTCTTGCATTTTGTTCCCAGTGAATTTGAAGAATACTTGGCCAACGAGAACTCATATGCATATGTACATGTTTATAATTTCAAAATTGCTTTATAACATAAGCTATAGTAATTGTTCATGATATTGTTGTTTTAAACCTTGCCTTTTAGGAAGGACTTGTAGTTCCACGTTTTGGTTACTGCCTTTTATTTTTTATATTAGAATAGTTTAATCGCTGGATACAATCAATTCATCTGGATATATCCCATAGAAAAGTATCAAAATTCTAGAAGTTGCTTCGGGAACTAGATACAATAAAGGAATACATCTTATTACATATCAAGAACTTATCCCATGGAAACAATTGGGAAGTATATATAGCACAAGGAGTTAAAAGTAGCAATATAATCATCAGAGCACATCAAAACTTGATAGTATCAAACTTGATAAAGAAGTAACTAACATCCTTCATGAGGGCCCCAACCATCATTACTTTCCAAAGACTCTATAAAGTATATAGAAAATAGTTCATCATTCCAGCCTACTAGGACGTATTCCTTTAGTGCATTATCATCAAGGCACATGAAATCTTCATGTTTATTCTTATCAGGAGCAGAGTTTTGGGTGTCATTGGAAATATTTAGATCTTTCATCATCTTATCTAGTTGATTTAGTTCAACAGGATCTATCATATCTTTGTATTGATTTAGATAGTGGATAGCTTTGACATCTTCCTTGTGAATGAGAATCATTCCATCTCAAACTAGCATCATAAACTAAGCCATAGAAATCTCCAAAAATGTATGAGTTTACTTGTAAGCCCAGTAAGTCTTCTAGAGTACTTGGCCAGGGAGAACTCATATGCATGTGTACATGCTTATAATTTCAAAAAGACTTTATAGCATAAGTTGTAGAAATTGTTTGTGATATTGTTTTTCATGCCCAAACTATGAGGGCAAAAACACACAAAAAAAAATTTAATATAATTAAAATGCTCAAGTTTGATAAGTTTGCGATCACAATTAAAGTATAGGTTCTCTACGTTACATCTTAAGTTTAAAACTCTAGAGGATGAATACATTGTTAAGATTTTGAAAAAAAAATCGTTATTAGATTTATATCGATAAAGTTATGATCTTACATTTCTTATACAACATTTTAGTACAATTTATTTAAATAATAATGTAGATGACTTCAAATTAGCTTAATTTAAAAATCTAAGCAATTAGCATCTACATTTAAACTTATTTTAAATAGACAATAACCTTAAATTTAAAACCAATTAATACTCAAAAATTCTAACTTCAATACTAGAACTAAATATATTTAAAAATTTAATTAAAAGAAATCAAATCTAAATGAACGATTACATCCATACTATCTAAAATTGAATGAGTCGAAATCAAACTATCTTTAATTATTTAAACTTTACTTACCTAAACTAAATCTACTCATTACATTTCAAGATTGGAAGCCTTCCAAAAACAAATATCAATTTAACTAGCATTGCTCCTAAAATTACATACTATCAACAATTTTAGTAATACTAACTTACATCTATACTTTTAAATTAGGACTAATTGAATTCTTATTATAACCATTAACTTAACTAACACTATAAAAACTATTAATCTTAAATTATTAAAAGAAACTAACTAAATTTAATACTTTATAAAAGCAACCCAACTAAACTAATTTTAAACTAAAAACTTTTGAAAAACATATATAAAAATTAAACTAGCTAACAAGCATGCTAACCTATATTTAATTTATCCTAAATCTAACCTAGGATTCCTAACCACCCTAGCTACTTGACCCCTACACCTCTCCCTAGGCCCCTACGCAATTCAAAGCCCCTCTACTCATCACATCAAAAAGGTACGCTGGTTGCATGGAGGGGAAAAAATTTAAAAGCAGATTTCCTTGGCAATCTTTACTAACACAACCAAAACTCAACCCAAAGCCTAAAATATGTCATGTCACTGACATGGCAGCATCCTTACACTCTCCCACATAGCCCAAGATGGAGGAAACGTATCCCAAGTAGAGGAGCATGTGAGCAAAGACAAGGGGGAATAAGGAATGAAAGGTGGTGACAACTAAGTTCAAAATTAATGACAACTTGCAAACTCACCCCACTTAAATGCTTTTCCTTCCAAGCTGAGTGCTTAATATGGTGAGGGAGATGGGGATGGGACAGGGTGGTAGGGTGACGTCACCCTCCCATCAAGAAAACCTTGACTAAGATTGGACATAACTTCCTTTTAAAATCCAATCCAAATTGACGTCCACCAAGGCCAATGGGTATGCAATAAACTCAAAAAGTTTTATAGGTGAGGAGATATTTAGGATAAGATGATATAAGATATATATTTTTGAATTTTCTTTGTAATTTTATCATGTATATCTATGTTTTCCTCTATTTTGTTTTATTTCAAAATTTAAATAAAAAGGATAATTTAAGGAATATTCTCAGTTGTCCATTTCAAATTAAAATGGTCTCCCATACAAATTCCAGTGAGCAATTTTGCTCCTGGGAGTGTTTTTTTTTTTGAACATTTTTCTAAGTATAGATTACAAGGCAAAGTATATATTTCTTTTTGGTCTATATTTTAAGGTGTATTTTTTTTTTAATAGATTTAAAACATTAATACCATAGTTTGAGTCACATTAACACCATAATCATTTGTTCTCCAATATAACTTGAATTGAAATAATTTGACCTTTGTCATTAATTTATTTTTAATGAAAATATATAAAGACTTATTACAACCTTAACATACCAAGAATATAAATTATCCATTTTATTCAATAATACAAAAATTGTTTGATTCTAATAATCATGAAAACTGAATCTACATGCATGATCGTAATTTTCGTTTTCAACATAAAAGAAAACTTGAAATTTTGCCAAATTGAACATCATCAATTCCATCCTATTTTTGATGTGAATCCATCTAAATTTAAATCACGATTAAATCACATGATAACCAATTATACTCAAACACCAATTTTATTGGCAAACCTGATTCAAAGGCTTAGCCGAGAAAGAACCAAGAAGAAAACCTGGCTTCGTTGCCATTACAAAAAAGTTTGAAATACAAATTTCATAGGATATCAATCCCAATTACAACAATTTAATTAAATTTTCTTCATGAACCTCATCAAAGGATTCATAATGATTTTTGCAACATATTTCAAGAACCATGGAGGGAACAGAATCCGATCAGGTGACAACAAGCATGACCAAGAAAAAATTCAAACATGCATATTCATACAAGGTTTTCAAATATGATTCACAATGAATCAACACTAGGGAAAGGTGGATTCTTCCAACAGGAGAATTCAAGCACAACACCAAAATAGATGCCCAATTGAGGCTATAAAACAAGAACTTTCGTTCTTCCATTTTAACATGTCATACTCATACGAGGTTTGTGCTGACAGGTAGGGGCCCATAACACCCTACCCTCTCTCCCTCTTCTCATCCTGAGAAGAGACTCTACACTGGTTGGATTCCAACTAAACAGACCTTTCCCAAAATTGGTTACTTATGCCCTATCCAAGGGTGAGTAATACCAAAACATCCATGCAAGAAAATCTCAAAATTGCAAACATAAACATGAAAGGAAAATCATCCACAATAACATGGTTTTCAAATCTTCCCAACATACCCACAAACATACAAGCATTCAAACAACAACAAGGTAGCATAAGCATGAAACAAACATGAAAATTTGTTCAAGAGAGATGAGAATTCCTACCTTCACAAAGAGGTAATGACAATGAACAAGTTTGAGTAGAGCTTTTCCCTTCCTTGCTCCAATCTTCCAAGACTCCTCTCTAAATGTAGAGATTGGGTAACAACCTCCACTAGTCCAAGAAGGGCCTCTAAATAAGCCTCAAACTCAACCACCAAAGGGATCAATAACTTCACCCACCCACCTTCAAATCTAGAAGCTCCTAACTCAACCCACACTATGGTTAAACACTAAATGGAGGTGAGGTGAGGCAACTCATGGTAGCCATAGTCAATTTTCGCACAAAGGCAAAAAGAGACTTTTTGAGTGGCCTCAAAAGTCAAAAAAAGGGGCTTAGGGGTTGGAAAAGACCCCCAACCCATACCCATACCCTTTGGGTATAATTATTTCATGTTTTAAGCCTTAGGAATAGGTTTAGAGCCAAACAAAAGCTAGGAATAAAATAGGACCATCTAACAACTCTAACAATGCAGATTAAGCACTCGTCTGAATTAGGGATGACTAAACTCGATTAAGAACCAAATAGAAAACTGACACTAACTAATCTGACTTAGGTCCAAGGGTTACACAGCTAACCCTAAAAAGCACGTTGAAGATCCCAAACAATTCATGAGTGTCAAGTGACACTAAAAGAACATAGTTACGAACACTAACATTCACTTAACACAAAAAGATACATACATACATCTCACAATACAATACTTGAATTACGAACAACAAGGTTTACAAAATTAGCACATAGAGATCAGTTATGTTCCTCTGTAGGGTTTCTCGGCTAAAATATCTGCACTCATTGCACACATCAATAGTCCCGTAAAATCACATGTACATATATGTATACGTATCAAAAATTCACATAAATTGAAGCATACATCAATAAGGGTTTCTTTCATCCTACTTAATTCTTAACCATTTAAAATCTCTTTAATCAAGGTAGTAATCCTTCATTTACTGATTTCATCAACATACATATACATAAAACATTAAATGACAATATCAAATATCTGAAAGTAACATCACACAGCATGAAATAATATAATATGTTCTAAGCATCAAATAATGTCTTGACATCTCGAGTCGTGAGTATCAAAATAATAGTAATGTATCACTATGCTACGATGGGTCGGGGCGAGGCCTCACATTGTTGTTTTAAACCTTACCTTTTAGGAAGGACTTGTAGTTCCATGTTTGTTGATTGCCTTTTATTTTTGCATTATATACCATATATTAAATATCCACTCCACTTACATTGTTTTAATAATTTATTTTTCTCTTAGATGGAGGATTGGTAGCTTCATTGATATTTCTTTCCAGTTATGTCAGCAATATAATTTTTTTCAATAGTGTTAGAATTTTAGCTAACTAGTTGTATTTTTATAATTGTATATCATCATGCTTTATGTTACATTGATCTTTATGTTTAACAAGAGCTAAATTGCATATTATTGTAGATTAAAAATTGTATTCTAGTTTACAAAATTTGTAGTCCTAATCATATACTTAATATCATATTATCATGTTGATTATGATACCCTTTTTAGGTGTCCATGTGAATCAAAGGGCCAATTTTGAATTATTAGCATCAACGACCAGCAAGAATAGCTTGTGTATACTACATGCCATACAACTTAAGAAAACAGGCAAGCTATTTTATATTCACTTTCTTAATTGGATGCATGCTTTTATCCTAATTTATTTTTGGTTTGAAAGCCAAATCTACAAGGTGTACATTTTGTAAGAATATAGAGCTAAAAGTTGAACAAATTGTATTGCATTTCAGTCCTATTGGAGGGTAGTCCAGGAGTAGTTAAAACAAGCTTGCTTGCTACCCTTACAAATTCCTCACAACACAATCTTGTGAGAATTAATCTTTCCAAACAGGCAAGTATATTCATTTTAAGATCTAGTAGAAAAGGGATGTTAAGTTGTTTTCTTATTTTGTGAGTGAGAATAAAAAAAGTGCTTTTGTTTCTGAGCAATTTAAAAAAATTAAGTTAATAGAACCACAAATGTTTTCATGAAAGATAATCTAGAACTTATGAATCTATGAGCTCTACTCAAGTGTTGTTTTCAAATCTTGGTAGCTCACATATACCTTATAAAATAAGAATACTAGATGGCTTGGAAAAGATGAAAGGTGGAGAATTGTTTTGGGAAACAAGGAAGATTGGTATCTTAATGGAAAGTCCCTTCTTTACACAACCAAATATTTTGTTCACTAGACCAAAAAGAAGCACCCTCTCCATTCCTCTAAGAAGACATGAATGTGGGAGTGTTTGTTCATTGGGTCTTGTTGGAAATCATTAAAACTTTCATTTTATAGAAGTTGAACTCATTGAAACCTCCTTTTTAAACACCAACAAAGTAATACATCAAACGGCACATCGAACACATAGTAACATCCAATATTGATGTAAGCAACGTAGGATTGTCACCTTGATCTCATTGCTACCCCTATTTCAAATTCATAAGGAAGAACAATGCTTATAACTCTTATTGGTCATTACAGTTTTTATCTTTCTTTTAAGATACCATGTTTATAGCACTATCATTTAGAAAAATAAGTCAATTTTGAACAAAAATAGGACTTACACACATAAAATAGAAAAGTTGTTTACCTAATAGCACTGGCTGAATACTGTTGAGGAGCACAATAAAGGCCAGCAGGATTGACAGTTTAGAAACTGCATCTATAATTATGGTATTGTTTGTGAAAATTAGACTAAATTCCTGGCGAAGCACAAGTATGAGAGAAAAAAAAACAAGGCCTATCATGGTTGAAGTAATTGTAGAAACAATAACTACAAAATTTTCTCCTTTTCCATTTCTAGCCCCCAACTCGTTGGCTACCCTCACACTGCATTCACAAGCATACAAATTTATATAACAATCAATACACACCATAATATAAGACATAATACATATGATATTAACTCATTTGTAGTAGAATTTATGACTACTTAACATATGAATTGTATCATACAGAGGACAGAGATGGTAGTTACTTTATGATTCCATAGAGTAGAGGCGGCTAGACTTATATAATACATTTTAAGTTTTAAAATGTTTAGATGGTTCATTTAAAAATATAGTAGTTTTTCAATAATGTCTATCTATTAGCATGATTTCAGATCATCTTAACAAATCAAAGCTTGAATGTGTTGTTTAAGCCAAGCCAAACTGGAAGAAGTATAATCTAAGATTGAATGTAGTTATAACAAGAAGTCATCATTGGAAAAGTAGGCAATGCTAGAATTTGGATATAACAAGAAGAAGGTGGAGAGGGTTTTTTTATTATTGTTTTAGATAATCATCATATTTCATTTCCTTGTATGGAACCAAAACTACCAAAGAAAACACAAAATTAAGATAAGCATGCAAGTGATTCAAAGAGCCTAGCATAACAAGAAAGAGGGTACTAAAATGACTGACTTGTCCATAATAATGTTGAAATGAGAATTTTATGAAAATCAATGTAGTTTCAAAATCATGGGAGACTTTGAATGACAATGAGATTTTATTATCTAAAAATGCATGGGATGAGAATAAGATGATGCTTCCTGTCCTTGGAGCAAGATGAGCATGTCTTCAAAATAGTAAAGTAGTTGTATTCAAATTCTAAAATATGTAGTAGAATTCAAGAAAGACATAAACTAGTTGTGGTAACTCTTTTTTTGTGTGCATAAACTACTGTACTTAGAAATATTGGTCTAAGGAAGTTGTCAACGATTGAAGTGCTAACATTTTTTTTGTGTACATAAACATCTGTACTTAGAAATATTGGTCTAGGTAAATTTATGAAGTATGATGCTTTTTTGATTGGTCTAAATATCCCAAATTTTAGTGACTCCTTAAATCTTTTTAGGTTTTTTGATCCATATTTTTTTTTTTAAGGTGGGGGGAGTGCTAAGTTTTACATAGTTCCTTGTGTTTTGTTGATCAACTTATATGGATGGTTGATTTAACATCTGTTTTCACCTTGCTTCTTATTGATTAGTATTAGATAGTGCTTTTGGTCTACATGTCCTGAATTAGATTTGGTTCTTAGCAATTTTCTTATTGTTGATATTACGTAAATGGCCTTTTACTAGAATCAGCAATTTAGATCCTCAGATCACATAGTCAGCTCAAATTTTTTTGCTTGCTACTATCGAGGCAACAAAAAAGGCTACTAAATGTCTTGCATTGTGTGCTTGCATGTATCCATATAAGTTTAAAAACTTGAAATAGTTATGTGGTTAAAATACTAGAGGAATTAGTTTACTAACCTTCTTTTAATGTTATTTATTATGTTGCTATGATATCACTTTAAGGGCATGTCCTCTAAATATCTCTACAATGTATTAACAAAACTAAAATATCTCTAGTTGTAGGTACATAACTTACTTGAATCCTAAATTTATAGGCTATTCTGGCAGAAGAAACTAATATGTTGCACATCTGATTGCCTACCCAAACTAACAAATCAACCTTATATTTTGGGTTTCAATAGAATTCAACCAAGACCTTCAATCTTCCTTCACATTTATACATTAACACTTGTACCCACTATACAAAACATGTTTTTTTGCATTAATAATGAACATGCAGTTTAGGAAATGGGTCCAAAAAGATTGCTAAAACATAGAGATTTTCTGTATTATACAAGTCTAAAAACACTTCAACAAAATGTTGTAACAATAATGGATGCAATGGTATCAACTGTTAATGAGGTTACATTGGACTTGCAATGCCAAACATGGTAAGGTTGGGTTCACAAAATGAATAAAACATTGGAATCAGTTATTAAAACAAGGGTAGCTATTACAAATTGAAATTCAAATGCTTACAATTAAGATCTATGACCCCAAAGTTCAAAAAAAAATTAAAAATGAGCTTGTCTTTTGGCCAAAGGGATTTTCTCTTTTGTTTTACATGATCGAGGAGGGTTTTTACTCTATGATTCTTAATACACAACTACTCAAAACTGGGTTTTCTATATAGAAGATAGCATAATAATCCTTCTATTTTAATTCTAAATTTTTGATACTTCAAGAGGAAATTTCAAGTATTACATTAAATCTCAAAGCTAATAGTAAAGCTGCAATATTCCAAGTGTTGAAGCATGAATGGTCAAGTAGATGGCCAAGATTAATACCTGATCTTGTTTCTACTGCAAAAAGTAGTGAAATAATATGTGAAAATTGTATGGCTATTTTGAAGGTAAGGCGATTCATCAAGTATTTTAGATTTCATATATCTCTGTATCTGGTAAAGATGTTACTAATAGTATTATATTTTTTATCCTCAGCTAGTTAGTGAAGAATTTTTTGACTTCTCTCGAGGTGAGATGACACAACAGAAGATTAAGGAACTAAAGCAGTCGTTGAACAGGTAGAGCAATATGTCAATTTAAGCATTACATAGAAAGTGTCTTTTCAGTTTCACATGGTTGAATTTTGAAAAGATGGGGAATTTTTTTTATAAAATATTGATGGATAATTCTATTTATATAATTTGAATGGGTATATTGAATATTTTTTTTCAATAAAATTTGAGTCAATTCTTTGATAATTGCAGTGAATTCTAGCTTATACATGAACTGTGTCTCTATGTATTATCAACATCACAACATCCTGAACTTATAAGGGCAACTCTGGCCACTCTTCATGCATTTTTATCATGGATTCCTCTTGGTTATATATTTGAATCTCCCCTAGTTTGTTTCTCATCCAGCATATATCATCTCATCTAAATGTCTTTTGCTCCTTAATTATTTTATTATCACATATTGCTTTAAATAAGAATGTTGAATTCTTTAAATTACTAAAACATAGTGATGTCTATCTTTATGTGTGCCAAGAGTCCTCCTAGTTTGTTATGTTGCTAACCATTTGTTTGTCTCTGATACTTACAGCTCGATACTTTGCTAAATCTTTTTCCTATGCCCACTTATAGAAATTTGGCTTTGCAATGCTTAACTGAGGCATCCATCCTTGCATTTATATAGCATATTCTCTCTACTCATTCGTTTAATTGTATTGTGAGTAACTTTATTGTAGCAGTAAGGTTTTTTTTTATTTTTTCTCCTTGCATGCCTAATTGGTAGTCTCTATTCAAGTTGCAGCACTCAATTTTGGGGACTTCTACGATGTACAATTTGTGAAGCTTTATACAATCTTCATAGTGCAATTGTAGGTAGTGTCAATGAAATTTCTATAGTTTGTGATTTTAAGTGGGTTTTATTTATCTTCTTGTAAATACAAGAAAAATGTGACACATTCATGTCTGAAAGGAGTGACTAAAACCACAGTTGTGTCAATTAACTGGTCTCAATAAAAAAATTGTTTTTTTGGTTTTATCCTTTACACATCTTTTACTTTGCACATATCTAAAAATATATTGTAATATTCATTATGCTAGGCTATTCTTCCACCTAGAATGAAAATCCCAAAGGCCTATGCAAATGGATCAACTGAAGAATAGGTATGTTTCATTAATTATAATTAATGTTGCTATGTTGTATAGCATGGCAGTTTTTAATGGTGTTCCATAGTACAATAACCATATGCATTATTTAAGAACTAAATTTGAACTATTAGATTTAGTATGCCAAAATACTAATTATACAGCCTTTAACATTCCATGCTTTATAGGAATTCATTCAGAATCTGGCTCTTTCCTTCACTTCTTTTTATAAGGTAAAATACTTATTAATTTCTTTTGAACTATTTTGTTTACATGTCGCTTGTCTTCCAGGCTTTCCATTTGTATTCTTAATGTTTTTTAGTTATCATTAAGTATATAATAAATATTAAATTACTAATGCTGGCACATTCCTTTGTGATAAACACTCACCTTATTATTTTGCTTCATTTATAAGTTGTTTTTGTCATTTTATCAATGCCTGTCTGGTTTGACCTAAATAGTTTGTGTGATTTTACTTAACTTGTGTGAACAAAAGATTTAATTTGTCAAGGTCCCTTTTGATAGTGTGACAGGTGCTCAAATGTTTGCAAGGTGAAATTTATATGTTATAACTAGTGTACTATGTTTTATCTAATCAAAGGTTCAAATGCTTATTGCAATCCCACCTATGCATACTTGAAAGTACTCCTAAAAACCAAACTACACTTCTCATAGGTCTTGAATATCTGATTGGTATTTCATACATAGATGACACTAAAGTTTTCAAGGTGGGTTTTGGGATTTTGGGTTGCTTTGTCTACTTATACTTTGTTACAGTTACAAGCTTTTTGTTGTAAGCTCTTTAATTCTGGTTATTCTACTTTGGTTATAGGTTTGTCTAGATTATTGGAATGCAATAGTTATGGAACTTTTTGAGGCACACAATGCTTCTGACAATCCTTTTGCCATTGTTAATGCAATGGGACTTCAAGTAAATCAGTCATCAATTCTTCTGTTGTCCTTTGTCAATTCTACTTTCTTTAGGGTGAATAAGTGCATATTGTATATTACCTTTTTTTTTCCATGTGATGTCCCACACTTTATACAGCTTCAAAACTCGATTTATCAAATATTGAGGAAATGCCATTAATAACTAAAAAATCATGAAATAGCCTCATGCATAAATAATATCAAGATTTTATCACAGAGCTATAATTGTAAAATTTGATGGAAGAATAAGCAACCTGATTTAGCAAAATGCTTTACATATCTGATTTAGGCATACCCAAAAAATAACTCTCTGCACTGTGTTGGAGATAGTTCTAAAAAATATTTGATTGCAAGGTCTGAACCACAAGGTGGCAGCCACATAGGTCACTCAGAGAGCTTATCACAGAAACAATAAATTTATTTTTACCAACTTAAAAACCCTTTCAATAGTGTAGTTTGATTTGGTTGCTTGAGAAGTGCAGCTAGGGACACTAAATCCTAGGTGACTTGACCTAGAATCAATATGCCTAAAGGGATTTCCTCTCTCTCCCTCCCTCCCTCTCTCCCTAAAAAAGTTTCCCAATTCATAGGTCCTCTTTTTCACTTCAAACACTTCTCTCTCTCACTACATTTTTTTAAAGCATATTACGTAGGTTTAAATTCTATAAACTTGACAACTCAAAATATTTCAAGGTAATAACTGATACCTCCAATTTGTTTATCCTTTATCCATCTTGTTAGTCTATGAGGACCTGGAGATAGGCCAACCTGATTAACTGTTGCATACTAAAAAGGGGACATTACAATCCATTGAAACCTCTGCTATTAGATTTCCACAATCCAAAAGGGGACATTACAATCCATTGACATTTAAATTGAATGGTGAATACACTAAGGTTGCAATTTGATTGGATAGAATGCTCATTTTCTTTCATAATTCAATATTTTATATTTATTAAAATATTATTATTAATTGACGTGGCTAGATCAATTCAATGGTGCCAATCATGGCTTGCAAATAGACCACATTTCTTTGAGGCATTCTATAAAGAAGTTCACATGCCTTACCTATGATTTGACATTTTGCATGCATCCTATGCTCTCTCATCTTGATGATGGATTACAGAGAGTGATCTAAAATGATGATGCTAAAAAACACACACAATCAAATCCAAAACGAACTTGCATAACAAATGGATTATGGAAATCTGATATTGTTAAGTTTGTATGCATGTCTACTAGGACAATCACAACTTTTATATATATATATATAATAGATTTGATGAGATTATATATATGTTTAAGTTGTGATTGTCCTAGTAGACATGCATGCAAAAGTAACAATATCATATTTCCACAATCCATTTGTAATGCAAGTTTGTTTTGGATATGATTGTGTGTGTTTTTTATCATCATCATTTCAGATCACTCTTTGTA
Source organism: Cupressus sempervirens (assembly GCA_028749045.1). Taxonomy (NCBI): domain Eukaryota; kingdom Viridiplantae; phylum Streptophyta; class Pinopsida; order Cupressales; family Cupressaceae; genus Cupressus; species Cupressus sempervirens. Next base: position 710,404,588 of record CM053785.1, on the reverse strand, counting down.
CTCCATCATCAGGATGAGAGAGTGTAGGATGCATGCAAAATTTCAAATCACAGGCAAGGCATGTGAACTATTTTATAGAATGCCTCAAAAAAAAATTTGAGCAAGCATTGGTTGAAATTTTGACCAATGCCTGGCAGTTTTCTACCAAGCATTGGTCAAATTTTTTACCATTGCCTGGTATTGTTCTACCATACATTGGTCAAAATTTCAACCAATGCCTGGTAGTTTTTTACCAAGCATTGGTCAAAATTTTGACCAATGCCTGGTATTGTTCTACCATGCATTGATCAAAATTTTGACCAATGTCTGGTATTGTTCTACCATGCATTGGTCAAAATTTTGACCAATGCCTGGTAGAAATTGCGCCAAGGCTTTTGAAAGATTTTGACCAAAGGATTGGTCAAAATTTCAACCCACCAATGAGTGGGTCAAAATTTATGATGAAAATTTTGACAAGAAATTTTTTGACAAACTAGTTAGTCTACATTTTGACCAACTTGGGTCAAAGTTTTGACCAATATTCATCAAAAAATAAGGTCAAAGTACTAGCATCAAGTTCATAGCTTCAGCGGTTTGAATCTAATGTTGATCGAGCTATGCAATGTCAAACAAGTGATTCATTTTATATGCCAAGTTTCATAGTATTCACCGAGTCACTAGTGCAGACCAAGTTCAAACTACTTGGAAGTGATTAGTATGAGCCAAGCTTCTTCATCTACTGAGTACATGATGATGTCGAGCATTGACAATGGTTTCCAAGTATCAAAACTCCACCTAGCTTGTCTTCAAAACTTGAGTACTTTTTGTTGGGCTAACTTTGTGTATTTTGGTGAAACTTGTACTGTAGCCGACTTTGATGCATTATAATTTGTATTGGTATATATGTAATGTATTTTATCACATCCAAAGGAAAGCAAAAACAAAATTATCAGATGCAACACACTAAGAGCATAAGTGTGAAGTAAAAGGCTACAACAGTATAAGGAGCAGCAAAGATTTATCTATCATAGCAAGGTGATCATTACGCTCAAAGGAGTCCCATTCAACAAATCAAGTTGCAGATCAGAGATCAACCACTGGTTCATCCTAATACGTGGAATAGTTAAATCCTTTCACAAGGTAGCATCATGCATCAACAAAAAAAAAAATGTGGAAGATTTGCATGTTGGTTTTCTTGTCCCTATAGAGGTGGAAGCTTGTGGTGAAGATGAAGATGGTTCTATATCTCTCTTTTGACATCAAAGTGTGGGACACACTTTTCTATCTACCAAGGGAGTCTGATGCAGGAGCATCTTGCATGGGAAAATTAAATTACTAGAAAAAAAAAAAAAAATTTAAAAAAGAAAGAGAAAAAAAAATTATGGAGGAGAGAGAAAGTGACGAAAATGGAAGGAAAATAATAAAAAATAGGAAAAAAAAAGGAGAAAAGAGGAATTTCTATTTTCAAGGTGCATGGGTGGCATAAATAGAAAATAATAAAAATAGTTGTCATTCCATTAATCAAGGTGTGTAGGTGGCATCTTAGAAGTTTGTGGAAAGTTCCTTAAATCATGCATTTAATATTTGTTGGGTGCTTAGTTGTATTTGGGTGGGAATTTAATATTTATTTAAAGGTAGTTGTATTTACCTTTTATCCCACATTGCTTGGGTTTGTAATGTCTTGGGTTAGAAGTGCCTATTTAAGCAAGGCTTATAATCGTTTGTAATCAAGTTCAAGAAATGGAAGCTCTTCTAATGGAAGTTGGAGAAATAGAAGCTCTTCAAGACAAGCTCTTCAAGTAGAAGCTCTTTGGATGTAATTTCTTGTAGAAGCTCTTAGCGAGCAATCTCTCTTATATTGTAAGAATTTGGAGTATTTCCATTTGGAGAATATTCTAATGAATTTCAAGTATTAATGGAAGTTTTATGAAGCATTTTGTCATCTCTCTTGTCTCCATATTATTGCATTTTTGGTTGTGAGTTGGTACGGGTGGTGTGGCCCGTCATCAAGTTCATCCTAATACGTGGAACAGTTAAATCCTTTCACAAGGTAGACTTAATAGTCTTTTATAAATCTCTTTACCAAGTGCATACTTCATTGTATGTTTGTAAATCCTTTTTCAAGGTGGACCTAGCAGTCCTTATTGCTCTTAATAGGGCAGATCATTAGAAGTGATCATCGTAAGCCTTAATAGGCCAACTTTATACTATAGTACTTAAGCTTGTGGGTATCATTCCCACCCTAGTTTTACTTTCTATTTGGAAGGTTTTTGGGTTACCATATTGTGTGTCAAAGTGTTATGAATGTTTTAATGTATTCAATTTTTCATGCATGCAATTAGATTAGAATACAAATGAAGGATTAATTGGTGAATAAAGATTAAGTTTTATAAGTTATTGATCCACCCATCCCCTCTTAGTAACTTAGCCTATCTCATATTTCCAACAATTGGTATCAGAGCTTTGTGGCTCTCAGAGATAAAGTTTAACAACTTGAGCAAAGGTCAGAGGCTATGGAGGTATTCAAACTTGATAAGGCTATTGATAATGAAAAGCTAGATTTGAAATTGTGTATTGGGAAACTTAAGAAAGCAAAGGAGCAACTCTCTCAATCCTTAAAAAGAAGAAAAGATCTTGTTTGTATAGATAAATGGAAAACTTTACATTAAAGAAAGAATTGAAGACATCCATTCAAAAAGTAATTCAAATGAAGCTAATGAGGCAATCAAAGAACTATTAGAAAATAATGGTACACTTCAAGAAGAAATTAGAAAGCTAAAAGGAGAACAATAAATTCAATTAATACGATTGTGTGAAGTCATGGAAGAGAAAAATAAGATAAAAGAAGAATTAGAAGGAAAGAATAATGAAATTCAGCACCTATCCCTTCAATAAGCAGACTACATTAACTAGCTTACTAATGCAAATGAAGAAATCATGAATTTGAGATTAGAAAATGAAAGGTTACAGAATGATCTAAACACTTTAAAGTAAACTAGTGAGGAGATGATGAAATCTCAAGCAGACATGGATCAATTAAATGAGCAAATCCAATATAGGCAAAAAAGAAAAGTAGGAATTGGATATATAGAAGAAGGTGAATCATCCAAGCAAGGAGCTCAAAAGAATCAAAGACCTACTTGCAATCATTGTGGTAAGTTAGGTCATACATCGAACAAATGTTGGAGCAACGGTAAAGCTAAATTCAATGGAAAATGCTACAATTTCAATATGCATGGTCATAAAGCTAATGAATGCAAGGAAAATATCACAAATGCAAGAAGCATGGGCACAAATCTTCTAAATACAAAACTAAGATATTAAATCTAGCAGAATAGATTGTAAAAGCTATATTTGGTTGGGACTACAATACATGGTGCAAATGTCATTACTATGGAGAATTTGGACACATTGGAATAAATTGTGTAAAACATCACATGAGGACAAGAGACACCACTAGAAGATGGTTCATTTGTATAGAATTTGGTCATCTTGCTAAGAACTGTATGAATACTAGAAGAATTGAAGATGAAAATAAGGCCAAGGCTGACAACATCAGAAAATAGATGAGATAGCAGTGGATTCCAAAATCTTCTAAGAATGCAAGTCCGAGCAATGAAGCAAATGTCACTCAAGAATTGGGTGACTCAATCATTTCTACTTGATCTCCCACAAGGACAACTAGAACTAAGATTCTGAAGTAGACATCTTGCATCAGTTCCAGTCAGCTAGAAGGAAAGATCCAAATCATCATTCAAGATGCAAAGGGATCACCAAGTATCTATGGAAATTCTAGACCTTACCAAGCTAGGTCGAGTTGCAAGACCCTACCGAGCAAGGTCAGGAGTAACTAAGTTATTGTGTGGACACCAAGTCATGAATGTTCCTACCGAGAAATTAATTCAAGCTATGTGGAAGACAATCTATCATCAATCAAGCAATCATACCAAGCATTTATGATGATTGGAAGGCAAATTTTGATATTAAAAAGTGAAATCAAATTCATTTGTCACCGTGAATTTTCAAGAACAATTTTTGTGCTTCCAAGTGATCTATGCAAATTATTGTTGAAACTTTCCATGTTTTTGTAAACCCTACCAAGTGATGGCATCCTCCAGTAGCAAGACAAATAGAGAGTCTAAGATGTTAGTTTGAGGAGTTGAATGAAAAGTACCAGATTTCAAGTTAAGTCTGGTGATTGCAGAAACTCTTGCTCCAACCGAAGCTCAATCACATATTTCACCTAAGGTACTATTTATTAATGCTATTTGCTCAAATTTTTGATGTTATATTCAAGATATAGGAACCCTAGAAATTGATGAAACCTTGGAGAAGTTGTGTGTGAATGGTGTGTTGAAACCAAAGCATCAACACTTGGAAACCAAGGTTTTAACCTACATTCCACACATGCCCCCAGAATTTTAGATAAAATGGATAAGGTTTATCCTTATTCATGTGCACAACAAGTAGTTATGGTTGGAGTAGCCTATCTTGATAATGAATAAAATGATTCATCAGATCACATGGCTCCCATGTTGACAAAGGTGAAATCTACCAAAACCCTAAGTCGAGTGGAACTAGAGAAGAAAACCATTGCTAAATGGGATGGAAGGGGTATGAAGATCGGTTGAGTTATAGATATGGATCTAAAATTTGGAATTCATATAATTACACACAAGATATATAGCTCCATTTGACTCAATAGTGTATCATGTGAGGCAATGGATCTCGCTTTGAAAGTGGTCAAAAACAACATGACCTTTGACCTTATTGATTTGATGTTGAACCAATACAAAAAAAATATGGAAAGAATCATAACTTCAAAGAATAACCCTTGTAAGTTTGGTTCACTTTAAACCTATTTATTTTTCTTTGTACAAAAAATTTTCCCCTCAAAAGGTACAGTTGTATGGAGAAAAGATGTGCCTATTCTTTATCAAATCAATGAGTATATGGCAGAAATGGGAGAAAATTATGTCAGTATCATGGAAAACTATTTTGATGCATTCAAGGATAAGATGAATAACAGATTCAGAATTCCAAAGAAACTTGTGGAAGATTACAAGGATGATATTTGTTTTATGGTAGATTATGACAAAGTGTATATACAAGTGGTCAAACCAAGAATTGTATGGGTTAGGCCACTAGGTTATGAAGTTAATATTGATGATACTAGGGATATTATTGAGGCATTGTTGAATGAACTTGTGGATCCAAAGGCCACATATTTTGGGACATATGATGAAGCTAAAGCTAGAATTGAATTAGAGATAAGATTTCCTCAGGGCTGTCAAAAAGGAAAGAAAATGATAGCTAAATTGAGACAAACCAGCTCTACTCTCCTATTAACATAAGGTAAAGGAGATGATATAGAAGAAGATGATACAAAAGATGAGGAAAAAATTAGAAGAAGAAGAGCCAGTCAAGAAGAAAGGTAAGGTTATTATAACCAAACCTGTAAAGTCATCTACTGCAGTATTTAAAAGAAGAGCATCTAGAAAGAAATTGAAATTGGGTGAAGAAGTAGGAGATGTGATTTTAAAATGGCCTTCTCCCACATTTCAAGAGAAATTGAAATAAATTGATTCTGGAGCCGGCATGGAAAATTTCAAATAATTAAGGTATGAGACCAGAACTATAGAGGAGAGGAAACAAGTTGAAGACAAGGTTATTCTAAGATAGGTAAATGGAAATATTCTCCTGACCAGCTTGTACAATAGATTCCCAATGAATTGATGGATAAAATCAAGCCAAGATGAGAACATGCCAAGAAAATTACCCAAGGACATATATGAGCAGACTTTGAGGCAACCCATGTCGAGTCTGAGTGACAAAGAAGTGAAAGAATCCATCAAAAAAAATGAATAAAAGCTTACTCTGAATTTTAACACTTGTCTAATATTGATCAATGACATTGAACATGTGGTGAAGAGTACCACTAACACATGGAAGAAAATTTATAATCTTCATAAGTACAGTGATTTTTTTGTTCATGTGAGTGATAAGGATGATGATGGTGAAGATGACAAGGAAGAAGAAGACAATGATGATGAAGAAGAAACAAATAATGAGAATAAAGATGATGAGGAACAAGAACAGGAAGCTACTGAGGTGAATCTCCTTGAGATTCAGAGTATTGAGGAGACCAACCCTAAGAAGATTGTAGCAGCGGTTATAGTCTCACTTCTTCACTCTCCAAGAAAAGCCTTAAGGCCATCAAGCTCAGAGAAATCTATTACTAAATTGGTTGTTTCAAACATTGCAAATCCAAGAAGTCAACCAATCTTTGCACTTGTTTAGCTCAGTACTTCATTGACTGGAGACCATCACTTTATCTATTGAGCAATTAGTGCTTCCATCTTCATCAATTTTGGTCACTCAACAACAAGGTATTTCTTCAATAAGTGCAAAATCTACTTTTATTGTCAATCCTTCCAATTCCACTATTGTTATTGTTCCAAGCATGCAAATAATAAGTACAAGGATAGTTGAGAGCAAGCCTCAACCGAGTACAAAAGTTCCTAGCAAAGGCAAAGATAAGTAAGAAGACATTGATCTTGATGAAGATATAGTTATTTCAAATTGGGATATCTCTTCTCTAAATCCTAAGAAAATGCACACAGTAGGTGAGCTTCTATAGAAGAAAGCTAAGCAGTAGAGGCTTAGAGAAGAAAGGAACAGAGAACATCAAGTGCTTGAAGATACAAAGAAATTTCTTGCAGAGGGACTCAACACTGAGATTGAGACTTCTCAACCTATTTTGGTTCAATTAGTAGAAGTGGTCTAGAAATTCAATGAAGATTTGAATGGACAAGAGAAATTATTACAAAGAGCAGAGAACAAATTTGAAAATAAAGTATTGGAGCTAGTAGCACAGAATATTGTAATATACCAAGTAGACTTGTTTACTATTCTTAGCTCATTGAAAACCTCTACCATCATGTCACTTCTCTATTTGGTAAACTATGTGATACATCTATCTTCACACAAAAAATGAAAGATAAACTCGCCAAGATAGATGAAGATCTAAAGGCAAGTGCACACCAGCTGTCACTTGATCCGAGCTATAGTTCTGCTCATTATACAAAGATTAGATTTATGATTGATATGCAAGCAGAACTGCTAAGGGAAGAAGCCAAGATAAGGGTTGCACTTGTAGATATACAAGGCATGATTCTTCCAAACATGGATGCATTGCAAAAACATATTGCACATGCTAAACTCTCATCCATGATAACAACTTGTCCATTTCTGATCATGTGATTGAATTATCAGCAAAAGTTTAAATTGCATTGCACACAAGAAAGATGTTGCAATAAAATTGGGACAAGATAATGTCACTAATTCTAAAGGTAAATTCTGACTTTTTGTCACATTTTAGCATTACAATGTAGCATACACCTTTGGCTTTTATGTCAAAAAGTGGGAGAAGATGTATATATAACTTGTAAAGAATATTGTAAAAAGGGAGAAGATGTAATATAAGATGTGATATAAAAGGGGAGAATATGTAATGATACAATAAAAAGGGAAAAGATGAGAAGATGTATAAAGTATATTGAATATATATGTATGGGGGAGCATCATAATAATATACATGAACATATATTCAATTATACATCTCTTACAAAAGTAATTTTGAAAAATCTCAAAAACAAAGTATGTCACTGAGTTGAAGACACAAGATGGAGACTAAACTTTTTCAGAATTCAGTTTTGATTGATAAATGTTTGTCACTAATGCCAAAGGGAGAGATTGTTAACATTATAGTCAAATTTGTTTATTAGTGATAAACATGTATTCATATGACTAGTAACTACCGAGCTTATTGTATAGTTAATAGTATTAACCAACTATTTCATGCTCTACGAGTTATATAGCTACTACCAAGTTTCAGGAATAGCATTCAACTTGCACCTAGTAGTTTCTACCAAGTCGATGATTATTAGTGTAAACTAAGCTTCATAGTGTTTACCCAGTTTCTTAGTACAAACTGAGTTCTACAGTGCTTACTAAGTTCGTAGCTTTAGTGATGTGAATCTCATGTTGACTGAGCTATGTAGTGTCAACCAAGTGATTCAATTTATATGTCAAGTTTTCTATTATTCATCGAGTCACTAGTGTAGACCAAGTTCAGACTACTTGGAAGTGATTAGTATGAGCCAAGCTCCTACATCTACCAAGTACATGATGATGCCGAGCGTTGACAATAATTGTCGAGTATCAGAATCTCATTGAGTTTGTCTTCATAACTTGAGTACCTATAGTTGGGCTGACTTTGTGTATTTTGGTGAAACTTGTATCGTAGTCGACTTTGATGAATTATAATTTGGATTGGTATATATGTAATGTATTGTATCACATCCAAAGGAAAGAAAAAACAAAATTATCAAATGTGACACACTAAGAGTAGAAGTGTGAAGTAAAAGGCTACAACAGTATAAGGAGTAGCAAAGATTTATCTATTACAGCAAGGTGATCATTACACTCAAAGGAATATGATTCAACAAATCAAGTTGCAGATTAGATATCAACCACTAGTTCATCCTAACAAGTGGAACAGTTAAATCCGTTCACAAGGTAGACTTAACAGTCTTTTGTAAACCTCTTTACCAAGTGTATACTTCACTATATGTTTGTAAATCCTTTTGCAAGATGGACCTAGTAGTACTTATTGCTCCTGATAGGGCAGATCATCAGAAGTGATCATTGTAAGCCTCAACAGGCCAACTTTATACTGCAGTACTAAAGCTTTTGGGTATCATAAGCACCCCAATTTTACTTTCTATTTGGAAGGTTTTTGGGTTACCATATTGTGTGTCAAAGTGTTATGAAAGTTTTAATGCTTTCAATTTTTCATGCATGCAATTAGATCATAATACAAATAAAGGATTAATTGGTGAATAAAGATTAAATTTTATAAGTTTCTGATTCACCTTTGTGTTACCCTTTTATTAAAAAAAAAAGTATTTTAATTTATACAAATCAAGTTATATTGATAGAAAATAACCTATGTCTAAGTTATAGTTAGTGTCACTTCCTAACTCAATAAAATATACAACTTTGAACCAAATTGAATGAAACTAACTACAATTGGTAGGTATCAATGTGACAATTCTAACCTTGAAATAATTTTATCTATCATATTTTTAAAAAAAAATTACGTCAATCAAAATAACCATCACTCTTTGAAATTATTGATTTTTCATATAAATCGCTTTTTGAAGAAGGAAAAATGGACTCAAATTAATTCAATATATATATATATATATATATATATATATATATATATATATATATATATATATATATATATATATATATATAGTTAGTTAGTTAGTTAGTTAGTTAGTTAGTTAGAAACTAGAACTAAAATACTAAAAATCAATAGTTTACATCATCTTCGATTTTTTATGATTTTTTAGTAATACATGTATGGAAGTGAAGTTTTTTAATAAAATAGTTGTTTTCTTGTCAAAGTTGGCCAAAAAGTGGGAACCAATATTACAGGACCGCCTTAAAGAGTCTCCTTTAATCAATTTGTTCCTATATTGAAGGTCCACAAGAAAATTTAGAGAATAGAGAGTTCAGGTAGCCTCTACAAAATAGTTTGTTTGAATACCCAAAGGACAAGTAGAGGCCCTAAGATAATTGTCACAGTTATCACACACAATGTCTCCACAACTAGCTTGACCAGGGTTCCCCTTAGCCACACCATCAAAATTAACTTTTACCCAACCCTAAGGCGGAGAAAATTGGACAATACCTTCTCTCTTAGTCTTATTTGAAGATCTCAAGCATTTACTAAGACAACCCTTAGATAAACTATGATTCATATTTGAGACTGAAATTGACTTAGACTTCTAAATTATCAAACAATGCTCCTTCAATCCTCTAAATTATTTTCAAAAATCACTAAGGGGAGAGAGCTATTATCCCTAAAGACTTTTTTATTGCTTTCCTTCCATATATTTATAATTGCATGGGGAGAAATGAGGACCCAGAAAGAATTATCCACAAAAGAGTTATCTTTCATCCATTTATTATTAAAAAAATATTGCACAGAGACAAGAAAAAAATCGGTAAAGATTCCACTTTTGGAAAATCTACATCAAAACCTCCTGGGAGAAGGAGCACTCAAGAAAGAGATATTGAGTTGATTACTTGTTGTCTTTTCATAGATAACATCTATTGGGCATTGCCAAACCTCTATTGCGGAGATTATCCATTGTGAGATTTGTATTCTGGAGAAAAGGCCAAAAGAGCATATTTGTCTTAGGAACAATATGCTTGACCTAAGATTGAGCCTAGAAAGGGAGTCATTCAATGATATAATTAAAAAGGGAAAAAATAGAAGAATTGAAATAATTTCCCCAGGGAAATGTTTCTCAAACAAGTCTTTAGTGTCCAACCCAATTGTCCAAGCCTAGAGAGAGACCATAATAGGGGCAAGAGAAGGATCAATCCGACCAAGTTTAATCCAATTTTGAATAATCCAATAGTTGCAGACCATGGATCCAATAGACTATATCCATCTTTTCACAATTGGTTAAAAAAAATAGCATCATCCAATGGTCTATCCATTATCCAAGAGTCCTCCCAAAATTAAATGTAATGCATTTCCCCATAATCCATATACTACACTAGAAAACCAAATATTTAGCTTGCATAATAGAATTCCAAATGAAAGAACCTTTAATGGAGGTATCTATATTAAAGAGGTCAATAATTAAATCACAAAGAAATAGATATTTGAGCTTCAAAGTTGTATTCTACTCCTTTTCTTCTCCATAGATTCTCCACACTTGTTCAGCCAACAAGGTTTTATTGATAGACTTAATAGGCCTAATACCCAGACCTCCCATCTTCTTTGGATTACACAAATTTTCTCAATAAACCAGTGCCAGAATTTTGTTTTCATTGACACCGGTCCAAGGAAGTTTTTTTTAATCCTCTTAATGGAATCCACAAATTTAGAGGGGTTTTAAAGAGGCTTAAGGTATAATTGGGAAAATCTTGGAGAGTCGATTCTAGAAGTTTAACTTTACTATCTTGGCTAAGGAGAGCACCCTTGCATCCAACAAGTTTTCTATTGAATTTGTGTCAATGAGATCAAACCAAAAGGAATTAGATAGTTTCATCCTTAAAGGAAGATGAAGGTAGGTAGAGGGGAGCTCCCCAATAGAGTACCAAACAATTCTACTAATTTTTATTTTCCTTTCTTCAAGAATAATGAAAAAAAATAATGAGCATTTTTTCCAATTAATTAGGTTTCTAGTGGCCCGAGTGTATAAATTATGAGCACCCTTAACGTTCTTCGCTTCCTTTAGAGAGGACACCATCAGGATGGTGTTGTTGAAAAATTACTCATGAGAACAAGTGAGATCATTTGATGATGATTTAATGCCTTAGATAGCACCAATAACAATAAGCTTCTAAAAAAATCTTCCCAAACTCTTCATCATCATAGAAAAAAATTGAGGATATAGGATGACCCTTCCTTAAACCTCTTGAAGGCTTGAAGGTGAGGTAGGGAGCTGAAAAAGGTAGAAACAAGTTGCATGATGAGCTAGATAAACCTATCACCAAACCTAGAAGCTTTGAGCACACTGAGGAGAAACATTGAATCCACCTTGTCATAGGCTTTAGAAAGGTCTAAATTGGGGAGAAAGCCTTGGTTTTTAGAGAAAGCCAAAGAATGAATAGTTTTATACACCTTAATAATGGAGTCCAAGATTTTCCTTCCTAGCACAAAGCCATTTTGCTAAGGAGAAATAATGGAGGAAGAATAACCAATGGTCTTGAAGTACACACTTTGAAGAATTTCTTATTTGACCAAATTACAGAGGCTAATAGGTCTAAAGCAATCCACAAAATCAACTGTAGGCTTTTTCAAGATTAGAACCAAACAGGTAGCACTAAGTTCCTTATGCAAAGTTCTTGATCCAAAGAACTCTTTAGCTACATCATAAATGTATTTATCCACAATGTGCTAGAATTTTTGGATGAAAAACATAGGAAATACACAAACCCAGAGATTGTCCCTTAAAAATGAAAATAATTTTAATTTCTCTTAATAAAGGGATGGTAATCAAAATCTTGTTTTTCTCATCCATCAATATAGAAGGGATGGATTCCAAATGTAGTGCCTGCCCCTAGTTTATTTTTGTGTTATATTGTTGAATTCTTTTAGGCCAGTTTTATGGTTATGTGTTATGATTTAGTGATACTTGGCTACTTGATTTGATTGGATGTTATTTCATACTTAGTTTATATATTTGATGAGTTGCTTGATACTTGGTTATTTCATGTGTTCATGTTTATTCTTTTGATGATGATGCTTCATATGTTCATGTAGTGATTTCAATTGTTTCATGATGATAATTAGATGGATAATTTATATGCAGTTTTATATGGTTACTTACCCCATACTTGCATGTGTATGGTGTACGTTTATGTTTTACTTTATGTTTGACATTTCTAATGTGGTTGAGGGAGGGATTCGTAGTCACCTACTGGTCGGGATCTACACGATGCACCAATCCCTATCATTTCTTATTTAGTTTAGATATATATGCATATTTACATGTTTGGCTTTTATGAAAATTATAGGTACTGAGCATCAACTTCCCTGAATTTCCAGGATGAGTGGCCCTATCGCAGTATCTCAATGGAAAAGAGGGGAGGTAGTTCTCGAGTCCAAATCCTAACCCTAAGCCAATTGTCCTAAAATATAGGACAAGTATATGAGTCATTCACCCTTCTGAATTCATCAAAGTGATGTGAATTCGAGAGTTTATCCCTTAAGTTTGAATCTGTACTTTATCTTTTAGATAGGTTTTTTTTATTCAAATTTGTGGGTCTGGTGTGTTTTTTAGTTATAATTTAATCAAATAAATATATTATTAGATGATTTAATTTAATAGAAATTTTATAAAGAAAAATTAATTTTTAATTATATTTGATTAATTGAGAAAATAATTTTATTTATTTTTTATTTTTTTAAATAGTTATTTTGATGGAGGTCATCCACAAAGATGTTTTAGGTACCTGATACGGGCCCACACGTGCCTAAAACCTCTTTGGCTAAGAGCCAAGGACTGAGGAGCATCCACGTTGCCAAATTCGCCTAGGGCACGATCCCAGCCTCATCCCTTTTTGATGTCTTTGGACCTTGCACTCAGCAAGACTTGATCCCTGGTGGGCTCTTTGTGAGCCATTCAACTTCACCAGTAGACCAAGGGCCCTTTGACAATTGAGAAATTAATTAAATAGATGAAAAAAAAAAATTAAAAATAAATTAAAGTTCCAAATTTGGCATAATTATATTTATTTAATTTAATAATAATTAATATAAGAGTTTCATTTTAATAATGAACTCTAAATATTATTATTATTTAAATTAATAAATATACTTTTAAGGTCTGATTATTTAATAAAAATAAGAGAGAATTAATTTCATAAACTTTATTTTAATTAAAATGCCAAAAGTTTGCACATGAAATTAAAATAAATTAATTAATAAAAGAAAAGGCTTTGCATGTTCGTAAAAGATGAAACCCTAAAGGAGAAAGCTCTTTATTAAGAAATTAGAGCTCATTTCTCTACACACGGGTTTGGAGGAGCGAATTTCTGGAAAGGGTTTTGAGAGACGGGAATTCTTGCAATCTCTGAGCTTTCAACTAGTTAGCATTAGATCAAGGTAGGAACCTTGTCAAAATTTTCACAGTAGATTGCTTCAAATTTTCCCTCTGTCTTTATTGTGGTTGTTTATGGATCTTGTTTCAAAAATGGTTTGGACTAAAACCCTTGTTTGAGAAATTATCTTTATTCATTACTGAAATGCTTGTGAGAGAAATCAAATTGATAACTCTTATTGGAAAATTGGATCTTTTAGAAAACTAAGACTGGGATAGGGATTGAAAAAGAAAACCAAATTTTAATTTAACGATTTTGATTGCTTTAATTATTTGTCCATCTCAGATTTTTATTAAAAAAAAAAAAATTAAATTGTTAATACTACATAAATAAAATTATTAGTGTGGTAATTAATGTTGGGATTTATCAAAATTTGTACTTGTGCTTGATTGATGTTTAAGAAAAAAAAAATAGATTGAGGAGGGGCAATGACCTCCCCTCCTACATGGCACGCTACCAAGGCAGTAGCAAACACTACTCTTGGCAATGTGGGTTGCTCACGTAATCAGGTTGCTAAGTGGCCACCCCATATTTTGGGGTTTCAACTTTTTTTAAATTGCCCTTTTTTATTATAAATTTTAAATTATAATAAAAAAAATCTGATTGGTAAGAGGCCAATGTGTTGTGGTTAATTATTATTATTATTTATTAAAGTCGAGTATATTTGAACCCAAGATCTCTCAAATAAGAGGCTCACAATTTACCATTGCATTGTAGGCTCTTTCCTTAAATTATTATTATTATTATTACTATTATTATTACTATTATTATTTTATTATTTTATTGTTTATTTTAATAATTATATTTTTTATTGGTAAATGGCCGAAGCCTAGATTGTGTTAGGTGAATTTGAACCCAAGACCTCCTGTATGAGAGGCTCACAAGTTACCATTGTATTATAGGCTCTTGCCTTAATAATTATAATTATTAATAAATTAGTATATGTTATTTTATTAATAATTTAATTTTTTTTATTTTATTTTTTATTGGTAAATGGCCAAGGCCTTAGATTATATTTATAAATTTGTAAAATTACAATTTTGAGTACCTCCATTCAAATGGGCACTGGTAGGAGTCTAGCCCGGGACCAAGGTCCTATACAGAATACAAACTTTAAAGGGGTATACCCCAATTCATTAAAATGTTACAATGCTTTTACCTATCTAAACTATAGAATAATTTAGAACTTACTACATTGGTTTCTCAGGGAACCTTCATCCTTAATATTTATAGAAACTTGTTTTGCATACTGAATTATTTTTTCTACTTTCAAGAAACTGGATCCTCCGACCAAGGACAAAACCGAGGTTTTGCAATCACAATCACTACATGCTTGTTTAGAGAGTTAGTGCATTTTATTAAGATTTTAACACTGTATAACTACAATATTGGTCATCTTTTAGTAAATACTAAAGTTAACCATATATCAACATTTGTTGATCAAGGAAGTAGAAGAGTAGAGTGCTCCTTTCTAGTTAGATCCTAAAGATTACAAAAACAAATTAAAAGGTTTGAAATTAGGTCTAACGAAAATTGTTAATATAAAAATTAGAACATATCTACTAAAGGTACATGTATAATTTAAATTAGTCTTGATTTCAAAGCCTAATTTATATGATTGTTAGTTATCATTTTGAATATGTTTGATGGCATTTAGAAAATTACTGGAGTTGAATTAATATGATATCAATAATCATTAAAACTAAAAGCAGCTAGTAGAAGAACTCTAGAATAGAACTACATACCAACTAACAATGAGAGACAAATTCTTGAAAGAATTAAGGATATTTTATAATATCTTGAATTTAAGGTGATGAATGAAAAATAAAGTTTTCTCCATCGGCCCCTTTATTTCCTAATTTATCTCCCTCCATGCTACCTTCATGATAAATATGTTGAAATTTGGTATCTCAAATTGATCAATCAAACTTAGGATGTTTTCGTGTTTGGAATTCATTACCTAGTTCGGTGTCTAATGCTTTCTGATAGCATTAATAATTATTTGGGAATTTCCTTCTATAACTAATCTTTTAGTCTTATTTTTTAAAATTAATTATAATCCTTCCACAAGGGCTTCTAATTCTGTTATGTTATTTAAAATATTACCCAAGGGTTTGGCTCTTTTAATGATCCATTCTCCAGTTTTTGTCCTAATTATACATCCTATTCCTGCTTTCCTTGGATTGCCTTTCTATGCTCCATCAATGTTTAATTCCATCCATTCCTTGGGGGGTGCCTCCCCATTTACATTCTTTCCTGTCTTTTAGGTCTTTTTTCTCATATAATAGCAAGGGATTGATAAGGTGTACCCATTTCTTTTTCATACTTCCACCCCATTCAAAAAATGTCGCTTCTATTTTTACTATTTTTCTTAAATGGCTATTCATAACTTTTGTTATACTAGGTTTGATCTTGTTTAGAAGAGATTTCAAGCTTAGTTTTGTATTATTGAAGATTCGTCTTTTTTTTTCTTTCCAAATTTCCCCCATTAGAATGGTTGGTGCTATGTTCCAAAGTTTTACATATATGTTGTTCTTATTCTTAGAGGACCAACCAATAAGGTGGCTAGATAGATCCATAGGAAGGGGAGAGGTCCAGTCAAGTTTAAATTTAAGCTAGTTCCAGCATTTTTGAGCGAATGGGAAATTATAAAGGAGGTGTTCTGATGTCTCAAAAATTTCTTTACAAAGATAGCTTTGTGAGGGACCTTTAAATCTCATTTGTGTAAATCTATCCGCAATTAGAATATGTTTTTGAATCCTAGCCCATAAGAAGATGCCTGCCTTAGGTAAGCATGTTGCATCCTAGCATAATTTCAAAGGAATGTTAAGGTTGTCCCAGCTTTATTAATTGATAATAAGATTATATCCTATCTTAACTTTGTAAGATCCATCCTTGGGTGCTCCCCATATAATTTTATCTTCCCCATTTTTATGATTCACTTGTCGAGCTTTGATGGTATTTTCAAAATTATTTTTTTCTATACGAGATATGCCTACATTCTCCAAATTTTTCCACACCCATGTATCTTCCCCATCTATCTTTTTAAGTGATTTATATCTAAAACCTTCATACCCTATAGATTAATAAGCTCATTTTTTACACTTCTCGGGATGTTTGAGTTCATAAGTGGAGGTTGTCCATCCAATGAATCTTCCCAAAAGAAGGCCGCGTCTCCTCGACCTAGATCCCAGGTTACATATTTGTTGATCATTTGTTGACATTTAACCATGAAATTCCAAGTCTCTAGAGGGTTCCTTATTCTAAATAAAGATGTTGGATCATTCGGATTTAAGTATTTTCTATACAGGATTTTTGCCCACTTGTTTTCCCTTTTTTGATACATTACGCAAACTAGTTTTTCCCCTAGGGCCTCATTTTGCCAACTAAAATTCTTAATACCTAACCCCCCTTTATATTTTGGGCAACAAATCTTTTCCCACTTGATTAATGCTTGTTTCATTTTTTCTTCTATTCCACTCCAGAAGAAGTTTCTAAGTTTACCTTCCAATTTTTTGTTAACCTTCTTAAGTAAAGGAAGAAAGGAGATTTGATATGTAGGGATTGTTGAGAGAATAGATTTAATTTTAGTTGCTCTGTCTGCTTTTCTTAATCATTTTCATTTCTATGTATTTGATTGATTATCAATTCTTTTTATAATATTGTCCCATCCTTTGTTCTTCCTTACTCCTTTTTCTAGATGAATCCCTAAATATTTACAGGGGAAGGAGTCTTTCTTATATCCCATCTGATTGCATATATATTCTTCCATTTCTCTAGTTATATTTAGGAAAAAGATTTTTAACTTCTCCACATTCACTTTCTGTCGAGAGGCTGTTGTATAATCTAGAATAATGTGTTTAAAGGCTTGAGTCTCTTCCCTAATGTTGATACCAAGGAGAACAACATCATCCGCAAATTGTTGATGGTTAATGTTGGGTATGTTATCTGCCATTGTAATTCCTCTAATCTTACCTTCTTCTTGGGCTGTTTTTATTGATCTTTTGAAAGCTTCAGCCATAATGATGAATAAGAAGGGTGAGATGGGGGCACCTTGCTGGATAGCCCTTGAGATATTAAAGTATCCTTCTAGGGTTCCATTGATTAAAAGGGATATCTTAGGTGTTGATATGCTATTGAAGATTAGATTAATCCATTGGCAAGAAAAATCGAAGGTTTCTAGAGATTTGCATAAAAATCTCCAATCCTATCATACGATTTTTGAATATCTAGTTTCATAAATAAATTGTGAAGAGGGTGATGTAGGAGCATCTTAGGTGTAAGAACAATCTTGCATTGCCCAAAAATATTTTCATTTCAGTCTTTTCTATTTTAATAAGGACTAGTAGACAAGGTGGTTATTATTTATGGGAACTTGCTCTTTTTAGTAAGTTTGTCATGTGAGCTTGAAATGTTCTCATTTTCTATAAGAAGGTTCATTTTAGAGTTATAAGCCTACCATAAAAATATCATTGCTCTAGCTTAAGTATCGGAGAAGTTATTATGGATTTTTGATGGAACAATTTGCTGAAATTTCTTCAAGCTCAACGTTGGAGGTCTTAGAGTGCCTGGATGAGGTCGAAAAACTTGACAGAAGGGGACTTATGAAATTTTGAGTCTGTAGATCAAGACTTGGCATTTCTGAAAAGTGGCTATAATAGCCAATCGGAGCAACCGTTCGAGAGTTATGGCCTTCGAAAGTTAGGCTACCGAAATTTCTAAAATAATTTGTCAAAGATGTATTTAGCCAACTCTATATGCATTGTTAGGGTCTATCAGCCCTGGGTATTAAAGTTTGAGCATCTGGAACCTTCATGCGCAGCATAAAATTGCATATTTCAGAAAGGCTCGAACATTGTCTACAACAACTTTGGGTGGTAGTTCACGCAACTTAGTCTTGCAGATTACTGTAATGAAGGCGTCCATGTGGGTTAGCATATTATACTTGTGAATTATTATTATTCTTATGTGTTGTGGTTAATTATTATTATTTATTAAAGTTGAGTATATTTGAACCCAAGACCTCTCAAATAAGAGGCTCACAATTTACCAGTATGTTGTAAGCTCTTGCCTTAAATTATTATTATTATTATTATTACTATTATTATTAATTATTATTTTATTTATTTAGTTTTAATAATTATAATTATTAATAAATTAGTATATGTTATTTTATTAATAATTTAATAATTATTATTATTAAATAGCTTTATTATTATTAAATTTTAATAATATTTAATTAAAAGATTTTTTAATATTATTTATTATTTAATAAATATATTTTTAAAATAGTTGTAATTCAATTTTAGTTAAGAGAATTTTTTTTACAATATTTTGATTACTGTTTTAAAAAGTATTTTGTTTTTTATATGAAAATGTTATTATGTACTAAGGTGTTTTAATGGATTATTGGTTCATTTCAAAATAATTGTGAACTCAAAAAAAAACTTTATGAAATGTGGCATTTTTGGAAAATGAAAAACTTGAACCCATATCGTGAATCAAATTTTATGATGATAATATATTGATAAACCTTATTAACTATTTAACTACACTTGTGTTAATACATCATGAGGTGTATGATTCATTTCGTGTTGGGGTTGGGTTTAACTTAGTATGTTGACCAATTTGGATGTTTACCGGAGGCCTAGGAGTTATTATTTTATGATGATGTAAGCAATGTCGTGGTTTATGTGATTTGACCTTTGAGGTATTGATTAGCATATATTTTGTGATTTTCAGTTGCTTGTATAGGATTGATGTGGTTATTGTGACCTTATGGGATTTTTTTTTTATGAGCTTAGGGTAGGTTATCTTTATGTATGTTGGGAAGTGGCTTGCAATGGAGGTCAAAGCCCTAAAGAGTTTGTCTAGGTAACCCATTGTAGGTTGTATTAATAAGTGATAACATTTCATTAAATGGATTAAAATGAATTAACAAGAGTTAGTATATTGCCTCGCCCATGCCTCAAGTGCTGGTATAGGCTAGGATGAGAGTAGAGAGGATGCTCAATTGCGACCTTGCCCCGTTAGTATGCCTTGTCTGTAAGAAAGGATACTGATGCCACATAGAGTCACTAAGGGGGCAGAGTCTAGAGAGGCTGTCAGGGTAACCTTAGAGTTGACTCATGCGATGACACTTGCCCACTTACATAGTAGGTTACCTATGTGTTTTTCTTGCCTATGGGATTATATATTACTTGTGTCTTGGTACCTTGGAGATAGATTGCTATCAGATTTCCTTGATCTAGATTGTTATTCGTATGGGACTTGAGAGTATCTCTTCAACACGGTGGGACCATGAGGTTGGGTGGTAGTGTTTCTTATACCATTGAGATCCGACAATTGGATGTCATTGTTGGATGTACCTGTATAGTTGTTCTATTCTTCTGATCTTGTGATTATGTTCTTTGGTCATACTCGGATGTATTGTGCTTGATTATTGGAGATCTAATGAGATGTTGTATCTGTTTCATGATGTATATTCTTTTAGCGGTTCATTACCTTGTGACTTGTACAGAGGATGATTATGCATTCTGGTTATGCCATGTGGTATCTTATGTATTTGTATATTATTTTGATTCGTACTTATGGTTATTCTATGATATGGATTTTGTTATTTATCGAATTTGATCTTAATAAAACTTTGTAGGTGATTCAACATCATGGAACCCTTAAGAGATGTAACTGTTAATGTATTGCTTTGAATGTATGTGTGTTATTTCTTCTGCTATGTTATCTCTTGTTGTTTTAATCTTTCAAAAAAAATGTTAGCAATCTTACTGACATAATAGGTTAATTTCTTTTGGGTACCCTAGTGGGGCATTACACCAAAAGGCTCTACTTCTCAAGCAAGTCAAGGTTCTAATCAGACAAGAGAAGAGAAGATAAGTACCTAACTATTTCACCTCTGGTATCTTTTCATTGTTCATCCTTCCATTATTAGTTTGATATAACAAATTATGTTGGTTGTGCGATGCTTCAAAGTTGTCATCTAGAAAAACCTAGTTTTTGTGTCACCTTCTCAAATCCATAGAGATCTAGATATTTGCCTCCAAAAAACTTCTATGGATATAATATCATGATACTCAACCAAGGTAGCATTTTCTCTAGTAATCAACTCTTGAGAATATCCCTTCTGCTAGATGCAATCCTAGATGTCTTGTAGTTCCTGCTTAATGGAATTTGTCTTCTAGAATGTATCACCAAAAACTTCTTTATTCAAAATCTTTATTGTATACTTTATAATTCTTAGTTTCTTAGAAAATTTTAACATGTAAATTATGTCAACATTGACATTCCATCAATTCCTATTTTGTTTTCCAATTGAGGATGAGAAGGCCACATTTTTCTAAATCGAAATGGGAAGTTTCTCCTGACTGAAATTGGATCCACAGCCAACAAGATAGATAAATGGCAACCAGCTCTAACAATGCGCGCACGCGTGTGTGAGAGAGAGAGTGCATAAATACGTATTTAGCCAACCACATGACATTAAGGCTCAATGAACTTGAATAAGCTCTCTACCAACCCTTCTATTAGTCCAAGTGAAGGTGCATCCTTTAAGATCGACATTCAGGACAGCTTGTTGGCATATAAATTCCATTAAGTCTAGTCTACCATCAAGATGCGATTGGGATCCCCCAACTTTCTCTTTATTCCTAAGGGGAGAGTTAAAAAGTCCCATGATAATCCATTCATGATCCCAAAAAAGATTTCTGTAATCAACCAACGTCTTTCAAAACTTTTGTTTGCCACACTCAGTTTTGGGAGCATAAATTTAATTTAACCAAATTTGAGTCAGAAAACAAAAAACCAAATCTCGTTGGGACCTTTTTATCTATTTTAATCACAACATAGAAATTCGTTCCGGCGATTTATTCTCTCTCTGGTGTACTCATGGGGCCAAAAAACCCTCATTCTTCTATTTAATTTTCATTTTACTCTTGTTTTGAAAACATAAAAAGACCTATATTTTTGTTGTTTTTTCTACTGACACGGCCAAACAAACCATTAAATTTGAGCTTTGTTATGTTTTTTAGTGTGAATGATGTTCTAGTTTCTAAAGACAACAGTTCCCCTAGAGGCACCATCAGAATTGCTCCCAGCCACACCACAATCTTCGAAAAAAATTAACTTCTCAACTTTGTCTTTAGAAATTTTGGTTTCCTAGAAAAGAATGATATCAGGATTATGATCTCTGACAAGATTTCTAAGGACATCCTCCTTATGGGGTACATCAAGTTCCCTTATGTTACAATAGTTTATCTTCATTTTTTACCAGGGGTGTCGATTTCCTGGATGACAAGTTGTCTTCCATCTGTTATATTTTGCTTACTTTCAAGCTCTTTGATGAATGTATTAGAGTTTCGGCCATGTCCCTTCTTACCAACATTTTCATACTCATTACACCGAATCCATGCTTACTTGCAGAAGACGGTCTGAGATGTAGTTTTCTTCCTCCTCCAGCTCCTACGTGCCACCTTCGACCAAGGAGCCCCTTCGTGGAGATTCATATGGTTTCTAGTGTCTATGGGAGATATTTAAAACATTCAAAATAAGGTGAAAGACAACTTCTATGGTTTTTGGGGGTATGTAAATACTATGTAAAGTTTCAAAAGCTATCTCTGTGTACAGTTCAGAATGTTCATAATACTCGTGTTTCAAACTATAAATTGTGAAGAACAATATCAACACCTAGCGCTAATTGAATGTAAAGAGAAATCCAAGGCTACTCATAGCCTTCACAAGCATTTAGAGTAATACTCTTGTTGGCATTTTGAATGTTATAGGAAAATCTTGAAGTGAGATGTACTCGTGTCTGTCCGAGGATAGTGGTTTGAGTCAGTTACTTCTTTTTGTATTTCAAGAAAGGAATGGAGGTTTTTTCCACTGGTTCTCTCTTTGGGAGTTCTTGAATTAGTTTAATTATTTATATATATAATTAAATATATTAGTGGCTTGCCACTTTTGAACGAAAAATTGTGTATATATATAGGTAAAGTCTAAGGAAATAAACTTGACTTTACACAAGTATGTGTCATTTGTTAATTTGTTCAAAAATAAAGATGTTTTTTCAAAAAAGGCACAAAAGTTGATATGAAATGTCATAGGTAGGAAAATTTACTATTACGATTTGTCTTCTCGGAAATCAAATTGTAGATCTAATGTAAATTGTATGCAACTTCACCACCTTTTGAATGCATACTCAAGCACACCCATGCAAGTTTTTGAGAGCTAATGTTTTACTATTATTATCCTTGAAACTACAATAATAGTTGTAATGACACTTATTTACATCAGCTATAAGATAAGATAAATTTATTAATGTCCAACAAAAGATCACAATGTGGGTCTATGGGACTGGAAGCTTACAACAAGGAAAAAGCAAACAAACGGAGCACCAAACGGTGTCCAAAAAAGAACAAGCACAACAAAAGAAGAAGAAAGCAGGAAACATCACGGAAAAGATTAGGTATCTATCTTCACAGGGAAAAAGTCCAACAGTGACTAATCTGTGCGGCTACCAGAAGCCCTATGATGAAGCTGAGTGCTATGAGAGGAGTGTCACTGGCAAAAAGGTCCCCTACGGAGTCTCGCTGATTTGGAACAGCCCGTGTTAGGGAAACTGTACGCTCGCTTCACACCCCGAGCTGGAGTTAAGGGCGAGAAGAATGTCATAATAAGTTGTGCCTGAGTCTGACTCCTGGGAAATGAAAGTTGTAAAGTATGGGACTGGAAGCTTACAACAATGTGGGTCTATGGGACTGGAAGCTTACAACAAGGAAAAAGCAAACAAATGGAGCACCAAACGGTGTCCAAAAAAGAACAAGCACAACAAAAGAAGAAGAAAGCAGGAAACATCACAGAAAAGATTAGGTATCCATCTTCACAGGGAAAAAGTCCAACAGTGACTAATCTGTGCGGCTACCAAAAGCCCTGTGATGAAGTTGAGTGCTACGAGAGGAGTGTCACTGGCAAAAAGGTCCCCTACGGAGTCTCGCTGATTTGGAACAACCCGTGTTAGGGAAACTGTACGGTCGCTTCACACCCCGAGCTGGAGTTAAGGGCGAGAAGAAGGTCGTAATAAATTGTGCCTGAGTCTGACTCCTGGGAAATTAAAGCTGTAAAGTATGGTCACGAAGTTGTAAGGACTCACGAAGATAGAGTGCAATGCAACACTGATCGGTGTACCTAAAAAAATTCGAGAGGGATCTGCAATCTCTAAACAAACAGTAAAATCTCCCTCTAATCTCGTAGTATATGAGGCATCTTAAAAGAAAATGAATCTCAAATTCTGCCTCTGCTAAGGTACAAAGTGTACACACTCGATCCTCTCTAGCAATATGGTGATCGACCTGAATCCGGATTTTGTGCGAGCCCACCCTAAAGGAGCCAAGGGAGATACACAGGGCGTGAGTCCAATATCTATGTAAGTACTCAGGGTGTACAATAATCCCATCTCGGATAACTAAGAAGTGCTCAGCGTAGAAAGCCATCCTTGGACATAGTCCCCTTGAAGGATCCACCCAGGTCCGTGTGATATACTTCTTATAAATGTCAAGTCTGACATGCCCATTCAACTCCTACCGAGAAGGGAGTAGATGAGCAGGGGCATCCAATGAGAACTGGTAGAGAGGAAGATGATCAATGTCGATCCCCACTGAACTCAGTAGGATAGTAGCCTGAGCATACCAACCACGGGCTCTAGTGGCAAGATCGAAGTTAGCAATAGCAACTGAGGAGCAATAGGCTAAATAAGGGTATCTGTGTTGGCCTTCCTCCGAGTCAGCAAAGCCACGAAGACGGTGGAGAAATCAGATCAAGTCAAAAATGGCTGCAAGTCTGAATGAGTGAGCACCGAACTCGGCCAAAATAATACTGTGGGGGATAGAACCATGACATTTAATAATTCGACAGAGGAGCATAATCTGGGTGTGCTCGATCATGGCCCAATCCAAGTCTAAAAAAGGACCCCAAACCACCAAACCATAGAGCACTGTGGGTCTTACTAAGGAATCCAGGAGGGATAGCTTAGATGATGTATCCTGAAAATGGTGTCTGAAGCACTGTCTCTCGAGCATGGCAAGGGAACCCAACCCTTTACTGATCTGAGGCTGAATAGCTGATCTCAAGCTAAAACGAGATCCAAAAAACTTAACCCCAAGGTATGTGTAAGATGATGTAATCTCAACTTCTCGACCTTGGAACTGAAAATGGAGATGTGAAGTCTTCAAACCGTTGAAGACCATAACCTGAGACTTCTCAAGGTTCACAACCAGCTGTCTCATATCACAACAAGATGCAAGTCTATCTAAAAGCCTTTGAAGACCCTCAGGAGAGGAAGCAAGAAGAACCACATCATCAACAAAGAGAAGGATGGAGATCAATACCTGGTGTAGATGACAACCATCACCTGGAAGCAAGGAGTCACTAAGAAAAGCCTCGAGTTCATCAATGTAGATCCCGAACAAGGTGGGCGAGAGAGGGCAGCCCTGCTTCACCCCAATGGTGCTCTAGATAGGATCAAAGAGGCCCTCTGTGGTCCTGAGTCTACCAATCACAGTCTCATATAACCTCATAATAGCCATCAATAAGATCTCATAAATACCAATATCTCTGAAAGGGCTGCTTTGGGGATGGAATCAAAAGCCTTACAAAAATCCACAAAACAACAGTAGACTTTCCTCGAGTGATGTTGAGCCTCCTCGATAATAGCTCGTAGTGTAAAGATATGATCTATGGTCTCGTAGTCAATCCTAAATCCTGCTTGACCCTTAGCCCTGCAATTCCTCCTATCAAGCTCACTGGATAAAATAGTATTCAAAGTTGTAGCATAAAGTTTGGCAAATGTATACCTAATCATGATGGTCCTATAGTTTTCGGGATCAGAGGTCAGCCCAAACTTATGGATCGGGTGAATAATGTGTCTCGACCAAGAGTTCGGAAAACCAAAACAAACCACTCTATTAAAGAGCGTAGAGAGATAAGGGCCCAAGATCGTGGTACCGAGTTTGAAGAGCTCAGCCTAAAAACCCTCCTCATCAGCCGCCTTGCTACATCTCATAAGTCTGATGGCCTCGTAAATGCTGGAGGTGGAGAATAAGTGACAATGGGGGAGCGGGCTGGGAAGGGGGGCGAGCTGACAGTTAGTTAAATATTTAGTGCAACTTCCCTAGTACCCTTTTTTTTTCTTGATGGATTTTACCTATTTTCCACTTTAACTCTTCAATTTGGAGGTATTCTAACTTTGGCCTATGCTTTCCTTTTTGTGAAGTAGATGTGAATTTGTGGGTAGTTTTTTTTGCATGCTTTTGGTTTGGGAAGAAAACTATCTCGTAAGTGGGGTTGTAAACATTTTGAAAGTCTTTCTTTGATCAATTGCCCATCTCTGAAATTCTCTATGTCAAAAATGCTCACAAGACGTTTGTTTGTTGATTTTTGCTTTAAAAATGAGTTATGTTTTATACTAAGGTTAGCAGGATTTTGAAAGGACCCATAATCATTTAAACTAAGAAAGATAGCGTATTAAACACAACATGACAACAATGGAGTATCAAAAAGGATAACAACAATAGAACAACTAGGGATACAACCAATCAAGCAAATAGAAACACATCTAGACTACAATGGGAACACAACCACCTCACCTTTTCAAGATGGCCTAAAGAATGATTTAAAGAACTTTGATTAATCTCAAACTAAGGATATTTCTACCCACATCTAACATCTTTGGCAAATAACAAGCTCTCCATGGATTAAGTAACCTTGAGTAATGCAATATTGTCCAAAAAAATTTGTAAGTTATTAGGATTTACAATTTCTTTATAATAAAAATTTAGGCTTCTATTTTGAAATTTAAAAACATTTACTGCATTATAAAATTATAGCCTATTACTTATAAATAATATCATTTTTTACTTTTTAAATTTTAAATTTTGAAGTTTTAAATCTTTAATAATTGTATATATTTAATATTATGGCTTAAATATATCATTTAAATTTAATTACTATTTTTCATAAATTTTTAGATTTTTTTTTTTTTACTAGATCCATTGTAATATATCTTATTTGTTGCTTATTTAGTTTTACAATAAATTTGAAAAGTTCACCACAGTTAAATTTAAATAGTAGAGCTATTCAGATAAATTCTCTATTTCTTATTAGATCAACAGTCGTAAATACAACCTAATGATCAAGTAAGTGTGCACCTTAACAAAAAGATGGGTTGAATTTTAGGGACTATAAGAAAATAAAGTTGTCGAAATATATAAGGAGATACATAGACTATGGAGTCATGTCATGCAAAACAAATACTTTGGGTGTCGATGCTAACAAAAATATCAATTGTTAAGAGGAAATTCTCTAAGATACAAAATATAGAACTTCTCGCACATTTGTAAGCTCTAATCTAGATACATACAAGATGGTGAGGATGGGCAATAGTTGCATTCTAAAGAGAACCCTGATTTAAGGATGGAGCTTGGTTGATATAAATTGTTTCTTCTTGTTGGTTTCATTTTTAATGCAAAAGATGGGGAGAGAGCTAAAGAATATCTATTGAATTGTGTTGGGCAAAAAGAACACAACCGTCTCCAAACTCCTCCATTCAATCTAGCCTCTACTTGAACCAAGTTATGATCCTCAAAGTATATGACTCGTAAGCTTTAAGTTGGGATAACAATATATTAGTATGGGACAACTTCTCAACTAGAGATTCCTTGGTAAAAGATGCTTGTTTTCAAATCTCTAGAAAGGTTCAAAGACAATAAGACCTTCCCTTCTATGCTTTTTAGAATAAGTGTGCTTAAAGGAAAATAAGATCTTGTCGATTGTCATGAAGGAAAATGCTCTTACCTAGGTCATAATAGCTAATGTAGGTTGGGTGAAGTCATCTAGGCACATTAAATGCAAGTAAAGAAGAACCTAACAAGCATCTCTCTCCAACATGCCTTCTCATCTAATATTTGGACTTGGTTTATGAAAAGAAGGGTGGTTCCTTGTCTTAACCTAGGTAGTTCATCAAATCTAGTCTTGGATTATCATGTGCCCAAGAGATGGCCCCTCTAGTTTTCTCAAATTTTTGGTTGTAAAGGAACCACAACCTTTTTTAAATACAACTAAAGGTAGGAGCTAGTGTAGGACAAGATTAGGTCCTTGCTCCTAGTGTAGGACAAGATAAAGTCCCTGCTCTTAGAGTTGCGAGAACATTAGTTGGAAGTGTAGCAAGTAAAGGATAAAGAAAACAACTAAAGCAAAAATGTGTTAATTAAGTTGGGTGTATAAGAGAAGCAAGGATGTTATCCCAAAACCAATGGTCAAGGTTGAGTGACTAGTGACTAGAGTTGTTTTCAAAAACATTAACGAAAAACATTTTCCTCTTTGTATTTTTTCAACATTAGCAAGGATACACAATATGGAAAAGGCCAAAGTTCTAATCATTAGGCTTGAGATAACGAAGGAATAGAATCAAAAGTACGGACTCAAAGGTGGTTGTGAAAAGTGAAAGATGGGAAGGTGCAGGGATGTTATCCCAAAACCAATGGTTGTGTTTGAATACAACCCTCTGAAACATAGGATCAACTAAGCTCAATCATGATGTAACTATAGAGCCAATCATAGCCTAGTGAGTGGAATTTTCAATAACATTGGTAGTCTTTCCTCATTGCAACATTTTAACTTCAGCAAGGACTCACACAATATGTCAAATGCCAAAGTTCTACTCAATAGTCTCGAGATAGCAAAGGAATAAAATCAAAAGAACCATAGGTTGAGGGGCACTCAAAGTGGGGGTGAAGTGTGTAGATGGGAAGGTGCAAGGCTTGGAGGTTGGACACCCATATTATCATTGAGATGTGCAATTGCATGAAGAATTTTGAGAGTATCTCAAAAAAAATTGAAAAAGGTAATTCAATAGTGGATTGGACAACCTTTTCAATATCAATCTAAAGAACACTAAGGGTGATGTCCAACACAACTATACAAGAGCCTATCTAAATGGTGCTTGAGATCTTGTTAAAGATATAAGAGGATCACATGTCTACCTAATAAGGAAAAGTAATCAGTGCTAGGAAGTTGGAGGCAAAGTACAAAATTTGGGAGGATTTGACAAGTATAGGCATTTTCCTACCAAATGGTATGGAATTCATTGGCCTGGAATGCAACGTGATGTCATTCTATGATGTGATTGTTAATATGCTTTTGCCAAAAGGAAAGTACGTTTTCACATCTAATGCTAATTTGGGCCTTGTAGATGTTCTAATTTTATGCTCTCATTGTGTTGCTTCTTAAACAATTGTCTTATCTAGTTGGTACAAAGGTAGGTAGGGCATAACAAGAGAAATATAATGAACTCAAACTATAGCAAACCAAGAGGACAAAGGGTGGGTTGCAATAAGACAATAATTTTCATTATGTACAAGGAATGGGAGAAAACTCCAAACCTTATATTACAGAATGAGATATTAAGACTTGGGGATCTTGCAAGCAAATGTACAAAACCCAATGCACAAACTATAGCACACCAAGATGACAAAGGATGTGTAGCAATAAGACAGTAGAGAATTCCATCATGTGCAACGAAAGGGAATCTCCAACCCAAACTTCAAAGAATTGGGTTATGAAGACACGGGTTCTTGCATCATGTCAATGAAGCGATGACCAATGAGCTTTTGAACCTTGGATTATTGGAATGTCTTTGACATAGTGCATTCACTTAGCTCCATCATATTTTCCCTAGTGCAAATTAGTATCTCTTGCATTACGATATCGGACGTTCACAAAACCAATACCTAGATAACCTCCATTAATATAAGGTAAAGCAACACAATAAACACATGGATGTGGGCAAGACTGCTAATGCAGCGAAGGTTCAATGGGTTGGTTCGACAGCTAAGGTCATCCGTGCTGTAGTGCTGTAAGGAGGAAGAGAATTTCGTTACAGATTTCCTGCTCCCAAAAAAAAAATCTGTTAAAAATGTATGTGTCGTATTAGCTAACGTAATTTGGTTGCTAACCATTTCTTGTGTTGAGGCTTCTAGTGTCGATTGTGATAATCAATCGGATCATTTGTGCTGCTTTGGTCCAGTCTTCTGGTTTTGCTAGGACTCTAATACGTGCAGGACTGATGTTAAAAACGAAAGTTCCTTTAAATAGCCACAATATGCATTTGTACATTTTAATGTGTCAAATAATTCTTGATGTTGATTGTATTCAGGTCTGGAATGTGGTCATCAATTAAAACCAAACATTTTACAGTTTCGGCAAAGATAACAAATTAATATATATCATGAGAGATTTGGTGGGAATTTTTTTTATTTGTTGGCTAATTTTTACAATTCTTTTACATATTTGATATTTCCAACTAAAATTTGTGAAAAGCACCAACCAAACTTTATAAATAAAAGAATAACATGTACTTTTTCATCCATTGTAACTTCCCGCACTCGTTTAGTCACACGTTTAGTTTTTACGGGAATGATATGCATGTAAAATAATCACATCAAAATGATTTTTTTCACAAAGCATCTAGCATACAAGTTGTGATCTCAAAAAATACTAAAATATGAACTTGTTCATTTCTAATCAAAAGAAACGGCTGCAATACTTTACAGTGCCTTCGGACACATTCAAAAAGATATCAACAAGACCGAAGTATTCAACCATTGAACTGATTCAATTGATTGTATTAAAAAATAATGGAATCTCTAGAATATCAGGTCATGTTTCTTTTTCCTTCCCACGGTGGGAGTTAGTCACCCTCTGATTATGTGACCTGACTTAGATATTTATTACAATGAATCTTGATTGACAAACGCTTGAATGATACATGCTCATATTGAAACAACGCAGTGGCATCATGTAATATTAGAGGGAGATGAACTGCAGCTCAAACTCGTGGATTACCTCAGCATCATAATTACTTTGTCAGTTGTCGCCTGAAGGACCGACCTTGTGCTGTCTTTTTCTCTTTCTCCACCTCAGGTTTTGCACGGTTCAATGCCTGAACAAAATACAAGATTTTATTTTCTGAACACCAATGTTTATTAAGATTTTCAAGAACTAATATGATACATACTTGAATCAATGTCTCGACACGCCGCCTCATTCTGGTGTGCATGAAACTCTTTGAACACTGAAAATGAAGAAAAGAATTTATGAAATGACACTGGAATTTCCTCTAGTATAAAAGGAAGATTTCCAAGAACTTCAAAAAATACATAATTAAAATTGATTAAGATAAGAAAACTAATTGAGCTCCTAATAGAAAATCCAAGATTCAATTCTAGAACTTAGAAAACTTCTACCAGATATCAGCTGCAATCGTGTCCCCTATCCCGAAGTAATCCATAGAAACATCTATAACAATTTATGTCCATTCGATGTTCCTAATTCAATCTTTTTACTGTTAACAAACTTATATCATCATTAAAATATCATATTAAACTGTATTTTACTATTTTGTTTTAAGATTAGTCAATTGGGAGTTGCATCAGTTCCCCATTCCTGTGATATATAGTGGAAAGGAGCGAAAATACAAATGTTAAAAGGCAATTCAAGCCATAATTGTATTATGCCTCTTCATCTGTATGCCACTAGCGAGCAAAACAGAAACTACATAGATCAGTGATCATCAGTTTATAATAGAATTGCCCACTAGACCTTCAAACTGCTTACTTCTAGTAGTTAGAGTCTACCAAGTGTCAATGTCATAGGCAGAGAAGCTAAAGACAATGGAGTTCATCCTCGCAACAGTCAATTCTTCATATAGTGCCAGCGAACTTAAAACACACAGCCATAACTCATAGAATATCCCTACCATCGAAACAATCTCTTATAAGAACATGGAGAAGAGCCAAAGCAAAATGACGTGAGAAAAAAATTCTATGCAAATGTAGAAGAGCCAAAGCAAAATGCATGAGAAAATATTTCTATGTTACACAGGGATGTGTCCAATGTTTTTGCCCTCTAGGAAACGTCCTGGAAATGTGTCCCCAGCTGTCCCCTGTCTACATCCCCATCTCCAAAATGCCATGGAACATTTTTAAAACCAACCCAAGACAATGTTTTGTTTAAGACAGCAAAGCAGAAACAGCTTTGACATTAACTAATGGTGCACTACATTAAACCATGTTTCATGCATGGATCAAAGTGTTGGAGTTGCATGCTTAGTTTGGTCTCAGACAAGACATTTTTTGATTTCACCATAGATGTTGTCATTAAAGTTATCTAAAACATTAAAAAAAATATGATACATAAAACATAAATTTACATACTGCCCTCTAGGAAATGTCCAGGAAACACATAACTTGCCGTCACCGTCCCCAAAATGTCATGGAACATTCAAAATATATGCAGTATTGAACAGAAAAATATAAAGGTCTGTGTGTGCATCCTTCAGGCAAACGATAGCCCTTGACAATTTTACTGTGCCCAACTGCTAAATTAGATTTGTCTGTACACGAATGTCAACTTACTAAGAACGGGCCAACACAAACATAGCTTCATGGACTTGAAACACTCATGGTCAAGCAGAACCAAGATAGATTGCACTAAATCCATGATGGCCAGACCTTTCATTTTAACAAAGCCAGCAACTGCATTCCTGCCTATCTTACTGTCTGACTGCTCCATTTGAAAACTTGAACCAAGGCTCCAGCGCCATTTCTTAAGTTGCATTTTCCCTCTGACCGAGGTTCAACTAAGCCTCAGATCATACTCTATAACTGCATGCTGAGAGAACTGGTATGCAGTGCAAATTTGCTTGAGAACATATGCCACCATATAACTTGATAAAATAAACAAGCCTTCTCTGACACTAAACCACATGCAAGTTTCTCTTATAGGCTGAGATCCACATTGTGTACTCTTATAGCTCATGCAATGTCCCCTTTCAGGATAACTAGGAATATCAGGAAAACTACTTCGATTCCTTAAGCATGCACTATCTGAATTTGCAACAATGTAATGGATAAGAAGATAAATGTGTATAAAAATACAATGAACAATATCACTTGTCATCTCCGATATATGCAATCAAACGTATGCAAAGTGTGTTGGTATTACATGCTCGTAGTGTAATGATCCTTGCTATATCAAATTTGGCAATATGATTATGCAATTGAGATTACTAGCAATACAAATTGCTGTCTCTGATTATCACTCTTATAGCATGCAATATGTGATCCTTAACTATCGGTCATAGGGATACAATTGCTGTTTCTAATGTAATCACTTAATTTTGCAATTATGTCTCTTATCCTTTAATTTCTAATGTAATCCTTAATTATGTGATCAAAGAATGCTTGCAACAGAGGTGCTGTATCTTATCTGATCTTCAAATGTATGGAACCAACAATGCCAAAGGAAATTGATCAATATAGAGCAGATCCATAAGGGATAGAAAAAAGATAAATTCCAAGTCAAGGCTTATATGAATGATTGTCTATGCCCTCTTGTATGATGCACTTGGGGTGACAAGACACGTAAGATAAGACATGTCCAATGTCTCTTGCATAGCCTCCTTTCATAATAATTACTAATCCAGCCCCTTCGGTTATCTGTTTGACTTTGTACTCTCAATCAGTCTCTTCTTATGATAATCACATCCTTTAAGTTTACATGACTAAGCAATACACCTTTTTATTATAGTTACTTTCCACTTACAATTGCTGTTGCATCTTGCATCATCATTAGTTTATGTTTGCAGATTATAATCACTTATTATAGTTTAGTCTCTCTATCAATCAAATTGTTTGATTGATTAGCAAACCGATATTGATTTTTCCATTATAAGTCAATTACTCAGCAAATGCATCATACTTCATCCCTTAATATTGATGATCCTTCAGGTATAGATAATACCCCTTCCTTAATTGGTATTATGGTCAATAATTACGATCCATTTGCTGACTCTGTGTATTAGTTTGGATGTCGATCTATGAATGATATCATTAATATTGCCTTTGACGATTATATTCATTCCTCTGGATTACTATATCACTGTTGTCCATTAATTGCTATTGATATATTAGATGCATCAATTCTTGGCTACTATCTGTGTTTAGACTTATTCATTCATCTCTTGATCCTTATCTTGTTGCAATAAATATGATGTAATCAGATAATGCAGACCAATATTGATTCTGTCTTGCTTAATTAAGATTCAATGTTCTAGTCTTGCTTACCACCTTGTAATGCATATGTTGATTAGACATCTTATGATGATTTATTTCCTTGTTAGCAGTGCTATCTCCTCTTTGATAGTATGTCATCCTTAGCACTACGAGGATTACCTTCACCATTGGTTTATGATGATGGTTAACTCCGAGGTGCCATGTTGTCCATCCTATACAATTGTAGATCACTGGATCTTCACAATGGTAGTCTATGATGATGTCTTGGATGATTCATACTTGGTATGCTTGACATGTTACTCACTATCTTGCAAAGGTGATCATTATCTTGGGCTAAACCTTATTCCTCTAATGCAACTAGAAGAACCATCTTATTTATAAGAATTCACGGTTCACCAAACCTCTTATTTTTCTATCTACACATGTACATCCACTTCTATTTATTCTTGCTAACTTCTACAAGCTATGTTGGCAAGTGGCCGACATCCTTTGCGGAGTTTGTGACATGGCTTATGGTTCTATAAGACTATTGGTTGTATTGAACATTAGCAAGTTGATCTTTTTGTGCAACAACCATGGCCATTCTAACAAGTGGTATCAAAGCTTGGTTACAAGTTCGAATCCACGTAGGCCACGACGAGTGACGCTAGAGGGGGGTTGTTGGCAGTGGGCTAGTGACCCTAACCGTCTCCTATGGTTCTATAAGACTATTGGTTGTATTAAGCATTGATGGTCGATCTTTTGGTGCAACGACAACCCTACGCATTCTAACAGGTTGAAGGTGCTCGTGGATTGTCACCTTCTTGATCACAAAGTACTTAAATGCTTAAGTAGCATTACTTTGAGAATCGGGACATCAAAGGGTACGCGTATAGATGAGTTGGTGTGAAGGCAAGTCATGAGGCGTAGTGTTAGGCTAATCATCCCAATGGTACACATCAACTCTAGTTCAAATCTCACCTGGTTACCACAAACCCTTTTGAAGGGGGGGTGTGTGTAGTCGAGTTGGTGTAAAGGCGAGTTATGAGGCATAGTGTTGGGCTAATGGTCCTAGTGCTACACATCAACTCCTATTCAAATCTCACCTAGTCACCACAAACCCTTTTGGCCCATGAATGAGCCAAGTTGGGTTAATCCTTTTGTTGGTGTGCTTGTTAATGTTGTTTGGGGACAAACCTATTGAAGGGTGGTGGAAATGTAATTTTGATGGTGCTTCAAAAGGTAACCCTCAACCTTGAAGAGTAGAATCTATCATTTGAGATTCAAATGGTGATCTTGTTGCTTGCTGTGACAAACACTTATTGGATGGAACTAACACTATTGTTGAAGCAGAAGGGGCTTTACTAACAGTACAAACAGCAAAGAAGCGAGGAGTTAGGAAACTACATGTGTAAGGTGATTCACAAATCATTGCAAATGCAATTATCAAAAGGTGACATGGATGCATGGCACCTACACAATTACATTAACCAAATTATTGCAGAATTAACCTCGTTGGAGGACTTCAAATTAACACATGTAAGAAGGCAGTGCAATAAATAAGTCGACACATTGTCAAATTGGGCCTTACTCCAAACATGCATAAAATTGTACTCGAGGAATTCCAAGATTACAAATGGATGTCGGAAATCTTCCACTAACTAAAATTCCTTTTTGGCCACAAACAACAACCACCAATAATAATGTGTCATGACAATTAGATTGATTAGGATGGAAAAATTTTGGTTTGTGTGCTGGCCAGAATAAATTTGGCTATGTTACCTGGAAACGCGTTTCCTGCCCTAAGCCTTGAGTTTCGGAAACCGCCCCCATTTCGGGGACTTGGGGATGGCCGGAAACGTTTGCAAGCCGTCCCCACCCAAGCAAAAAAATCAGAAACCCGTCCCCGAAAATTCGGAAACGATCAACGCATTTCCAAATGGTGTTGACCGTCCTCAAGACTCCATAGCTGTTTCCTATCCGTTCTAGGGACTGCTCTAAGTTTCCAATTTTAAAATAAAATTCAACTTTAAAAAAACATTACTAGTGATATGCAATTTTTTATTGTTTTCCCCTGGGTTGTAATAGAGAAAATATTAGATCACACTCTACCTAGCTGTTGTTCATGATTAGTTAAATATTTAGAAACATAACCATAATCCGAGTTTAGAAACAAACAATAATCTTAGTATCTGCCCAGAAAATTTCACTATTAAATTGTTATTATACAATACTTTTATTGTTTTCCCAGGGGTACAATAGAGAAAACATTTCACACTCTACTTTAAGTAACTGTTATTCATGATTAGCTAAATATTTTATGCTAAAGTTTCATCTTTTGAAGCTGTTATGGTGCAATATCTTCAAATAGGAATGCTAGGAAAAGATAACAAATATTATAAACTAGGGCACAAATATTCTGAATATTTATTTGCATTCAAATACGTCAATTACAGCTCAGATATTATGTCAGAATCAGATCTGAGTTTATCAACTAAAGACAGTTTTTTAGATTATATTCTGAGTTTAGAAATATACAATAATCTTAATATCTGCCCTGGAAATTTCAGTCTTGAAATACAACCTTCCTTACTATTTCTGAGATAAAATAGAGATGGATATGCAGATTTTGATACTCGACTTGCCCAGAAGTCTGCTGTCCAAAAAACATAAATATAGGGTTTACACATATCAAACATGCAAAGTCATCCTTGAAATGATGGCCAAGTTATAATGGCCCAAAATGAAGGTTTCAAATCCTAGTGCAATTAATTACAAAGG
This sequence comes from Cupressus sempervirens, assembly GCA_028749045.1. Classification (NCBI taxonomy): domain Eukaryota; kingdom Viridiplantae; phylum Streptophyta; class Pinopsida; order Cupressales; family Cupressaceae; genus Cupressus; species Cupressus sempervirens. The sequence goes on along the minus strand of CM053785.1, from coordinate 710,368,016 downwards.
TGCTGAAACACAGCACCAAATTAAGTTGCTCAGGTCAGCTATAAAATCGGCTAGCTAAAAATGTCTTTCAACAATATAAAAATATATATATAGCCGTCCCCTGCCGTCCCCTATTTCAGCCAAAAAAAAAAACCGTCCCGGAAACCCGTTTCCTCGTCCCCCCTTCCCGGAAACTCGGGGTAACATAGATATTTGGTGAGAGTTCCTTTTTAGGCATTTCATTCTCATTGATGAAGTTCTACGCATGTCTAAGAGATGGAAACCTCATTTACTCTCACTTGCACCAAGCAAGAAAACCAATTTTATGGTCATAGCAGGAAATTAAGGATTAATAAAATGTTTAATTTTGTGGATACAAGCTCACCGAGAGCATCTCAATTCTACGGGGGGAAATGTTCCACCAAGTAGAAAACCCTGACATAGGACTAACGCTGAAATCTATTCTGTGATAATGGTCTGGGCATTGCAGCTTGGCGAAGACAAAGCCATCATCAGCTTGGCGAAGACAAAGCAGATTGTTCCCTGAGAGACTTTAGGAGGTCTTGAGGAGAATAGAGCAAAATCTATTCCAGGACTCGGAATTAGTTTGGGAGACAAACACAACGACCCTACGAAAATCAAGGGCATGAAGAACACACCTATTGAGTGACATCTTGATTAAAGGCTCAGAAACAGAAGGTTCAGAGAGGCCAGGAAAGGTTGATTTACAGTGAAATTGGTGGTTATGATCCATTTCCTTGATGAAGACATTGAAAGAATGAATTGTAATATCGGGTGGACTGAAAAGGATGAAGCCAAACTCCAAGAGAAACTCAAACAAAGGAAGGAGGATGATAATGCTGATGAGGACTTCCCAGAAGCAATAATCAATGCTCTATTGCAGGAACGAGTTGGTGGAGCTATGGCACCGGGTCGACACTAATTGTTGGTTGACAATTTCCAATGTAATTGTTTTAGGGTAAGCATGGCTGGTGGGTCAGCATTTTTAGGAAGTGTTTGGAAGAATTTGTTGCAGATTTGGAGCCGGATCGCCAGCTTTTGTGTTGTTAAATTTGTCAAATTACGACTGTTCTTATGCAACGAAAATGTAATATGGTCAGTCCGTGGGGTTTGGACATACAACATGCAATTTTGTTGTGAAGAAAAAATTGTAATCTCTGCAAATTTTGACAAGGCCAGTGTGGGGTTAGGGTTTCTCTGAAAAAAATCTGTAAAATCTGAAGATGTAAAGGGTGGTTTGGTGACTGGTCTTGGGGATTTTTCATTGGATTTCGGCACTGGAACTATTATTGTAAAAGCTCTTTATTTTATTAATAAAACTAAAAAATTATTACCGAAAAAAAAAATGGGGACATCACAGAAAATAGCTTCCAATCTATTATGAACAGTCTGGATAGCCCGTCATAGTGTTGGAACTTCCACTTAGTCCACTTGCAGCTCAGGATGAGAATTATTCCTCTACCCTCAAGACACAGTAGAGAGTAAATTATATGGATTCATCTTTGACCATTATAGCCAGTTTTCTGTTGAAATTTTCTTTAATTCGAGCATGACTTCACCCAGCCACTATACCACCCAAATTCTTCCCCAACACTGCCCTTACAATTGTTCAAGGGTCCTCTCTCCAGAAAGTATTCCTTGGACCATGATCAGATACAGATCCCAAAAAGGAAATATGCCATTAAGTTAAATCACCTTAAGCCATTTTCCTGAGAAAAGTCTTCCTTGAAGTAGCCTAGCTAGCAAAGCTCTTTCCTCTATTGTAAAAGGTACTTCTTAAAGAGAACACAAATATTTAAAGACATCTGATAAAAAAAGATGAGAGAAGAATTGGCATAATGATTGAATATCGCCACCATCTGAGAAGGGAATAACCTGTGTCAGGTGACCATTCAGTAGTTTCATATAATTCATGATTTAGGAATCAATAGACTGCCTTCAAGCTTTCAGTAAAGATGTAAAAAATATTGCTGGGGAAGTTGAGTGCTGAAATCAGAAAAAAGATGTTAAATGGTTGCAATTCCCTACAGACCGGATAAAACTAGACTTTCACAGGATTATTAAAAGGAACTTGGCATAGTCTGGAGTTGGATGTCTAATAAGAGGTTGGAAGGACATTAATCCTATGCACTGCTTCTAAGAAGATCAAGAACAGGACTAACAAAAAGGCCAAATTTCAGGGCCCCCTATTATAAGGCCTAAAGATATGTTTCAAAATGAGCTTTAAAAGGTGTCTGCTGAGGGAGATTCAAATGTTGTAATAAACGTGGAAAGTTCCCAACACTGTCCTAACTGGATATTAGATTCTTGACTAGGATATATGCTGCTTCTGGTAGAAAATATGGAGGAATAGACTGTTAATCATCTATATGTGGTGGAGCAAACATGGAGACAGATGGTTTACCCAGCCAAGCTATAGACTGTAAGAAGGATACCTGATAGAGTAATAATAATGGCGGCAGGGACACGTGTGGAAGGAAATTGCTGATGGAGGATAATGCACTCAGGAATAAGGAATACAAGCTGCACAAAGCAGTTTAAAAATTGAAAAAATGAATAGGCAAGGGAGTGGATAGCATAACAAGTTCAGCCAAGCAGCCTATGCATTATGTTTTCATTATTTCACCATTGGAATTTCCAACAAAAGGAGAAGACAGAAAGCAATGTCCGATTGCTAAAGTCAGCGGCATAATTTTTGGGAAAATTATGGAGCAAAGGCAACAGAGTGTCTTCAAGACAAGCAGAGGACTTATGATCTTGGCCATTCAGAGAGCAGGGTAACCTTTTGATTTCAGACCTTAGATATCAGGTCAATCAAAGACTATTTCAATGGTCTTTGTCATTCTTTTGCATTTGGGAAAGTCCAGTAAGGCAATAAAGGTAACAGCAGATAAGTTGACAAAAGACATACTCAAGCAGTCTCTCGGAGACTATAGATACAGCTAGATACACAGTTGGGATTCCACTGCCAGCATATTTCAATAGCCTGCATACACATAGGGTCTTCGTGTGTTGGATTCTATTCATTATCTCTGCACATCTAGGCTCTGGAATCGGGAGATGGAAGAAAGCTGCAGAAGGAAGAACAGTAAGTTTAAAGGAAGAAAAAAACAGTAAGCGGTGTAGAAGACCTGCAGATAGTAATACAATTATAGTTTAAAGAACAACCATGCATGCCATTTTAGAATACCAATTGGCACTGAATCATATATCTGGGCAGATGAACTATATTGTTAGTTTGTCTATATTATGATTCAAAGTAAGCATCCCTCTAGGATGTGATTCACCTATCAAAAAGAAACAAACAATTTTACGATTATTGTCCCTTGACGAACATCTGCTTAAAACTTCCAATTTGGCCCTTTACATTGTAAAGTTTCTGCAAATTTTGTAATATATATCAGATTTATATCATGCCTTACTCTTATACTTCAGAGTATAGTCTTCAATATTCAAACTTGTGTGAATCAATACTTATAATTCTGGAGATAATTTCTGTATCTACAAATTGTCTTGAGGGCAGAGTTGATCAAGGAGCAGACTTCTAATTGTTTGTGTCCTTAACCTTCAACCACACCCTACATAAGTATAGAACCAAGGGGCATGTCCTTACAAAGGACATGTCCCTTCCAAAGTCAAAACTAAACCTTCTCCTAATGATCGGTGACTTTCCAAGAGGAATCATTTAGTTCCAAACTAACAAATAGGAGATTAGTTAGTTATCTAATAATTACTTCAGGATTGGCGCTGAGCCCTATTAGGAGGCTAAGATCATATAATAGAGACTTCGGTAACCAAGAATAGATCAGAACAATCTGTTAATCAGATCAGTATATTATAAAGTTTATGGAATTAACATACATAGCTAAGACTATTTAAATTAGGGCAGTAAGGATATGAGAACATACCTTTGGAATTCTACTTATAGCAGACACTAACAAATGTTGGTTTAGGCAAGCATTTGGGATAAGATCTGGAGCTCTATTTTTCTCCCTAGACAAAGCTGGAACCTGATTTCTGCATACCTTGGTAACAAAAATTCTCGCATCCTCCAGAATGTTTTGAATTGTTCAGCTGGGAATAAGCTCATCCTTGTTTAAATGCCAAAAGGCTAATGATAAGTTTGAGTAATCAAGGAGTGCTATTGCTTTGGGATTGTTAATGGTGCCCTGGGAAAGAAAAATGAAGCTGATTCAAAGAGTCTTCTACTGTAAATTATAATCAAGCGTCTAGAATCTACAAATCTGGGATTGCCTTTAAGGACACCAAAATTCGTCTTTGCAAATCCAACAGGAGGGAGTTGAACCATAGCATTCAGACACGAGTCCTTTGTAACTCTTGGCTGCTTAATGTGTTTGAGCCAAATGCCAGGCCATGCATCCAGGATAGCTTTCTCATTCCTGCTAAGTTCTTAAAGAATGTGTTTGTGGTGAGAAGAGAAGATTGCAGCAATAAAGGATTCAATTTTGAACCAACACCTGCCCAATGAAATTTGCTTGTCCTAGAAAACTCCTTTGTTTCATTCTATCCAGATACGCCAATAAGACTTTCAGGAGCCATCTGCCACAAACATTTTGGCTTCCCAATGCCTTTAGGAAAAGTTATGTATCAAGGCCATTCTAACTATGAGTTTGTTTTACAAGGTTTGTGTATATGAAAAAAATCTACAGTGAGTGATTAGTGAGCTCTTCTTTGGTTTTGCACATACTGCACATTCAACGGCCATCTGCAAGCCCATTTTCATGACTCTGCTCTGAGTCAAATGTGTATTCTGCACAAGCCGATCAATTCAAATAATGATATTAGTTTTTAACTTTAGTTTTTTACTTTTTTAGAAGCAAATTTCTCCAAATCAAATTCAATGGCCAAAGATATCAGACTCCAAGCATCTCAAGATTCTGCATTGCTTTACGAAGTTGCACTTCTGGAATGATTTCCATTGCTCTCCAGCCACTTACACTGTTTCTCTTCTGAGTAGTCACAAATCCATGAGCCCCAATTTATATTGAATTCCTTATCCATTTGAAATAGTTTCCAGCAATTCCAGGTTCGAAAGTCCTCCTAATTACCAGATATCCAAATTTGGAAGGCAGTTTCTAGGAATCCTATCAGGTAATGGCCACTTACAGTCTAGATGCATCATACAGTACTCAATCAGTCCTTAATGACTGAGAAAACTGAAAATACGGCAGAATCTTTTGCAGCTACTTTGAGAGCTACTGATGAAACTTTGCAGTTTAACATTGACATGAAGAAACAGATCATTGAGATCGCTATGCAATCATCTTCACAGAGCAAAAACTTGGTAAAGTGTAGAACCAAGATTTATTTTATTCCACGAGATGCTCAACACTGACCTGGTTCTACCTCAAATTTCCACCTATCCACAATTCCTTCATAATAATCTCCTTGCCTATTTATTATCTGAAATTTTATGTTGTCACCAAATTTAGTTTCCTCAGTGTATCCCTTTATATTCCAAAATTTTCCTTTGTCCCAGTAAGTCTAACTTTGGAAGAAAATCACATTTCAAAGACCACAAATGCCTAAAACAAGAACACAAAAGTGGTAAATAGCTCTTTCACATGTGATTGTAAGAAATTGTAACCTGGGGAAGCAACTCAGAGGACCTGTTTAATAGGATGCACAAAAAAATTGTAGGTAAAAGTAACTTTCATTACCACAACAAGGTGAATAACTACCAAACAAACTTTTTATACGTATCATCCACAAAGCTATTAATAGTACTGAAAAATATAACTCCACCTTACATGTTTATGGATCCATATTTAAATATGGGTAACAGCCAGAAAATTAGATAATAACTGATATAGACATGAAAACTAAATAAAAGCAGAATTTATTCCCACAAGAAAATCTGACTTATGCAACAAAAATAAGCTACACTAACAGCAGTCTTCTTAAGCTACACATCACTATATATACAGTAATATTTGCAACCCATATATTATCTCATGGCCACATAATCCCACCTTTATATGATAGTTTACATAGGCATGAAAGGTCGATAGGCTCCATACTGTCTTCTCCAATTTCTTACCAACAACATGGCGAGGAAATATCACTGCACAGATTCAGACCATGATGCACAAATGTCAAGTTGTATTTCCTGTTATGCCACTAATATCAGTCATTTCTGAACCAATACATGTTCTGCATCAAAATTCAAGTTTAATTGTAGTTTGATTTAAGCATAACGAATCAAAAAATCCAAAGCATAAATTAAGAACAACAAAATAAGCCTCTTGGACACCTGAATAATCTGTTAAAACAATTGACAGAAAATAGCATTTCAAAACAGCTATTATCCAAAAGAAGAATAACAACGATAATTGTTGTAAAGAACTCAGAAGTACCAAAAGAAACAAATCCTGCATTTGCATGCAATGCATGTGCAGGTGCTCCTTTCAGTTCCAAAGGGGGCGATGTAGACCAGACACAAGGTGGTGCATTATTCAACCCTGCTGTCCGCCTCGCCTCCATAAACTCCTGCATGCTACAGCTATTTTAGGATGGGAAGCAAACACGCATTCTAAATACCACATTGTACCTCTATAAAACTCTATGATTAATATATAACCTTACCTGTAAAAATGATGTTGCAAGTATGACATCAACACTATCTTTGAATCGCATAGGAAACACCACAGTCACCTTTTCTGGCTGTCACAGAAAATCATGAAACGAGCCTGTCAAACCTTTGAAAACATCCAATGAACTTGACATATCAAAATGTACAAAAATGCCTAACATATTTATTATTAACTAATTAACAATTGAAACAAAGAGAATACACATCTCAGTCATACAAAGTTTTTTTAATATTTATAAATACGTAAGTTCATAATTAGAAACATGTTAGGAATTGCTATAGCTTCAACAGCAGTGAAAGGCATGTCAATTTGGAAAAGATTGGTTTTTCAACATTTCAACATTTTAAGTCCACATTTAAGACTTATCTAAGAGTTGTATAAAGTTGTAAAGAGTTCATTTCTGATTTCAATTTTATAATTTTATGCATATCTCCTATGTGACAGGGTTCCGTGTTAGACTTGCAGTTCAGCAATCCTTGAATGTCTATTTAACAGAGCATATTGTTAACAGAAAGTAGCTTTGTGCAGTAGAGTAATTTGATATCTTTTTATCAGTTTCAGATGCATCCCTTCCCAATATATCACAATGCAACTTACACATTGCATAGGTGATAACTAACAGTAGTTTTTAAATTTTCAACTATAATCTACTTTTTGAAACACAATATAGGAACGTGATTGGTTCCTCTCAAAAGTGAAAAATTTGACTTCAGTCTTTAATCTCAGAGGCTAAGTGGTTGTTTTCCCACACTAACAAGGGACATAAGGACTAGCCTATATAAAACTTGTATCGCTAATAGGTGTTATGTAGAAATGAGAGTTATGGTGCAATCCAATATCCACCAGTGATTAATGTTATGGAAGATAAATTAGTAGATAATGCACACCATCTTGTATGTTTATAGTTGCCAAAACTACTCTTCCTTTCTCAAAGGTTTGATAGTTTCATTGATGAGCGCATGGACATAGAGACATATATTGTCTGGTATGGACACAATTTTTAAGACACTATAATATTGATACAGTTGGATGAACAATCATATATATGCAAATTAAAAACATTTTATAATATTAAAACATTATTTTCAAGGCAAGAGCCTACAGCACAGCGACTTGTGAAACTCACATGGGAGGTCTTGGGTTCGAATCTACTTAAGCTTAACACTTAAAAATAATTAATTTCAACAAATAATAATAATTAATCCAGGCCTTGGCTGTTTATAGCTAAAAAATCATAATTTTCAACTTTATACCTGAATATTATAATTTTACTATTTACATTGCCCTGGGTGTAAGGGCAATGTTACATCAACCAAATATATTTCTGGTTTGCCTTTCCAACAAGGGCTATCTCAATGCAGAGTTGAAATTTCTGGAAGATTACAATTTTTAGAAAGTTGGTTGTTCACTTTGTGGATATATCAGTCTGCCAGTAAAGTTTCATTGCAGGATCAAGTCTATTTTTGAAGATATTGAAAATTTCCAGTATTGGCTGTAGGATATAAAAACATTGAATTCAGTTTAAGGCTAATTCAATTTTGAAGGCTCTAAAGGCTCCGAAAAGGGGTAAAACCTCAGCTGACTGGAGTTTCTTCATTACAGCATTGTAGAGTAGTTTGTGACATTTCCAAAATAGGGTCATAAAAGCCAATCAAAGCAACTGGTGATGAGTTATGGTCTCCGGAAGTTGTACTACCTTAAATGGACGAAAATGTATTTCCTTAAAAAATTGTTTTGCGTTTTGAAGTTGTTTGGGGCCTACTCTAATGTAAGAAAACATGAATAATAATATTTTAGGGTTGCTTGAGCTTAAAATTTAGGGTTAAATCTTCTAGAACCTTCTTGGGCGATAAAAAATTGCCTATATAATAAAAAGGTTTGTAGGGTTGTCTAGGGCAATTCTAGGGATATATATAGTGGCTCTAGCTTTCAGAATCTTGTAAGGAAAATGCCCATGTGGTTATGCATATCATATTTCTAAATATTGTAATTCCATTTTTTTGTAGAGATAATAAGAAGCCAATTTCCTCTTGCAATTTGTCGTTATTTGTCTATTTTGTTGTATGTGTTTGTAAAAACCCCAATTGGCTCCCAATTCGAATATTGATGCACAACTTATTGGTTTTTGCAATTTCCCGAAGTTTTTCTAATTTTTGAATTTTTTCCGAATCGTGTATCTATTTCTTAGTCTTTACTTGAATTATAAAAACTATCAAGAAATAAATTGCAGAAGTATAAACTAACCGAATATCACTTGCCAAATTATTATATTGAAGAAATTAACAACCATGCATATAATCTCAATACAAGTCTGAATATCAAATGGAACCTGAACTGAATGGTTGTGCATTTGTTGTTTCTACTAATATCCATTTGCAGTCCATTGCAACTCACAGGTGTCTGAATTAAATGGCTAGAGAGCAATCTTGAATGCTGGGCATAAAAATGTGGTTCGAACAGCTCCCAGAATTCCCAATACCACCCGCAACCAATGCACAATTTCCTTTCTGCAGATATGCTTTTGATCTCAACAGAAATCCACACAAGTTGTCGTCTCCAGTATGCAACCCAACACCAACCCACGGCTATGGTCAAGACCTTCACATGGCCAATATCAAATCGCAGGCCCAGTTTTATGTATTGTTGGTTCCTCAACAGCCGTCCAGCTCAAACACAAACCTGGGAATGCTGTGTGGTCTCCAAGGTGATGTCGTCCAAGAAATCTGCCCTTGCTTTCAATCACGTCTGCCAGTACTAGGAAATTCGTAGACTTCCAGGATCACTTTGTTCAGCAAAAAACAATGTAAACTCCCAACCAGAAAACGTAAACCTTCAATCAGAATCTCCAAGCCACAGTAAACACAAGAGTATTGAACAAATCTATTTGCAAATGCAATTCTAAAACCTCTTTCAAAATTCGCTCTTTCAGCAAGACAATAACTCCCAGCCACAGGAAACACAGTTAGGGAGATATAATAAACATTCAGTACATCACATATCACTATACCTCAGCAGTGAATTGCCCACTCACTTCAGACCCTTATACCACAGCAAGGGCAAAGAAATCAGAACTCAGGAAAAAGCCACAAAGACACAAAAAACAAATATATATTCAAATGTGCTTTTCCCAATGCAATGAGCTCTCATTTATAATCTTTCATTGACCAAAGTTTTCTAAATAACTCCACCTCAGAAATTGTGGAAGTTTCCTTAAAGAACTCAACACTAGAAACTTTCCAACACGCTTTTTTAAAAATATCTCTTAATGTCATTATTATAATAATGCAACTCAATGATTAACAAATAAATAAGAGCTCATGCATTTATTAGCTTTATTAACTGCATGTGACGACCAACTGTTGAAGCCACCCACTGCACTGCCATAAATAGCAATCGCCAAAAATGGACTTTACTGAAAATAGTAAGTCCACAACTAAGACCCCCGAAACACCTTGTCAGCTCACGAGGGTCGCTACGATGAGCTAACTCCATTGACTGCATGGACTTGCCAAAAATGGGGACATTACAGTGTTTGCATTAATAAGGGGAGTACCCATAGTTTGCAAACTCTCCACATATTCTCAAAGTTGTCGAGTACTCTCAAGTTTTTTTGTTGGGTGACTACTCTCAAGTTTTTTTGTTAGGCAAGTACTCTCAAGTTTAACTCTCGCGTATTTATAGATGTTAAAAAATGTAGGTAAACATGTTGATGCAGGGAAAACATTGGATTAGATGCATTTTTCACATCATTTTAGTGCTATAAAACTATTAATTTTCTCTATTGAAATGTCAATTACTCATTTAATACATTTTATAATTGTATTCTACAAAAAAAAAAGTATGTTTCTTTAAGAGATTTTAAATTTTAGTACTTTCTGAGTTGCCGAGTTTTCCCTGAGTTTTTGTTAAGAATATGTCATGTTCTTTCCAAGTTGAAAATTTTAGGCTTGCCGAGTACTCTCTGAGTCCAAATCTGGAAACTATGGGAGTACCCTTCATCAAGTGGTATCAAAGCAAAAGTTACCGAGTGTGTAGGCATAGCCAAATATGAGGCAGTTTGCACCAGGACTATGGTTGTGGGTTTGAGTGATAACCACAAAAAATAACACTAGAAAGGAATCGTGGCGGAAGAGCCAGAGGCATTTACTTATAGAAGAGTCAGAGGTGTGACTATCAAGTATAGATTTCCATTGCCAAGGATGGATGATATTATGGACTATTTGAGTGGATCTATGTATTTCACAAAGATGGATCTAAAAAGTGGATATTGCCATATCCGGATCAAAGGAGGAGATGAATGGAAGACAACCTTCAAGACAAGGAGGGCTTGCATGAGTGATTAATCGTGCCTTTTGGCTGACCAATGCACCGAGCACATTCATGTGGCTCATGAACAAGGTATTGAAAGAGTTTATCGGTAAGTCTGTCATTTTTATTTAGATGACATTTTGATCTTTAGTAAGACACTAGAAGAGGACATAACGCATATTTGTAGAGTGCTTGAAAGGTTGAGGGAAAATAAATTATTGATTACCCTAAATAAGTCTAATTTTGTGAAGAAATAATGTATCTGGGATTTGTAATTTCAACAGAAAGTCAAAAAATGAACCTAGAGAAAGTGAAGGCTATCCTCGAATGGCCGACTCCAAGGAGTGCTAGTGAGGTAATAGAATACTGGTTTGGCCAACTTTAACAGAAATCTTATCAAAAGTTTTATCAGTGGTTGTGGACCCTTCACTAAAACAATGAGCAGGGGATAGGAAAGAGTTTAAGTGGACTATAGAAGCAGACAAAAGTTTTGAATTGTTGAAATAGAAAGTTACAGAACAACTTGCTTTAGCACTTCAAGAATTTATTAAGGCGTTTCAAGTAGAAAGTGATGCTAGTAGTAATGCCATTAGAGCTGTTTTGACTCAAGAAGGTAGACCCATTGCCTATTTCAATGAGAAAATATTATATTTATGATTAGGTATTCTATGCTATAGTTCAAAGATTGAAAAAATGGAGACATTACCTTTTACCTAAAGAATTTATTTTATTTGTTGATCATCAAGCTTTGCAATATTTGAGTAGTGAAGGAAAGTTGAATCAAAGGCATTTGAAATGGGTTGAGTTTTTGTAGAGTTATACATTTGTTTTGAAACATAGGAGTGAGAAGTCTAATAGGGTTGCATATGCTCTCAGCAGAAGACAAATTTTGTTGATAAAGATGCAAATTGAGATCATTGGGTTCAAAGAATAAGAATTATATCCTGAGGATCTTGGTTTTGGCAAAGCTTGTACTGAACTTGTCAGTCTAGAAAAAACCAATATACAAGCAAAGGCATGAGAAGTGTTGAAGGAACTATAAAATCCCACTAAAATTTGCCTTTCTATGAGTGTTTCAATCCGGAGCCTTGCATAGAAATGATTGTCATGTTGATAGCTTACACAAGCTTAATGGTTGGAAACGAATGGTAAGATAGTTACAATCTACAACTTCCAATAGTTGCTCCATATCCACAAGACAATAATTAATTTCTTGTACAGCCAAGGCAAAAACATCTCAAACATGCAGCTACTATTAATTCTATTCCTTTCTTAATGAACATTTGACCCACCTGCATTTCGATGCAATGGATGCTAATGTGAGATTTACATGCAACCAATGCCAAATGGCATTTGTTGGGGGAATTTCTGAGCTTAGGTCAAAACAATATTCAAAACTATCGCTGGTATAATCTTACATGCTATAAATGGATCTAGGGAAAAATTCTTGACCACCAATGGCTGGTACCAACTCTGCTATTGCGTCAACAATTACTAGTGTGTTACTGGATTTGGGCGAAGAGAGAGATAACCAAAATGCTAACAAACAAGCTCATAGAGAATTATCTAAGTCGGCCTTGACATGGTCTTACAAGAGGTAGTCATAGGCGGCAAGCTACCCTTGATTATGAACTCACTGGAAATATAAAGGCGTAGAACTCTCGGTCCATTGCATCTACTTATCATCTCAACCTTGCTAGAAAAAGAAGACAGGTGTAGCAAAGAAATAGTGAAAGTGGCTAATCTCCCGAAATGTCCCATCAGAGTGGATAAGTCAAATGGCAACCACTAAATGTTTGCATTGGTTAGCGACGAATCAGAAGAAGTTGACTATTAGTGTTTGTGGCAACAATTTCTTGGCTATGTCCAATACCTCTTGATCTTATGCTTTCTAATATCTCTTTGCAATTGTCTAAATACCATTGAGGCCTCTTCGCAACTTCAAGCCTCCAGGTGCTAGGAACAGACTGGATGGTATAAGATCATTTGCTTCTGACAATAGCTGCTACTGCTCTAATCAAGTTGATTATGTATACTTTAAGCCTGATATAAATAGAAAGGTTGCAATAACCATGGGTCCAATTTACCAAAAACAAAAGAATTGTTAAATAAATAAATATTTAAATTATAAGAAAAAAATGTCCAAACTTAAACTTAGCAAAACTATTATATATCAAAGTAACGTGACTCGCCGTGAGTCACACGAGTCTACGAGTTATGACCACCCCCCCGAGTCATAATGACCCGTGACTCGGCTCACCTTGACTTAGTCGCGGTAGGCACAAATTCAGCGGGTTAAAATATATTTTTTTGCAAAGTTTTTTAATGTTTTTTCTTGTTATTCGTCACTCTTATAATCCTAAAAGGGCTCCCATAACACTCTATTGTGAGAAGAAGAAAGAGAGAGAGAGAGGTAGAAGAGTAATAGAGTTTCCTTGTTTTGCAACCAGCTGAAACGAAGAGAAGAAAAGCTTGCATTTGTGACATTGGAGCTTGCATTTAAATCATCAAGGAGTTTATAGGAGCTCTTCTCAACACTTCCCAAAGCATTTGAAAGAGGCAAGAGCTGATTTTTTAGATTTTGATGATTTTTTTCTCTATGTTTATGAGTTTTTTGCATGAATTTTTTTTGTTTGTTTATGAGTTTTTTTTTAACTTTAGATCTTCATAAAATACAATGCTTAAATGGTAATATTTGGTCTAAAATGTCTTATTGCAGCAACATTTACATTTTTCCTTACTTATAATGGCTCCTGGAGGTAAAAAAAGCCAAGCTCTCTAAAGGCAATAAAAAAGATGAGTGTTGGAAGTTCACCATAGACTTTCTGGGTAGAACTAGAACTCAAACAAAATGCCTATTTTGAAAAACCATTAATAGTGGGGGGATAAATAGATTGAAATACCATATCGCTGGCATACGTGGTCATGATACTGAGCCTTGTAGACTTGCAACTGTTGAGGCTCAACATTTTTGTTATGTAGCCTTGGAAAAATATGAACAAGAAAAGGAATTTAAAAAAAAAAACAATTGGAAGAGTTAGCTTAGATTGATTCTAGTTCCCTTCCACGCTCATCTGGAAATGTTTCTGAGTCAGTAGGTTGTGTTGGAGAAGGTTCTTCCCTTCCCCCCTATCGTCCTAGTGCTTCTGCTAGTCGTACTTCTTCTACATCTATGCCTTGCACTGCTGGTGGTTCTACTACTACGGCTGCTGCCCTTTCTAGTAGTACTGGGCCTACTAGCTTTATCTTTCGTCCTAAAGTCAGAAAATCTAGGTTGGACAATTCTTGTGTACCGCATACCACTCCTGGTGCACAACCCTCACTTTAGAGTTTGGGCTGGAATAGGGAGGTACATGAAGCTGGAATAAGAGCATTTTGCAAGTTTTGGTTTTTCTGCAACATTCCATTTATAGCAGCCAAGTACTTCAACTTCATTTATATTTGATTGTTTTACATTTTAAGTTTAAAAATTTTAATTCAATTTTATACTTTTAACTTGATGTTGAAAATTTGAAATATGCTAATTAAAATGTTTTTATAAATGTAACAGGACTCCTTATTGGCAAGGGATGATTGATGCAATTTCCATCTGTGGTGCAGGGTTCAAAGCCCCCACTAAAGATGAGTTGAGTGGCCCCCTCTTACTAGATATGGTTGAGGAGATGAAACTTGAGTTGGAGGACTATAAAAAAAATTAGAGCTAAAAGGGGTGTACTATTATGACGGATGGATGGACAGATAGGAGGAATAGAACCCTCCCAAATTTTTTTGTTTCTAGCGGAAGTAATTCATCATCCCCTACTTTTTGTCGCTTGAAGTCTAAAATTTAATGTATTATTGAATAACGAAAATTTTGTTTTATTGACTATTGATTCTTGAATGATAATTATTTTGTTTAATTTTCACTTTTAGGATCCACCATGTTTTTGAGGTCTATAGATGCTTCCTCACATGTGAAAAATGCAAAATTCTTATGCGAGACTATTGAGGAGGTCATAAGGGAGGTGGGGGAAGGCAATGTTGTCCAAGTGGTGACTGATAATGCAGCTAATTATGTTGCTGCAGGTAAAATTTTAACTTCTAACTTTCCAAGTTCTACTTCTAAAAAATTTGTTTTAGTTTTTCATTAAATTTTGAAAATTAAAAGTTTTTTAATACATCAAAAAATTTCATTGTTTACTAACTAATTTAAAATTGCTACAGGAAAACTTTTGATGGAGACACCCAAAAATCTTTTGGACTCCATGTGCGGCCCATTGCATCGACCTCATGTTAGAGGATATTGGCAAGCTTGCACGGGTGAAATCATGTGTTACCAAGGCCAAAAGTCTTTGTAAGTTCATCTATAATCATGCCTTGGTCCTCAGCACTATGAGGTAATACACGAAGGGAAAGGAGTTGGCTCGTCCTCGTATCACAAGATTTGCCTCTAATTTTATCACACTAAAATCCTTGCTGACTACAAGGTTAGATTTGAGGTGCATGTTTGTTGGTCCAAAATGGAGTTCCTCCTCCTTTGCCACCAGCCCTACAAGGATAGATGCAACAAAATGCATTTATGATGATGAAAGTTTTTGGGAGCCATGTTCAAAGATTGTGGAGGTAATTTAAATTTTAAATTTTAAAAGCTTACGTCTTAAAATTTTATAAATTAATTTATCTCATACATATTTTTGTTTTATTTTCATTGTGCAACTTTGCAAAGTTTCATCATTCACTAAATTGTTTTTTTGTTTAATTGTTTTGTAGATCACTGAGCCCCTTGTAGCCCTCCTACAAGTTGTTGATGGCCAGAAGCCCTCTATGGGCTACATTTATGAGGGCATGGATAGGGTCAAGGAGGCTATTAAGGCCAAATATGTAGGAGTTGAGGAAAACTATGGCCCTATTTGGGACATAATTGATAGGAGATGGCAAAATCAACTTCATAAGCCCATCCACGCAGCAGCCTATTACGTCAATCCGGCATACCGTTTCCATGACGATTTCAAAGTAGATGAGGAGGTTCTTAGTGGCCTATAAACAGTGATATCAAAGATGTCCTCTAATCCCATAGATATATTGCTTGAGATGGATGCCTATAATAATGCATCAAGGCCCATTTTTTCAAGTCAAATTTGCAAAGGTCATACAAAATTGCAGCCAAGTAAAAATTGCAACTTAATCCTTATACAATCTAATTTCTAAATTTCTAGCTTTAAACTTTAAAGTTCAAATTTTGAAATGAGACTAATATTTTTTTGTTTTCCTTTTTTCAAAATTCAAATGGATGGTGGCAAATGTTTGGGCCTTCAACCAAAAACTTTCAGCAAATCGCCATCCGCATTTTGAGCCAGTCCAGTAGCACTTCTGGATGTGAGCGCAACTGGAGCATGTTCAAGCACATCCACTCGAAGAGGCATAACAGGTTGTCTGTGCAGAAAATGAATAGGCTAGTCTTTGTGCATTACAACCTACGCATTAGGATCAGGGAGATTTTGGATAGTGACACCTCTCCGATTACTCTAGAGGAAGTTGATCCAGAGTCTCAGTGGATCACTGAGGCTACTGATCCTGTCTTTGATGATGAAGACCTACAGTGGCTCAACCAGGTAGATAGAGAGGGCCAGGCTGAGGTTGTGGCTATGGCAACAGAGGACCAGAGAGCTCCAGTTGTTCCTAGTGGCACCTCACAGGCATGGCAGAGCCAGAGACTACAGTTGATCCTAGAGGCACCTCACAGGCTGATGCTATGGCTACTCAGACATCCAAGACCTACCTTTGACGCCTTACTAAGAAGCATTTTATAGATTATACTGACCCTGAGGTTGAGGCTGAGGTAGGGGATGAGGATGAGGATGAGGATGACGATGATGATGACGATGAGGATGACAATGATGATGAGGACTCCGACTATGAGCCATAGCTATAGTCTTGTTTAACTTTTTGTTTAACTTAATATATGATCAGAATTTGGAACATTTGATGATGACTATTGATTCATTGAATCTTGATGTGTTGGATTTATCATTTCATAATACATATACATTTTGATGGGTTGCATGGATTTATCATTTTATATATGATTCTATGTTTTACTTTTATAATATTTCCTTCAGCTACTGTTTAAACTTTAAACTTTAATTACTAGTAATATAGTATTTAGCAATTTACCTTTGTAGTATTGTACTTATGTAATTGATGTACGTTTGACTTTTAGAGTTTTAAGTATGTGCATTATGATCAAATTATCTTCTATTTAATGATGTTATTGTGTCTTTATGCTTTATTCAATAATGGGTGCATGGAATGTTCTTTAAATCCTAAAAAATCTCAAAATTTTGAGATTTTTTCACTTTGCCGAGTCACCGCCGAGTCATTTCCGAGTCTAAGCTAGGTCACGGGTCAAGTTACCCTTGCCGAGTCCGAGTCACGTTACTTTGTTATATATAAATTGCCTCTGAGCTAAACTTCAATGATTAAAATAAAATAAAACCTACAATAAAAATCTAGAGATGGAACATCTTCAAGGAATTGAAAATTAAAAGCTCATTCTTCATCACACCTGGGGTAGTTGTATCTATGTAAAAGAACATGACTTGTATTCAACATCCTTAGATCAGTATGCAGTGAATAAGGGTATTTCAAATTTTCACCAAACTCGATCAATTGCAGCTGGATATGACGATACAACAGCAAAAACAAACAACAATTATTTAATTGGCTGCTCTTAGAGAGGCATGCAGAGAGTTTCAAAGAGATAAAATGCCTTCAAAAAACAAAAAAATACAATGCATATAAAACCTTATCCAGACATGAAGCTGTGGGTCAAAGTCAAAAAATAAAAAAACATAAGGTCAAAAATCATTAAGACCCAAAAGTAAACATGGTTTTGGCATTTTTATTGTGATTATCAATGAACAATATTGACAGAAATATGTTTGGGGGAAATATCTATGTGAAACCCCGCAATTTGTGATTCATACAATTAATTAAAGTTTTCTCCGATTTCTGCTTCTATGTTTTAAACCATTACCTATCCAGGATCCTCATTAAGTGAAATATAATGAGCTGTGAAGCAGAAACAATAGTAATGAATGATTCCCTTCCCTTCGCAAGTGCAATACCAAACTACAAATTGTGACAGAATGAATGACAGTTCCTAAAAGGACAACAAAATATATACATCATTTGTTGAAATAGTTGTAAAGTTATGTTCACTACCCTTAGATACATAAGGGAATAAATGTATAGTTCTATAATTGCTGTGGCTCACCACATCTGTATCAAGAGACCCTGAAAATTTGACATATCCATTTCTATGAAACTCTATCCCTATATGATTACATACATATGGAAGACACTTCAAATGCTATAGGCCAATTTGTTTTTTAGTAGCTAATACAAAATACAGTTAGCATTCATTTCTTAATCGGAAACATCAGTCTAGTCATATTATAATTCAGAAAATGGTGCACATTTATGACATCTGAATGTGTGGCTACAA
The DNA here is from genome assembly GCA_028749045.1 of Cupressus sempervirens. Classification (NCBI taxonomy): domain Eukaryota; kingdom Viridiplantae; phylum Streptophyta; class Pinopsida; order Cupressales; family Cupressaceae; genus Cupressus; species Cupressus sempervirens. The sequence goes on along the minus strand of CM053785.1, from coordinate 710,349,608 downwards.
GAAATGTGTCTGGTTGTCCAGTGTAACATAATGTCTTCTGGAGTTTTATCCAAAAATATCCAACTAATGTGCATTTCTCTACACTCTTTAGCACAACAAAATAATTAATACATCAAAGCAGAGGCCATCTTAATTCACAGAGTATGGCTCTCTACTTTTCAATGACCCATGTAGATTCATGACTTGTTGAACAGTCAAAGTCAGTCTCATCTAACACAACCTAACAAAGAAGGAATGTTGAATAAAAACTGGCAGTGCACAATTGAAGATGAAACAGCCATTGGACAGTCACACCTTTAGGGAGTGTTTATGTTGAAAGTGAGTAAGATGATCAAGATCAGCCTTCATTCAATGCAACCTGACAAAGATGGAACTTCGAATAAAAACTGGCAGTGCAAAAATGAAGATGAAACAGCCATTGGACATTTGCACTTTTAGGGAGCATTTAAGTTACAAGCGAGTAAGATGATCACCATTAAAAATGGAGTTAAATGTCTGGAATAACTTTTGCGGGGTAACACAAAGGCTGCCCTTAGACCATAAAATCCTAGAGTAACAAGCTTGGACATTGATAATTAATATTTAAAATAAATTAGCAATAGCTTTGCATACTACTGAGATTGAAGACAAGATTTCTTGCACAACAAAAGAAATACATGCTTCACGAGACGAGCAGTGCAACTTAATTTGCAAATGTAAGAAGACAAAATTTTACAACTATCTCACCTGAGGAATGAGAAAGAAAGACTCCTTTGGACGGTGCACAAGGGCAACAAGCCTATCTGCATCAGGTGCAACTACCTTAAAAGCAAGATGCTTCAAAATCTCCCTCATAGGTGCTCCTAGCACCACTAATCGCAGTGATGCAATTTTTGTCATGAATTGAATTCGACGATCTGTGCAAAAAAGAGAGTAAGAACAGTGTGCATCTTAAAATAAAAGCTTAAAAGGATTAAAATAAGAGAACACCTGACACAATCTCCTATTCTATTCTAAACAATCACCTTCTAAATAGTAACAGTATTTGAAATAAAATGTAATTATGTAAAAGAGTGGAGATAGGCAATAACTTTAATCAAAAATTTCAATATAATACTCCATCAATCTCCTTTCCAAGCATCATTAGAATACAAACAATATTACAACACAAGTTAATTACAGCTACGGAAATTCTCAAAAATCTTTAAATGAAGTCCAAGGGGTTTAGATTAGTTGGTTGAAGCTATGAACTCTCATTGTGGAGACCTTGGTTCAAATCCCAAGAGGGACATCTTTGTGGAATTCTAAGTTGTGACTCTTGGTCTTCTATTGGTTGTATTTGTCTCATTGTAGAAAGGTGGATTCTAAGTTGTGACTCTTGGTCTTCCAAATGTTATTTCTAGTGTGGTTGCTCGAAAGGAGCTTGAATAAGTTTGTAATTCTCATGTTGTTGCTTGAATGAGCACAAGATTTGTAAACGATTTCTATGTAAAAAAATCTTTAAATGAAGTGCTTTTATTTCTTCTTTCTATTAAATCACACCAGTCTACTGCTTTGGTGGAACAACAGACAAAACATCTTCTGCAGGTGTGTAAACACATAAAAAAGTGAAGACAAATGTTTGACGAGGAAGTCCATCAATCTCCTTTAAAAAAACATTCAATCCTACAAAAGGAAAATTTCAAATTCATTTGGTTGCTACTTTTTATTATATCATACAACCTACAGGTCTCCTACTTTCAGTGGCAGGATGACATGTTACCCATCCCTTGTACAATAGCATAATAAAAATAGTTTTTATTCACGAAGATCATAATTACCAGATTCTTTCCTCTGAGCCTTCGATGTGGAAGCTGGTGCATTCTGGATGCACCCAGAAAGCACACCACAGGGCTGTGGTTGCCCTGTGGAGCGAGTCCACAGGGCATCCATAGCCCTGTGATGCGCTTCCTGCGCACATCTAGAGTGCATCAATGAGCATCTAGGGCAGAAAACATCAAAAAGTGACATTTTTTACTTACAACATAATTTAAAACATGTGCTTAATGCCTTTTTTTAAATTATTTTTTGCCTCTAAGCCCTAAAAACGGTGCCCCTAAACCCTGAAACGGCGCTAATAGAGGCCATTCATTGGCTTTTGATCCCATTTTGTTTTCTGCTTTGCGCACACACACACGTGTGTGTGTATATGTATATGTATATATATGTATATATATGTATATGTATGTATGTATATATATGTATATGTATGTATGTATATGTGTGTGTGTGTGTATATATGTACATATACACACACACACATACATATATATCTATACTCGCATCCAAACCTAGGTTACTAGTTCGGGTTTCCGTACAAGAACCCGATTAATGGGTTCAAGGAAAAAATAATCATTAAGCTTAGTAAGAGTTCGTGTGTGTGTGCGCACGTGCATTATATATACAACAAAAAAAAGAAATATACAGAAGTTTAAAACTAAATCATTTCATAGTACACCTAAGCCATTTCATAGTATGATGCTTGATCACAGATCAACAAATGCCAAAGATAAATGGTAAAACACAATTCTATCATTCTAATGAAAATTGTTGCATTGAATTACTGAATTAAAATATTGTTCATAAAAGTTTGGAAGTTGAAACATGATTTGAAGTTTAATTTTCATAAACAATCAAAGTTTTGATCAAACATCAAATGGATTATCAAAACATTGTCATCTAGCACTACATCCACCAAGTGTCATGTCCTCGACATCGTTCACATCAAGCATAGTGTATCTAGCAAGATCCTGAATGGTCATATCCTAGCCAGCGGACTCAAGTACTATGCCCCATGATGTCTCTGCCCCCTTTTTGTATTTTGGATCCCTATGTGTCACAAGATGCAAATTGGTGTGAATAAACACAAAGTTCTCAGCTTTTTTGGCAGCCAACTAATTACACTTGACTAAGTGGATAAAGAAGTAAGTACTCCAATTCCCCTTGGCAGCAGAAGAGCTAGCAACCTAGAGAGAAAACAAACAAAATTAAAAATACAAAATTAAATTCAACAATGTTAATTGTCAAATTCTACAATGCAAGTCACCAAAAAAAGGAAAAAAATTAATTATTTGAAAATTACTTGTGAATGTATCTTAATGGCAAGAGGTTGGAGGTACACATTATCATGACCATAAAGGAACCATCCTGTAATTGCATCCATTCTGCTTTGGTCATTTATAGGAGAGAGATCTTTTCTTGAGATGAATAATCCAAATTCTCTCCTAACAGCTACCCTTACCTCTGAGTCACTAAAGATCTCGTTGAGTGCCCCTTTGTACCCACTAGCAACCTTAACATTTCTATATGGTGGTACTCTACCAAGAATAGTACCCTTTGCACTATAAGGAGGTGACGAGGTGGGATCATTTTGTTCCAGCGATGGAGAACAATAGCTTCCACCTTTTTATAAAAGGTGTCCTCAGGATCATTCTCTCTTCTTTGTATCAACTGGGACATCAAGAGATGCTCATGTAAGTTATCTTGATTAAAAATTTAGATATCTCTCAATAAGTGATGATAGAGGAATGTATTAAAAATTAAAAATTATAACTTACCACTTTTATCCTCTCCAACATGGTGTCCATGGCATCATAGACATCTCTGAGACATTGTTCATCAGTATCGGCAAACAAAAGCATAGACATGACTCGCTTGGTGAATTCCAATACATACTCCACATGACCCCACCAATCATCATACAATACCATTGCCTTCACTTTTTGGGCCCTTACTATATTGGACTGCTTCCAAATGCCCCATTAGTTGCTAATGACCATTTGTGGCAATGCCTCTTTTACATTCACAGGTCGTCTCAAGAGGATTGTGTGAGGCAAAACAAGATTCAACCACCTAAGATCATGTTAATAGTAACACATTTAAAATATTAAACAACACAAAGAAATATTTTAATCAATTATTCAAAACATGACATAAAATGATAATTGGAACTAAATAAATTAAATTTTAAAATTTACCTTCAATAGTTCCAACTTGAAGAAAGTATTGAAAATTGCCTGTGATGTATGTTGACTTATCACAAACGTCTGAATCTCCTCACCCTCATAAATTTGTTTGACCTAGCCAGCTTGGGTGTGAATTGCATCTACCAAAGCCCCTGCAACATTGCAAACTTTTGCATTATCCTTACTTGGACAACATTATCACTACCCACCACCTCTATGGAATCAATAAGAATCCAGAAAATAAACTTCACATCTTTTACTTCCCCCTCACAATCAACCACCATCAAAAACATTCCCCCTTACAGCCACAACAATAATATTGATTAAGGGATGGTTTATGCAATCTTTCCATCAATCAGAGACAATACATGCACCTATTTGAATCTCTAATTCGATTTGATTATGCCTCTACATTTTTCCTCTCTTTATGCAATAAGGTGGTGCACACCTTTTCAAATCCAAGACCTTGGTAACTAGAAGGTGCATTATTTATTGTTGTCACCATCTCCCTCCAATAGGGTGACCTCACTAAGTTGAATGGAAGACCATTTGCATAGAGGCAACTTGCAATTTTTTCATCAGCAATATATCTTGCCACATTTCCAAATGCTTGATCTAGTGGGCATCTCTTGCGGGTGGTGACTTGTGATTCATCTACATCTTCATCCTCCTCCCTAGGAGGCATAGGCAAGAAGGGATGTCTAAAGGCCAGTTAAGTGGGTGGTGGTAGTGTTGGTTTTTTTCCCGAAACTATTACCACTTTGTTTTCCTTTTGCAACGAGTTTATCTGCATCTTCTTGCTTGTTAATGAATGTTGTTATTTGTCCAGGTGGCAGCCCCTTCTTATCTCCCCCTACTGGACCCCTCACACATATTAATCCCTTTACCCCCGGAGCTCATAAAATGAAGTTTTCCTCTATAGTATGAGCTTCTATATTCCAAGTTACAAAAATTACATTTCCATACAAACCCCCACCTCTAGTACATTGAGAAATTTTTGTAACGTATTTCCATAGAGGAGACCCTTATCAATTTTTTCTTTTTCAGGCCCATCCACTAAGCTTCGACTACTCGTTGCAATCTATAACAAAAAAGGAGGAAAAAAACTTCAAAACTTATACAAAAGCTTGAAAAACTTTATAACTTTTCACAAACTTGAAACAATCTATCAGCAAACTAAAGAATATGGTTAAATGCATAACTTGAAACATAAATCTACTCTTTGGAAGATATTTGCAACTCCACAATCGATCTCTTTGAATACAATCACCTTACTTCAAACAAATAGAAACCGGGAGAAAATACATATAAAAGGAAAATTTGCTGCTTATTTCTTTATCTATTGCATTAATCATAGATATAGTTTTGCTTCTTAAAATTGTTAATTTATAGAACACAATTCGCAGCTGCTTCTATTGCTAAATGATCTTAGTGGGATGTGCAGAATCCCTCTCTCTTATGCACACTGGATTTTGATTGCCGGTCTCTTCGTTCTCACCTCCTTCAATAGACTACACTTCTTAATTTTCTCTTTTTCTATGGGACTACAATTTAATTGATCATTGATCAAGGTTTTTGGAACAGATATGGTAGGGAATGGGGATGAGTTTCCATGATGGCAACTCTTTTTTGCTGATTTTGGGGACCACTAGGTGACGGCTATATAAAAATAGAAAAATTTAAAATATGTAGGGGAATTTAAAATATTCATATGAAAACATGGATAATGCATGCACTTATACATTATAGAACATTTAAATATAAGAATTAGCAAACTTCTTATGCCAAATTTATGTAGTATTGAGATGATGCAGGAGCATCCTAGGGCTTTGAGCAATCATGCATGTTGGAGGTGTTTTAGCTAAGTATTGTGGACCCGATCACCAAACAATGGTACTCAGTCGCTGAAGGGTGTAGTTGTGGCCGAGGAGCTCGATCATTAAAGGTTGCTCGGCATTCTCTATGAGCTCGGCATGTGTTGGTTGCTCGACACTCTCTATGTGCTCGACATGTACTGGGAGCTCGACAATGCTCGGGAGTTTACTAATGCTCGGCTTGGTCTTTTTGACGCTTGGCTTGGTCTTGGTCCCTGTTGGTGCCGAATTGTCTATAAGCCAGCTTTTGATATTTAATTCGTGTTGTAGCTGATTTTGGGGTATTTAATTTGTGTTGTAACCGACTTGTGGCTAAACATATATTTAATGTATGAATTTAATTTAATTTGTAATGAATTGGGCCGACTTGTGGCTTAGTTGGGTATAAGTAGGGTGGTTTTGTGGAGTTTTTAGGCATTATTGTCATCCAGCTTGGAGAAGAGGATGCGAACTTTGAAGGGCTAGTAGCTACGGCTTGAAAACCAAAGAATAGCTTGGTGGACCTAAGGGTACAAGTGTAGATTCTTCTTGGTGTTCTTATCCAATTGTGGATCTGGACTAGCTGGGATTGGTGTGTGGAGTTGGATTTTGAGGGATCTTGCAGAACTGTTTTTGTAATTGTTGTTGTATTTGGCCCTAACCCTAAAAGGCCTTATAGTCAAGCATATTGCATGTAATCGGTTATTTATGAATAAAGAGTTGCGATTTGGTATCAAATTTGGCATTGTTGTTGTGTTTCCGTTGTGTGGTTATTTGTTGGGGGCTAGAACATCTCCTTTGGGGATTCTCCTGCCTTGTACTACATCAGGTGGTATTAGAGCGAAGGTTTTCCCAAGTGTGTAGACAAATCGCCGAAGTTGAGGTAGTTTGCACCAAGACTTGGGTGAAGGTTGGAAGTGAAGGTTGATCTAGTGGAGCTGATTAATCTTTTGGATTTGTGCATCTATTGCTTAGGGTTTACAGAAAAATTGGAAGATGCCTCCAAGAAGAATGGACCCTAAGGCAATTGATGATCTTAGTGATGTTGTGGAGGAAAGGATCTCAGAGAAGATTAGAGCAGAATTCGGATCTGAGATTGCATTGATGAAGAGTGACATGATTGCTGAAATTGTGAGTGCTTTAGGTGGTGCACTAGGCATGTGGGTACTTAAGATGGTTATGAGGAAGTTGCTAAAGACTTTAAAGTTACTGGTTCTAGTGGTGAGGGCAGAATTGATCATATGGGGAGACCTATTGGAACTAGCACTGGGCAATTTGCTAGACCTCGATCTCAATTGAAGTTGAAGCATAAGATGGAGGTTTCTAATTTCTTAGGTACTTTGACTCCTGAAGACCTGATTGATTGGATTGGTGAATTGGAAGACTACTTTGAGCTTGAGGATATTGAAGATCCACTCAGAGTGAAGTTGGCATAGACTAAGATGAAAGGACATATTGCTCTTTGGTGGAAAGAACTACAAAGAGACAGAGGAGGAAGTTGAAATGAAGATCACTCAATGGAGGTTGATGATGACTGAGTTGAAGGCTAAGTTCATTCCTACTGATTATGAACTTTAGTTGTTTAAGAGGATGCAGAATCTAAAGCAGAAAGATATGACTGTGAAAGATTATACTGAGGAGTTCTACAAGTTGACTATTCAGTCTGGGCATAGAGAATTGTCAAAGGAGAAGGTAACTCGGTACATTATGTTTTGAGATTCAATATTCAGGATGAGGTTGGTATGCTAAATATTTCTTCGGTTGAGGATGCTTATCAATATGCTTTGAAGGCAAAAGATAAGTTGAAGAGGAAAAGTCAAGGTAATGCTAAAGGAAAGGAGAAGCAGAAGCTCAGCAAAGGCTAAACTAAGTGCAGAAGGGGAACCAAAACCTATTGATCAGAGGAGGACAGGTGGAGGTGGGTTTAGTGGTAATTGTTTTAGATGTGGTGAAGAAGAGCATAGATCTTTTGAATGTCCCCATGGTAGGAAAGTTGTTTTTGCGAATGAGGTTGTAGTCCAAGATAGTCAACCTAAGCAAGGAGAGAGTTTACTAACTTAGTGAGTATCAGTTGGTCAGAGGACACTGGATTCTTGTCAGAGTACTAGTTTGTTCAGGACTTGTTGCAAGTTTGGTGGTAAAGTCTGCAAGGTGATTGTAGATGGTGGTAGTACTAATAACCTTATTGCTGAGGAGATGGTTTAGAAACTTGGTTTGAAAAGAGTACGACATCCTTATCCTTATAGGATTGGCTAGTTACAACGTGAGCATGCTTTGGAGGTGAGGGAGCAATGCCTTGTTAATTTCCAAATTGGGCAGTATAAGAATCAAGTGTTGTGTGATATTGTGAACATGAACGGTTGTCATGTGTTGCTTGGTAGACCTTGGCAGTATGATTGCAGGGTTGTGCATAATTGTATCAAGAATGTGTTTACAATTGTGAAAGGTGGCAGGAAGCATTCCCTGATTCCTTTGCAGAATGAAGAGTTCGGTAGGAGAAACCTAAGTATTGGCAGCCGAGTCGAGTTAGCATATTCTGAGAGGGTTGGAAATCAGCATGGAAAGCAGACCTATAGCACACCTAGGATGGATGCAAAGAAGCAGAAGAACAAGGCAAAGAGTGTGCACGTTGAAGACTTGGAGGATATGTAAGTGAAGAACCAGTTTGGGATTTATGTGTTGAATCCCAGGAGATGTTTTCCAGCTACTGAGAACATCTTTTCGAACCTGAGGTGTCTAATGCAGGAGCATCCTAGGATTTTTAGCAATCCTACATGTTGGAGGTGTTTTGTCTAAGTATTGTGGACTCGGTCACCAAACAGTTGTGCTCGATTGCTAAAGGTTGTAGTTGTGGCCAAGGAGCTCAGTCATTGAAGCTTGCTTGGCATTCCCTGTGTGCTCGGCATGTGTTGGTTGCTCGGCACTCTCTGTGTGCTCAACATGTGTTGGTTGCTCAGCACTCTTTGTGTGCTCGGCATGCACTGGGAACTCGGCAGTGCTTGGAGTTTATTGATGCTCGGCTTGGTCTTTCTAATGCTCGGCTTGGTCTTGGTTCTTGTTGGTGCCGAGTTGTCTGTGAGCCGAATTTTGGTATTTAATTCGTGTTGTAGCAGCCTTGGGGTATTTAATTTGTGTTGTAGCCGACTTGTGGCTCAACATATATTTAATGTATGGATTTAATTTAATTTGTAATGAACTAGACCAACTAGTGACTTAGTTGGGTATAAGTAAGGGGGTTTTGTGGAGTCTTTATGCATTATTGTCATCCAGCTTGGAGAAAAGGATGTGAAATTTGAAGGGCTAGTAGTTACAGCTTGAGAACCAGAAAATAGATTGGTGGACCTAAGGGTACAAGTGTAGATTTTTCTTGGTGTTCTTATCCAGTTGTGGATCTAGACTAGCTGAGATTGGTGTGTGGAATTGGATCTTGAGGGATTTTGCAGAACTATTTTTGTAATTGCTATTGTATTTGGCCCTAATCCGGAAGGCCTTACAGCAGGGCATATTGCATGTAATCAGTTATTTATGAATAAAGAGTTGTGATTTGGTATCTGATTTGGCATTGTTGTTGTGTTTCCGCTGTGTGGTTATTTGCTAGAGGCTAGGACATCTCCTTTGGGGATTCTCCTGTGTTGTACTGCATCATGAGAGAACCGAATTTCCTCTAGACTTGGAAGCCTAAGTAGCCTACACATCCCCTGTCCCTGGTACATTTCCAGGTGGGGATGGCTGCAAAAACACGAGGGAACACATCCCTGGGTAACATAGTTCTTGTTTCATCCTCCATTCTTAAACAAGTTGCAATTCTCAATAACTGATCAGAGCCAAAAACTACAATTATCTAGTGATTTTGCAACTTTTACAGAAACTACAATTATTTAGTGATTTTGCAACTTTCACAGTTTTGAAATAGCTCGACTGCATAACCACTGATTCTGACAACTGATTCTGTGCCCATCTGATCCTAGATAGCTCCAATGCTGTGAGTTTTTTGTTTCAACCTTATTGCAATTTTTTAACAACAGAAATAACTAAATATTATAGTAATAGAAATTAGGTCTTTGCTGTGCAACAATTTTAGTTGTTTTTCTATAAAATTAATCCTCCAACTGGTGTGTCACATTTACTTTGGATATAACTTTAGTTTTCTGGAAATTTTCCTATCCTGCCATCTGAGGCGTGTTTATTACAACCTCTAGGACTAAAATGAGAAACACTAAGCAAATAAAACATCAGAGATAGTGATGTAAATATAAAACGGCATTTAAAAAGCATAATTATTTAATGATGCGTAATTCAGCTTTCTCATGTCAACAGTCAAAACATACTCATTCCAACATCTTTTTGTTAAAGGACTGTCTAAACACCTTAAATATGTTCTATATAACCAGCTAAGCTTAATATACTCATACAATTTATAGCAGAAAAGTATATATCCTGAATCTTTCCACTATAGTTTTACGATAAATTGGGTCGATATCTTGAATGCACAATTACAGAAAATGATTCAAGTATTTTTGTGGCGCCACTGACCCAACACTTGATCCGCCACTCAGAATTGTCTAATTGTCTTGTTCAAAACCTGCTAACTTTTTCCAGTAACTTACCCACCCTAAACAGAATCACAATTATGCAATTCAATCCCATGATTTCCAAATCATATTTTTTTTACATTTCAAGTCCACCAACCCGAGAACTTAACCATTGCCCAAAAATGTGTGACAAAATGTAAACTTTGTGCATCAAGTGTTATGTTGAACAACATTGTCCTTAGATCATTTGCAAACAAGAAGAATAGTAACACATCATGAAACAATCATGAGAATACTCGAAAACCTATGCACATACAATTCCTTCCCCTTCACCCGATGCATCAAGCACATCAGACATCCATTGTCATATTCACTGAAATATTAAAGGCTTTATTAGTTAACTCCACTGTTAAGGACATGTTCCAAGGCATTCTGGCTCAAAATACACATTTGCTAAAATAAGTCAATTACCAATCAATCCAACAATGTGTTGCCATGTACAAATAGGTATTCATTTCCTATACCACTTATTTGTTGGAAGCACGAATGTTAATGATATTCCTATGGAGGAGTATTGTAGATATGTTACCATGATGATATGTTACATTCATGACTGAGTTTGTCATTGATGTCAACGTAGCAGTTTTTTGTAGTATCTGACAGAAGAACAATAGAAAGATCAAGTTGGTACGGACGACTAGTTGAGTATTCTCACTATCCGAAGTTATGGAGATAATTCTGAGTATCTAGTATATGTAGTTAATGTCGGGTGAAGAAATGTTTTAAGTCTGGAAGAAGTTATGTAAGTTTTAGTGATGTCTGTTCTGAGATAGAGTTTACAGAGGCATGTTCTGGTAAACTTGTTATATCTCTTAGCAAAATTTTTATTCTGAGAATCGAGGTTGAGGATGTGAAGAAGACATGTTGATGATGACATGGTTAAGCTCACTCATCATAATATTGCACGCACGGAAAGTTATTCAAGTTGCAAGGTGGAAGATTAATGTCATCGCTAAGTGCAACGTGTTCTTAAGGTGGTCCCATAATAATTAATTGAGAAGGTGTAACAACCAACTCAGGGAATTGTTTTATGGATTCGGTATAAAGAAAGGACATTTTCTTTTATCAAGCATGACATGGAGAAGTGATTGTAAGCAGCACAAAGAGCGGAATGCGAAGTTGAGCATAGCAAAGCGGAAGTGAAGGAAACTTCATTGTTGAGGTTTTATTGTGTGATTCGAGGTTTGATATTTGGATCCGAGGTTCGTGACCTGGTCTACAAGGTCTGACAGTGATTGGTTCCGTTGACAGAACAAAGGAAGAAGTAACCTAACAATAGATTACTTGTTTGAGCAGTGAGCTCTTCTTGTAATTGAAATTGCATGTTTGGGCAGTGAGCTCTTCTTGCATATATTATACTACAACTCCTAACAAGGTTGGCACAACTCTTAATAGGGTTGGAATCTCCTAACAGGGATTCAAAGTCTCCTAACAAGGACTCTATGTACTAAATGTTGTAATAGACTCCTAACAAGGTCCATCCTCTAACAAGGAATATTTATATTAGTACATCATCTTGTGAGCATTATTCCCACTGAGGTTTTCCCTCTGATCAAGGGTTTCCCTCTTAGCATATCTGGTGTAATTGTCTATGTGCATCTTGTTATGGTTGTTTATTTTGGTTGAATGGATAAGATTGTTTAAGGATAATAAATGTTTTAATTATTGGATAATTGATTCACCCCCCCCCCCCCCCCCCCAATTATCTTGGTGGACTATTGTTTCTAACATTATCTCTTTAGTTTTACAGTTAGTTTTGGGGTTTAACCAAGGTGTAAGGGAAGTTAGTGCACTTCCACAAACCTAGCATAGCAAGCTCCACAATGCTCCTCAACACCTCCAAAGTTAGTTTTGGGGTTTGACAAATGTGCAAGGGAAGTTCGTGCACTTCCAGAAACCTACCATAGCAAGCTCCATAGTGCTCCTCAGCACCTCCGAATTTTCCTTCAAAATTTAGTGTTTTGCAAGGACATTTTCCAACCCCAAACCCTGAAGTTTTCAAGGCAAGCACTTCCACGAGATGCCAGGATGCCAAGAGGGCATAACCGCATTGTGCCCCCACCTCCTCCAACAAGTAGGAGACATCTTTATGATGGACTCCTCAAAGAGAGAGTACGTCTAGGATGTCCCCCCTTTATGGGTATGTTAGTGGGATTTATCAAACATTTGTAAACAAAATTATTTTTAAAATCAAGAATACTTTTGGAAATTCAAGCCAGTAACCCTAACCCCGGTAATTTGTGGAGCCCCATCCACAACCTCAACACTCGAGAAAAAAAAAGATAAAAACTAGCACTTACATCAAAAGGAGGTGCAATGGTTACACGATAGTTATATATAGTAAATGATATGTTGTAGAAAAAAAAAAGACGTGTGATGTTTCAAAAGCAAAGGTCCTAGTCCTAACAATTTAGATCAATTTGATTGAAATAGCTACTTATTAGCTTTATACAATTTATTCTTTAGTTAAATGTCTCAAATAATACATAACCTTGGTCTACAATAAACAAGCACAAAATGTCTAAATCTGTATGTGAAGGACATTGGGAAAGGTTGATGAAATTGGTTTTGTGCATGTCAAATGCATTTGCTTGAAAGTTTCTGAAGCCTTTTCAACAAGTCCTTCTAAAAGTTTCTCGAGCCTTAAAAATGAGGTTGTTGTAAAATTGTTAGGCCTAGACTGCTCTACTTCTTTGCAACCCATAAAGAAAGCTAGGTCAGTTTCCTTACTACAACTATTAAAGATTTGGTGATTTTTCATTCATTACCACTTTGGTTGAGTGCATAATTAACCCTAAACGAGTTCAATCTTTTATCTTTAGAAAGTTTGAGCCAATGCCATGACGTAGCAATCCCCAATGGTAATCAAGAAATAATTTCTATATTATATTTTAATTGACATTTGTATCCAACTTTCAATATAGTCATTTTCAAGAACCACATCAAGTTTTAACAAAATAGCTTCTCGTACTATATAGATGTGGATAACCAACTTGTGTCTCATTGTCGTAAAATGTTAATTGTGTTTGATTAATGTTATCCCTCATTGGCGGAATGCCAGTAAGGAAATTGTGTGCTTAACACATGCAACCCACAAGTTTTTTCCAAATAAGATTGAAGGCATCAAAGGCCTTCTAGAAATTTGGAGGCCACACTTTTCAAATGGAGCATGTAACGCACTTGGAACCATGTACAAACATTTTTCCCAGAACTATCTTTCATCCCTCCTTATGATCAAGATTATTCTCGAATGGGACCTTTTTCTGATAACAAGGTCGTGATTATAATTATGGTTCTACATTCTAACTGGCAGCAAGGATAACGGCCTTGAATCTCGAGATGTAAGGATTTAGACATAGGGCAATGCATATGATTTGATCCAAAACTTTGACAACAACAAACTACCATGATGTAATCCATAACTTAGCATATTGATCTTCAACCTTTCGTTAACTTCACTTATATCTCATTTTATTGAAGATTCGGTAATTACTCTAATTCTTCTCAGCTCTGTACCCTTCACTTCTCCTTCAACTTTCCTTGCATCTTTGTAATTCTTGGCCTCTCCTAAACCCGAACATCCAACTAAAATCAGGCTAAAATTTGTTAGTATATACAACATAGTCGTGTTTCAGAGATGTAATTTTCACTGGTCTGTATTTTCCAATGACAATGCCTAATTCATTGGTCTGCATTGGCCTCTCATTAAACTTTTCCATTTGTATACAAAATAAGGTATTTGACATTTCATATTTCCACCTCTAAAAGTCACATTTTTTCTCATCTCCCAATTCTACATTCCCTTCAATTAATAGCACCTGCAACTATTGACTGTTCAATGTAAACAAAATTCTACATGTCACATCTTTACTACAATAAATTATGCATTTTTTATAACACCTGAGACCATTGCATGTTAACCAAAAAATTATTAAAACATGTTACACCTCACAGCAATACTCAGACCATATCTGTAATTTGGGAAAAGAACAACTGACATGCTCCTCTAATCCTATATGCCCCTATTTGAAAGCTCCTATTTTGGCACATACAATGAGGATGTTGGAAAAGGTTGCATCAAATTCTATTAGTTGAATACATGTCTTCTCTAGCTGGTGTGATTGAACAAGGACAAAAAAGTCTCGCAAGAAGCCAAGAGAGTGAGATCAACCATTATTTGTGGTTGGTAAAACATTTGTTTGATGGTGCAATTTATTTATCTCTCATTCTAATAGTAGATCCCGAAACACAACATCATGAGAAGTGAATTAATGACCATTAATGATGTTGGAAATGATGTGAATCAGACGCAGAGTTCCTTCATGGTGAGGAAGGATAAAATGATAAGCATGGATCCCAATTTCCTCCACCATCAATTTTGCCTTTTTCCTACAACTCCAAATACTCATAACACATCTCTCCTCTCTATTGAAGCACATTGTTTCCTTAATTGGCAATAATTTCAAATCTGCCTTCAAGGTCGAAACAATCAGATTACTCAACGGGTGCTCTCTGGTGGACCCCACGGGAAGAGCCAAATTTCATATGAAATTACACATTTCCAAAAACTTTAAGCCCTCTGGTGTTTTCTCAGTTTCCGCCATTTCCTCACCACACAAGAAGGGGCGAAGAGTAATCATTCCCTTGACCACCACCAGGCTCAGGTCCATGTCAACAATCCGCAGTCCAACATGGTAAACGATGTTCGCTCTAGTGCTCTATCCGGCAAAAAACACTGATTAAAATCCACAGAGGACAATGAAAGCCACTCTTACAGCAACTCTACAAGCCCAGCGGCCTATTTTCCAATCCATTCCACGACCTCTGTACAGTCATCATACGTCGTCGGAAGCTGGTGCTCTAGTGCGAGCCTGTAATCCACTAACACAACTTTTATATTGGCAGATTTGCACAAATTGTGGAAAAAAGTGTGGTATTCTATGCAGGTTGTGCAACAAGCTGAGAACCCTCCCCCATGAAAATAGATCGGCAAAGGCAACTTTTCAACAGCAGTTTCCAGCTTGAATATCCGAGCCTAGAGACTGCTTTCAAATCTTATAACAACATCCTTGGATGCAACCCCATCTATAAATTGTGAAGTAACAGTGGGGGTGAGACATTGAGGGTGCTCAATAGAGCCATTTGAATAAAGCTTCAACAACCCTTCTACTTCTCCCACTACTATTTATTTCCACTCTCTTTTTGCAATAATTTTTGTCTATGTGTAATGTATGGGGAAATTTATATAGGCTTAGGCTTAATCTCTGCACATAGTCTACAAAAACCACTCAACAAGTCTTTAAACGTCTGCTCTTGCTCTTTCGAAAAAAAGACCATTGCATTTAACCATAGCCAATCAGAGAATCGAATCTCCCTGCTTTCTTTATGTTAGTTGTCCTGACTTTTTCCTAATGTTAGACACAAGAATTCCAAACACCACCAACTATGTGCGTCATACATTACAATTCACCAAGTGTGATCCCACAATAAATACCAATCAGATAGCTATAAATATAGATCTCGCCTTTACTCCAAATCACTACCACATCATTGAACAAGGCTTCAAGTTGCAACAAAAGGTGCAAGCATGAAAACATGCCAACAATAGTGAGAGCAAGGCTACAAGAGTGATATTCATAGTAAGTGTGAGAGCAACAACAGGATGAGGAGCTAATACCAAGTCTTCATCGATCAAACATTCAAGCTTCAACACATTCAAACAATCTTCAAGCCTTCAAGGTAATCATTGGCTCGTCATATTTTGCCAATTGCATATATGATATTTTATTTTAAATGTTCATTCCTAATCTGAAACTGATGACAATATGACCCTTATTTTCAATTCAGAGATACAATATTGAATATATTGTTTATCTATGGTTGTAAATTGTAGTTTGTAGGGTTGTCAAACAGCTGTTTTCATTAAGAATAGGAGTTAGACAACCCTAAAAAACCACATTTAAAGGTTTAAATTTTAACATGAGGTTTCTAATAGCAGTATTATAGAATTCTAAGATAACTATTAAATTATTATTAATGTTTATTTGCAAATTTGCATAAATCTAAATTTCAAGGAGTGGATTAATCATTATTATTAGTCAACTTAGGATTATATCTTTTGTGCATCTTTTGCTTCTATGCTCTATGTGAATCAAAGTAAGAAAAACAGAAGTAAAATCCTCATTTGACAGAGGCTGAAGAACAGAGATATATACTACTCATATGCTTTGTGCAACATAAAGTAAGAAGAATAAAAAGAAAAACTTAAACTGAGCAATTCCAATCTGGAATATGTGTGGTTTGAAACTTAAACCATAAATTTTTATTTAATTTCAGGCAATGTCACTGAATTCTACTTCTCACAGCAATTGCACATCCATCTTGCACCATCCATCATTAATATAGAATTACCCCAAATAGCTCTCATCAATGTTTGTACATTTCATATGCATTGGGTTACAAACTGCATGACTGGGTCTGGCATTTGAGGGAAAGCATCAATGGGGAGAACATGATTTGTAGGGATTCACAGCACTTCGGAATTTATACTAGATTGGAATCTGAAAAAATTAAGATTATTGGTTTCGGCTTGAGAGGAGCTTCGACGAGAAGAATTAACTGGTTGCAAGAAGTCAGAAGGAATGGAGGAAAGTTTTTGTCAAAGGTTTCAGCGGCAGATTTAAGGGCGGGAAACGAGAAAATCAGGTTCCTATTCAGTGCCATCTCTAAAATTTCAGAACTGTCACTCATGTTCCATTGTTTTACTTTTTGGATCCAATTCATGCCTTTAGGATCTGTTTATTTATCTTTTGGTTAGTGCAAATAGATTGAGGCAATGTTGTATTATTCGCTGTAATAGTAAATCTTACCGTTACCACTAAACTTTATCCTTTAGTTTATCTGTTCAGCAGTCTCCAAATAAAATCTCTATTTTCTTTTCCATTTAAATATACCATTAGTGAAAAGAAAATATATATTGTGTTTAGGCCGTTTGCCTTATAAACATGTTTGGATAAATATATGGAGCTACTAATTGTAGATATGTACTAATTATGTTTATTCTAAAATGATTATTTTGCCTCATGATTAGCATCATATTTTATTAGTCTAGTTAGATATTTTATCTAAATATTCTTTTATTTAATAAACATCCTTTAGGTTGGTGAGTGTAGTTTTCTTTGCATTTGGAAAGGAATCATAAGGTGTACATGTAATATCCCCTCTCTCAACAGAGATTTAATAAATAGAAATATAAAAACAAGTCAATATGAAACGGAGTTAGTGTGCTCCCATAAGCTACCGAGACTGAAACTAGGGCTTCCACTTTTTATCATGCTCATATTGATGAGAGAGGTTTATGGCAGGGGTTTGGGGTGCTTGGCACATGGTAGGCATCTCAGAAAGATGGGCATTGCAATACATCACAACGTGCATCAAACAGTTTGGTGTAGGATTGTGTTCACCTCAAGAATGGAACAAGGGAAGTACGTGTGCATCGATCCCATGATGAGTCTGAGCCAAAGTCATTGGACAATACGGGTGAGCAGGGTAGTTGTTTGGAAAAAAATGCTGCCAACTGTGGTACTGGAGAGGGAATGTCACAAGTTATAGGTGGGTAGAGATTACAAAAAAAAAATTGCAGTGTGAAAAATGCACAGCATGGGGTGGACTCTTAGATTCAGAGTGGTTTTGTGGGTAATGCGAAGGCATTTGTTGTAGGACTAGGACCCAGTGGAGTCGTAAGAGCCCAAAACATTGGGGTTTCAAAGAAGTTTGACCTACAGGAGGACAGCTTGGGGGATTCAATCAAACCCCAAATGGTAAGGTCCATTATGATGGACATTTGAATTTTTCTCGGAGTTGGGTTTGATAGGCCGAATTAAAAGTTCCTGGCCGAGTCTGAGTGAGCTCCGCAATTGGATTTCAGTGAATTAGGAACCAATTCTAATGGGGTATGTCCAGATCTATCCTTGTGCAGGTGGTTTCTTTTAATGTGGTTTTTTAAAACGAACAAAAAATTTATATGATAGCATTTGGAGTTGGGAGAACAAGCATCCACTGATGTTGAAGCCCTATAACCCTGCTTTCTCTCCAACTATTAAAACTTTTGATTTGATACCACTTTCGGTACGACTTCTAAATCTTCCCTTACATTACTGGTTCGACTCGTCTTGAAGTTATTGGTAACTCTTTGGGGAATTCTTAGTGATTGATGAAGGCCCAAGGGTCTTCAAATCTTTTACATTCCACCTATACCCGCATCTTAGTGGAGATGGATATTTCTGAAGATCTCCCAGCAGAAATTTCGCTAAAAACTGCAAATGGGTGTTGGACACAGTCTTTGGATTATGAAGGGATTTCGTTCAGATGCAGGTGGTACTTTCAAACAGGGCATCGGCAGACCTATGTTTGAAACAGAGATTGACTAAGATGGCGTCGTGATGAGAAGATATCTCACAACATCACTATATCGTAGAGAAGAAAGGAACACAACAGATGAGTTACTCTCTAGTTGTGCACAATGAGGCACCACAACATAACTGTGAAGTTCTGAGTCAGGAAGCTCCTTTGGACATTAACAGTTTTAAGGCTGGCTTGGTTGTTTTTGATCCAGTGGTGAACATTTGTAAGGTTGCTATCACACCGGAAGGTAGAGAAGAGAAAAGGCCTGTAGGGTCCCAAGAAAAGGGGGATGATCTTTCGGTGGGTATTTTGCATCAGCTTGGTAAGAGTTGTCTGGGTGATGGATGTAGTTCTGAGGAAATTCTATAAACTGTGAAGGGTGAGAAAAGGAGAAAAGAAAAGAGATCCTTCGACATAATTCTCTTCTCTTAGTTCAAGGGTGGCAATAAGAGCAAATTGCAATGGCTACAAACGCATTTTTTTTTAATGTTTTTTGGTTTATACCTGTTAATGGGCCTCCTGGGATGTTCCTTTATTCGGGGATGTGGCTCTCCTAGATGTAGCCATATCCCTGGTTCGGACCAAGCGGGAACCTGATTAGATTAATAAACTATGACTATTTACCAAAAAAAAATAGAAATACAAAAGAAAATAAATCAACAAATAATATACCGACATTTTCAATAATATATCATTATTATTAGGAACTACTATGATCATAGTTTAACAACACAGCGAAATATCGCAAAAATCACGGAATATCCGAGTTCATTGTGGAGACAAATTAAACGGGCCATATATTGGCACCGATATTTTCCCAAAAACATGGTGTTTTTTTTTTCTATAAATCGCGCATCAAACCAAAATCGCCCCCAAATATCGTTGACTGGTCACTGCATGGTCAACACGAAATAGACATCGGGAAAAATAAAAATTAATATGTGAAGGTGTAACTTGTTTTTTTTAACTACTTTACAAGCTCCCCCATCTGCCACAACTCCTTGAGACTACATCGGTGGCGGCTCCCTGCGTGTGTTTGTCTCTGGCTCTCTTATAAATTTGTCTCCGGCAGAGTATTTGGTTTGTTTGACTTTGTATTTGATGGCAGACTGCATTTGCTAAGTGGGACAGTTTTTGCAAACGACAAATATGTGACAGTATTTGTTTGTATTTGACGACAGACTCCAGCGAGTTGACACTTCCAGCCTTCTAATTATGTGTGAATTTTAATGTATTTATAGTTTGGTTTAAAAAATATTTAAAACTTAATTTATTTTGTATAATGCCAAAAACTAAAATATATTGAATAATTTATTATTTTATTTTGATAAAAAAATTAAAATTTACAAAACAGTAAATGACTAAATAGACTGTATTTAATATTTATTATTTTTAAAAATTTAATGTATTACTGTCTTTTTGCAATTTATGTAACTGTTATACAACAGTATTTAACAATATTTATAAATTAAAATATATATATAATTTCGAATACTAAATTATATATCTTTTATAATACTTAATACTCCTATATGTACTGGAGTTATTTATATTCAGATGTTGTACTTGTTCTTTGGTATATGATTCTATCACTATGTTTATCTACTAAGTTCTAGTTGGTATGAATTACTGTTTAACTCAAAACTTTGGTTAATATATGGTGGATATCTCAAATCATTATATGTTTTACACATTTGGTGTGTAAGTATGCATTTTTAAGAATATTTTTAAAAATTGCATATTTTTAAATGTTGGATAAAAGTGCCGATTTATTACCGAGCTTTTACGATTCCAAGTTTTTCAAAAAATTTGGGCCAGCCGAGATATTACCGATACCGAGTTTTTAAACTATGAATATGATATTGCCTAATAATATATAGTATTATTAGATACAGTACCAAAATAATATAATATAATAGTTTGTGGCCGACCATTTTGTATCGACACTTGACTGAAACGATATGTTACCACCCTTGTCTATTACCCAGTAGCACACGCCTGATCAAAACTAGTATTAAAAATTAATGAAGCTGCGACAGCAATACACCAGCAATTCCTTAATCAGCGGTTGGAGAAGTGATGTGAATAAAATGGACATAAGGGGCATATCTCCGCACCTAGGAGATTTTATGAAGATGGGAAAGAATCATGAACAATCATAACAATAAAAAATTGATGAGTAAATACTATGTGTCTAAGAGGACACCTAGTATAGTATGATATAAAGCAATCAAATGACGGCAAGAATGCTGATGACTCAGCAGTCAGCAGTCAGCAGTCCAGTTTTTGATAGGTACCTATTACAATGTAATTGGTAAAATACTTGCTTGTCATTAACAGAGACCGAGAGGTCAATATATACAAAAGAATAAAAATGATGTTTCCTTAGGATACGATCGTAAAGAATAGAAACATTATATTCTAGCTAAAAGAAAGCTAACAGATAACTAGAGACTAACTAATATTAGAAACATTCTAATATTTACAATAGATTACAAATAGATAGCCATTAACTAATAATAGAAGCTTATCTATTATCGTAATACCCTCCCTTAATGGTTAATCTATCCACAACACCAAGGTGTCCTCTGAATTTAACCAACTTATCATGACCAAGAGGCTTGGTGAGAATGTCTGGAGCCTGATCCGTGGTAGGAACATACTGCAAGTCTATAGTCCTGTCTTCAGTGAGTTGTCGTATGTAGTGACAATAAACATCAACATGCTTGGTTCATTCGTGAAAGACCGGATTTTGTGCTAACTTGATAACACCTTCGTTATCAATAAACAAAGTGGTCAGTCCTACTGGTGACATCTGCATATCCCCAAACATCCGACGAAGCCAAACAACTTCACAACGTGCCTTAATTGTCCCTCTGTATTCAGCCTCCATGGAGGAGAGAAAAACCGCCTATTGCTTCTTACTGGTCCATGTGACGGCACTAGATCCCACACTAAACACATATGTAAAAGTCAACTTTTGATCATCAACAAAGCCTGCCCAATCTAAATCTATGAACCCACTGAGTCTAGGATTAAAACTCCAAGAGTAAAGAAGTCCATAATTGAGATGCCCTTCACATAACGAAGCACACGCTTTTCTGCCATCCAATGATCAGCCTTGCGAGCTATAATAAAGCGAAGATGTAGCTAACTGCGACGCTGGTATCAGGCCTAGTCGCAAATAGGTAGATGAGGTTGCCTACTAGCTGCATATATGTAGTATCGTCAACGGAAGGAGAATCAGACTTGGCTGATAACGTGAGACCTTTCACAATGGATGTAGATGCAGGCTTGCAATCCTGCATAGAGAATTTGTCTAACACAGCCTTGGCATATTTGGACTAAGAGATGAAAATACCAGAAGACTGTTGCCAAACCTCAACACCTGAGCAATAATACATGAGCCCAAGGTCAATCATATCAAAAGACTGGCATAAATTATGTTTGATTCCTTGAATCAAAGAAGTCAAACAACCAATGATGATCAAATCATCCACACAAATAACTAGAAGGATGATGTCACTGTCAATAGTTTTGATGTACAAATTTGAGTCTGAAGAATTCCTCGGGAAGCATTTATCACTGAGGTACTTATTAATTTTCATGTACCATGCTTGAGGAGCCTGCTTCAAGCCATAGAGAGCTTTCACTAATTTGAGAACCTGATGTTCTTTACTGGCAACCTTGAAACCAGGAGGTTGCATCATGCAGACCTCTTTGTGGAGATCACGATTCAAGAAAGCACTCTTGACGTCCATCCAATGGACCTTCCAACCAAACTGCCATGGCTAGGATTAATCTGATTGTGCTCATCTTTGCAATAGGGGCAAAGATCTCCTCATAATCAATACCTTGATGCTTAGAAAAGCCCGTTGCAACTAAACGAGCTTTGTACTGACCAAAAGTACATCCAATTCGTATTTTTTTGTAAACCCATTTGCGGCAAATGGGATTCTTCCCTAGTGGAAGATCATAAAGGACCCAAGTGTTATTCTTCAACAGGTTTTGGTGTTTAGATGTCATGGCATGTTCCCACTCTGAAGTTCCTTTAGTCTCGAAATATGTTTAAGGTTCAAACACATTGTGAATGTTGGTCATGAGAGCAAAGTTAACAGACTCTGTAGGTTTGCTCTTTTTCCAAGCAATTCTCCTATCAATGAGCTCATCGTCACGAAGATCAACAAGTGTCTTAGCCACCACTTAGGCCAGAGAGGAGAATGACCAATACTAGTATCAGGAGATGCTCTATGATCAAGTTCCTCATCAAAAGAATCTAGATCAAGCTCAAGTGAAGCATCTACAAATCCGGGTAATCCTTCAGGAGAAGTTGGAGGTGTTTGTACAGGGATCACTAACATAACTGGAGCAGCAAGAGCTACTACAGCCCTCTCATCAGGTGAAGGAACTCTAACTCCTAGATCATGAGTATTCATAGACCAATATGTTGGATCGGGAATTGGAGAAACAGGCATGAATGGTCCTCATTGCTCATAAAAGACATCATCATGATTGTACAGAAGACGAGATGTCTCAATGTCAATCAAGCGGTAGGCTTTGTGAAGACTATTGTTCCAGCAAGCATGAGTTTCCGACTCTTGGCATCCAACTTGGTGCATGATGCATCAAGGATCCAAACAAACGCAAGGGAGCCGAAAACTTTCAGGTGACTGATTCTGGGCTTGCAATCTGACTAAGCCTCTTCCGAAGTCTTACCTTTGGTTGCCACTTTGGGTGACCAGTTCAAAAGATAAATTGTAGTGTTAACTTCTTTGGAACATGTATGCATTTGAGCATGGAGCGAGCCATCTCGGTGATTGTTCTGTTCTGATGTTCAACTGCATTGTTGTGTTGTGGTGTGTGGGGTTTTGTTCCAATGTTCAACTAAAATGTTTTGTTGTGGTGTGTGGGGTGTGGTTAACTAGCATTTGACGCCATAAGTATCCAAGAAGCTAGAGAATTCATTAGAACAAAATTCCCCCCATTGTCTGATCTAAGAGTTATAATAGATTTCCTAGACTCTTTTTCAACTAAAGGTTTAAACTTCTGAAATACAGGAAATGCATCTGATTTCTTTTTTAAAAAATATACCCACATTTTTCTACTAAAATCATCAACGAACAACAAAAAATACATGGACGCAAGAACAAGAGTGGTCATAGGGCCATAGATATCGACATGAACAAGTTGAAGTACCTAAGAAGGTCACCATGAATCGCCATTGGTGAAAGGTGTGCGATGTTGCTTCCCAGCCTAGCATGTATCACAAACTCCACGTTTCTGAGTCTAAATCTCTAACAAACCAAGGTCAAGCTCGTCCTGCGCAAGCTGAGAGAGAATATGCACATTTAAGTGCCCATATCACTAATGCCAAAGTGTACCAACAGAAGAAGACAGTTGAGCAGCCATAACTAAGTCTCGAGAATCACCAGAATCGGTAAGTCGGAAAAGACCATGATCCTCAAGACCCATTGCAACAATAGACAGAGTCGCCCTATCAATGATGGTACACTGATGTGAACTAAAGGTGACATCCAATTGTGGAGAATGTCGCAACAACTAATTGACTGAGAGTAGATTTAGTTCCATCCCTGGAACGTACTACACATCAAGGAAAATGAGATTCCTCCCAGTAGACTAAATTTGAATGGTGTCTTTGCCGACAATGGTGTACACTTCTCCACCACCAAAAATAACAGAATCAAAATAAGGCTTGTAGTCAATGAACCAGTCTCTGCAATGGGTGAAATGACAACAGGCGCCTGAATTAATGTAGCGGGCAGATGACTTCACATGATATGCAAGTCTTTTAGCCATGAAGGTGTAAAAGGCAGATTCTGACTGCTCAGTGTGCTTTGCACTGTTCGCTTTGGGCTGTGAACCTAATTGCTTAGATTGGGTAGCTAAGCATTTCCAACATTCAACCTTCATATAACCAAACTTGTAATTGCATTGAATGTTCTTCTGAGAGCCTTTTGAAGTTGGAGTAGAGGACTTCTATTGAGAAGACTGTTGAGACTTGCCTTTATCGTTTTGAAAGGATTTAGCAACAAAGGCTTGCTCTGTGGAGGTGGAGCTCGAACTATTATCGAACTATTGTTTCCACCAATCTTGTTGAAGAAGAAGTGTGCAAAGATCTGTGAACTTCAAATCAACGCCAGAAGACATGATGTTGAGAATCTCGATAAAATGCTTGTATGACTTGGGTAAACTCCAGAGTGATAACCACAATGTCCTCTTCCTCCATCTTGGGACCAATGGCAAGCAACTGATCACGAAATTCCTGAATCCTATTCAGGGGAGCTTAGAGCGATGTTTGCTCATCCATGATAATAGAATAAAGAGTATTTGTCAGAAGTCTCATGAAGATTCTTGATATGTCCCCATATCTCGACAACTATCTTGCCTAATGGAATTTAAGAGAGTTGATCATCAGCTATGGATAATTTGAGAAGCATCACCACCTCCCAATTATTTAGTATCTCATGTATCCAGATCAATACCAAGGGCAGTTGAATGTTGTGTAACACCCAGACCAATTTGATCCGCTACTTCCAAGTGCCGTAATTCTAACCATTGAATTTTAAATTACTCTCAACCAAAATATTAGTCAGAGATGCCATAGCACATTTTTCAATGAAAAAGGGTGAAAATCTGTGAAGGCACTTAGTTTGAGTCAAAGAAATGGACGACCCAGAAAAATTGAAGGGGTGCCCAAAAGAGAGCTCAAAAGACCCAAAAAGAATATGTTGTTGGTTTATGGATCCACTGGCTCGAAAATTGAGGTACAAAATTCAAGGCACCTAGAAAAATCTGATGACAACCCAGTTGAGCTCTCAAAAAACCCACCAAGAATTTGTGCTCAGAAAAAAATCAAGCCCAAAAATTAGGGTTTCGTACAAAAACATCTTGGGCTGAAAAAAGCTTGAACTCAATGACGAATCTACAACAAAAAACACAGTTTATGGACATGAATTTGTTACTAAGGGTTTTAAGAAACCCTTGGCGTCACTCCCAGTCCTAGATGTGTAGAAAAAATGGACGAAAATGCCCAAAAAATAGTCACATCATTTCAAAAATGGCCAAAAAAAAAAATTGTTGATGGTCAATATTCTCAACAAACCCTAGTTTGAAGCAAATAATTTTGAAAATAGGGTCTAATAATTTTAGAAAAGAAATTATGATTTTCAAAAAAAATTAAAGTGGCTCTGATACCATATTATGATGTAATTGGTAAAATACTTGCTTGTTATTAATAGAGACCAAGAGGTCAATATATACAATAGTATAAACGATGTTTCCTTAGGAAACTATCGTAAAGAATAGAAACATTCTATTCTAGCTAAGAGAAAGCTAAAGAAAGCATCTAAGAATTAGAAACTAAGGAACAAAATATTAGAAATGGATAATGATGCTATAACGCATCTAAGAATTAGAAACTGAGGAACAAAATATTATATCTATATTCTATCGCAGATAAAGAATCGATATATGGTCTAATATAAATCATATAAATCTATTAATAAGAATAATATCTAAATTTCATCAATTCAACATATAAAGGCATTGGTCATTTACCAATTTTTAAAAAAAGAATAATATCTATATTATATATTTGAATAATCTATATTATATATGTGAATGATCCAATATTATTACAAGCGTAAATGGAAGAATACTTGACTTATTAATCAGAGATCAAATGATCTATATATACAAAGAGGAGAGTCGAATAGAATAGAAACATTCTATTTTAGACTACACCTAAATATTAGAAACATTCTAATATTTACAGAGATACAATAAGATACAATAGTGAGCATTAAGAAAAAACATAAAGATTATTCTAATACCCCCCCTTAATGCTCAATCTATTTACTACACCAATAGATCCCCTGAATTTAACAAACTTGTCAGGACTAAGGGGTTTTGCGAAAATATTTGCTAGTTGTTCTGAGGTAGGGACATAGAGTAATTGAATAGATCCATCTTCTACTAATTGTCGGATGTAATGGCAATGAAGCTCTATGTGCTTGGTTCGTTCATGAAACACTGGGTTCTTGGCAAGTTTGAGTACTCCCTGATTGTCTGAAAACAAAGAGGTCGGACCTGCTTGAGGAATATGCATATCTGCAAGCATCTGACGGAGCCAAATGGCTTCACAAGCTGCCTTGACAGCTCCTCTATATTCTGCTTCTATAGAGGAGAGTGCCTGTGCCTGTTGCTTCTTATTGGTCCAAGTAACTACTGCAGATCCGATATTGAACACATAGCCAGAAGTAGATTTCCTGTCATCAACTAAGCCAGCCCAATTGGAATCAATGAATCCACTGAGCTGAGGAGTAGCACTCCTTGTGTAAAGAAGACCATAATCTGAAGTACCACGTACATAGCGCAAGACATGTTTCGCTACAATCCAATGATCAGTCTTGGAGTTCATCATGAACCGTGAGATGTAGCTGACTGCAAAACTGAGATCAGATCTGGTAGTAGTAAAGTAGATGAGACTACCTACTAGTGGCCTAAAGAGTGTTTCATCTTCAGGAGGAGAATCAAATTGTGCAGACAATTTCAAACCAGTCTCCATAGGAGTGGAGGCAGGTTTGCAATCCTGCATTCGAAACTTGTCAAGCAGATTTCTAGCATACTTGGACTGAGACAAAAAAATACTGTTGTCAGTCTACCAAACCTCAATACCTAAACAATAATGAAGCAATCTGAGATCTGTCATATCAAAAGTTCTACATAGATCCTATTTGATTTCTGAAATCAAATGTTCAGAACTCCCAGTAATGATCAAATCATCCACATAGACAACAAGAAATAGAATATCATTACCACAATGCTTAATATACAGATTAATGTCTGATGGGCTACGCTGAAATCCCTGAGCAACCAAGTACTAATCAATCTTTATGTACCAAGCCCGAGGGGCGTGTTTAAGACCATAGAGGGCCTTCTGGAGTCTACATACTTTTGGTTCTGAATTGGTAACCTTGAAACCTGAGGGTTGTGTCATGTAGACTTCTTCCTGTAATTCACCATTGAGAAAAGCACTCTTCACATCCCTTTGATGAACTTTCCAACCATACTAAGCTGCAATGGCAAGAAGGCGGCGAATAGTGCTCATCTTGGTTATCGGGGCAAAAGTCTCCTCATAGTCAATGCCTTCGGGCTGGGTGAATCCTTGAGCAACAAGTCTAGCTTTGTATTTGTCCAAGGTACCATCTGCATGGTACTTGACCTTATAGACCCATCTACAGCTAATGGGTTTCTTCCCAAGAGGGAGATCTAAAAGAACCCAGGTGTGATTCTTCTAAAGACTTTGAAACTCAGCATCCATTGCCTATTCCCATTCTGGAATTCCTTTGGCCTCTGCATATGTCTAGGGCACAGGGATACTATGGATGTTGGCCATAAGAGCAACATTAACTATGTTGTGTTGAATGATCTTATTTCTGGAGGTTCTACCCTCAATGAGTTCATCGGGACAAAGATCACTAATCATTTGAGCCCACCATTTTGGCCGAAGAGTGGAGGAGCCAATATCAAATGCTATCGAAATAGCTGGATGAGTAGCAGGAGCAGGAACTGTATTATCTGGAGGTGGCTGAGGTGGTGTATCAGTAGCATCAAATGACTCATATAAAATAGGACCCAAGTCAAAGATTGTTGAAGACTAAATCTCAGAATGCGGCAAGGAGGCAGAGAGCTTAAATGGTCTGAGTTCCTCATCAAACACAACATCACGACTGAAGATTAAACGATCAGTGTTTAAATCAATAAGTCTGTAGGCCTTATGTATGTGATTGTATCCTATAAACATGAGTTTCTGGCTTTCGGAATCCAACTTAGTGTGTTTGGCATCAAGAATCCATACATATGCTAGAGAGCCAAAAACTTTCAAATGGTTGATCCTAGGTTTGCGGCCAGACCAGGCTTCCTCAAGAGTCTTATAGTTAACTGCAAGGGTGGGTGACCGGTTAAGAAGGTAGACAGCTATGGATACTACTTCTGCCCAATATTTTTTGGGAACATTTCTATGTTCTAGCATAGCCCTAGCCATTTCTATGATGGACACCATTTTGCTGAGGGGTGTGAGGTGTGGTGAACTAACGTCTAATGCCACGAGTAGTACAGAAGGCAGTGAAAGCAGAAGAACAGAATTCCCCCCCATTATCGGTCCTAAGAGTATGGATAGGGGAACCAGACTCTTTTTCTACTAGGGCTTTAAACTGCTGAAATACAGGAAAAGCATATAATTTTTGCTTAAGAAAATATACCCACATTTTGCGACTGAAATCATCCACAAAGAGTAAGAAGTACTTGTTCCAAGTAACAAAAGGAGTATTCATAGGACCACATACATCAGCGTGGACCAGCTGGAGTACTTTAGATGCCCGCCATGATTCAACATCCTTAAATGGTGTCCTATGTTGGTTCCCTGCTTGGCAAGCTCCGCAAACGCGATGGTTCTAGGTCTGGATATCAAGTAGGCCATGGACTAAATTATCCCGAGCAAGTTATGCCAGATATTGAATGTTCAAGTGACCATATCGTTGATGCCAGACGCTGCTGAGAGCGGATGATTTGGCAATGAAAGCACGCTCAAGGGAATCGCCTGAATCTACAAACCTATAAATACCATGATCCTCAAGACCGACAGCAAGTGTATTGTGAGAAGCACAATCGATAATCGAACACTTATTTCCACTGAAAACAACATCTAAGGGGAGTGCTTCATAATCTGACTAACAGACAACAGATTAGGTCTGGATATCAGGTAGGCCATGGACTAAATTATCGCGAGCAAGTTATGCCAAATATTGAATGTTCAAGTGACCATATCGTTGATGCCAGACGCTGCTGAGAGCGGATGATTTGGCGATGAAAGCACGCTCAAGGGAATCGCCTGAATCTACAAACCTATAAATACCATGATCCTCAAGACCGACAGCAAGTGTAGTGTGAGAAGCACAATCGATAATCGAACACTTATTTCCACTGAAAACAACATCTAAGGGGAGTGCTTCATAATCTGACTAACAGACAACAAATTATGTTTCATGTCAAGAACATAACATACATTGAGGAACATGAGTCTTCTTGCTAACGACTAAATCTAAACATTGCCCTTGCCAACAATATTGTATTCTTCGCCACCTCCAAAGATTACTGAGTCAGAATAGAGAGTGAATTCAACAAACCAATCACGCCTATGAGTGAAATGTCCAGAGGCACCGAAATCTATGTACTGGGCAGAAGATTTCACATGATCTGCAAGTATGCTAGCCATAAAAGCATGGTAGATAGATTCTTTCTACTCAATGTTGGGCAGCATTGGCTTGCTTTTTAATTGAGTCTGACTTCTGCTGCTACTAATACATATGCACATAATA
The DNA here is from genome assembly GCA_028749045.1 of Cupressus sempervirens. Taxonomy (NCBI): domain Eukaryota; kingdom Viridiplantae; phylum Streptophyta; class Pinopsida; order Cupressales; family Cupressaceae; genus Cupressus; species Cupressus sempervirens. Next base: position 710,319,378 of record CM053785.1, on the reverse strand, counting down.
TGTGAATATCTCAAATGGCACAAACTTCGAGGTGAGAAAATGAAAGACCCAAAAAAATCAGAGTACCCAGAAGAGAGCTCGAAAAACCTAGAAATAATATGCTGTCGGAATTTGGATCGACTAGCTTGAAAATCAAGGCACCAAAATTGAGGCACCCAAAAAAATCTAACCCATTTGAAATCTCAAAAAACCCACCAAGATTATGCAATCAAAAAAAAATTCCAAACCCAAAAATTAGGGTTTAGAGCAAAAAATCCAGTGAAAGGCCATGGAGGTCAAAAAGGCAAAAAAAGGTGTTTTCAGTCCAAAAAACAGTCCGAGTATGATCAAAATACCCCTGTTAGGACTTTAACAGCAGAGAGAATGAGGTTGTGTGGTAAACCAAACTCAGTTTGGGCAGCAAACAGCAGAAAACGTGGGCTAAAAAAAAAAAAGGGCCATGGATCTCCAAAAACACAGACCTTTCTCCAAACAGTGGCTGAGATTGCAGGTTGAAAGATGTTTGCCCAAAAACAACACTAAAAAATGAGCTAGTAAATCGTGATTTGCAGAGGATTTCGGGCACAAGAAATTGCAATTTTCAGATACCAGTTGAGAATGGTAAAAAACGACCACGTTTTTCACGTGATTTGTAGACCCAAGTTCGGAATGTCTCCAAGCAGAAAACCCTAGGCCGGTTTTTGGAGAAATTAGCTGAAATAATTTTGGAAAAATTTAAACAAATAATTTCAAGAAGAAATTATAAATTTTTCCGAAAAAATTTAAGTATTTAGCTTTGATACCATGTTACAAACGTAAATGGCAGAATATTTGACTTATTAATCAGAGATCAAATGATCTATATATACAAAGAGGAGAGTCGAATAGAATAGAAACATTCTATTCTAGACTACACCTAAATATTAGAAACATTCTAATATTTACAGAGATACAATAAGATACAATAGTGAGCATTAAAAAGAAACATAAAGATTATTCTAATAAATATATATATATATATATATATATATATATTAATATATATATATATATATATGCATATACGTGTGAATAATATCAAAATTATATATCGACTCTATTATACAGACATATATCTACTAAAGACCCATTTACTATTTGGCTTAAGTGGGGAAGGTTATCATGTTGCCAAGGAGAAGCTTGTATAAAATCCAAGCAATCGATCTTTGTCCCAATATAAGGTAGGGATCAGCATTTCGAAAGCCTTGAGGGCAAGACCCACAATCGGATACGGACTTGAACCTGTAAACTTTGAGGGAGTCCATTGCAAGTTGATTTCTAGGCAACTTGGATAACAGCTACAACTTCCATCATTAAGTTGAATAGTAATATGATTGGATACGCGGGAATTAATCTTACAATAGACAATTTGTCTTCATTAAATTAATATTGTTTATTTATGAATACCACAGATTGAATTATTGTATCTTAAGATGTACAATGTAAAAGTTTGACTTACGTATGTAATAATTATGTCTAAACTAACAAGAGACATTAAAGTGCAAATATTTATTTATTTATTTATTGCTTTATTTTATTTTATTTTGGGTGAGTACCGAATGCGAGGAAACAAGGAAGAATAGATAGTTGTAATTGACCTATCTTCCACGTAGCTGGCAAAAAATACTTTGACCAAAATGATTTTTCCATTCATTTGATACTAGGTGAATGCATTTTATTTTCTCCATGTCTTATCATTATCTAGATGTTGCATTGTGTAATGTTTGTTTCTTAATGTGCCCTAAAATTTGCCCTCAATCACAATTTTAATAGATTGGGGTTAGAATTTACCATACATAGAGTTTTTTCAATTACATGATTTGTAACTTGACATCCTAAAACATATTTAGGGTTCATTCATATTATAAGGTCGTGATTAGATACTTTAAAACAAATATGATCAAATCAACAAAGTGCTAATTATAACAATAAGGTGTCCTAAAAGTCTAAGGTGATTTGATGAAGCGTTCTAGAAACCTCCTATCTGAGGCCAAGAGCAAATACATCACTCCCCATTGGCCTCATGTGGCCCTTACCATTCATATTGTTAGGATTATTAGACAGAAATTTAACAATTACATGCAAATATAACCAATAGCCCAAAAGAATAAAGCACACAAAAATAGAACAAAAGACACAAATTTAACATGGTTCACCCAATCTTGGACTACGTCCACTAAACATAGAGTCCAATATTGGTATCCAGTAATTCAACCTCATTACAATGTTCACTCCCTTGCAATTCAATTCCATTGCAAGAAGCTACTAAATCGTCATATGAAAATCCCTAACCCTAAACCCTTTATATAAGAGGTATGTTAGTTACAAAATTAGGATTAGAATATGTCTAGTAAAAAATCGAGTCCTACCACCTTTTATTATAATAAAGTCACTTTTTGCCTCGCAATACCCCTTGACCCCACCTTGCATCACGACAAGGAGTACACCAGGGGCCTTACTCCAAGACCCCCTAAGGAGCATAGCCCCTTGAACCCCATCATGGAGGTGCTGCCCCCAAACCCCTATAGAAAAATCTACGAGGAAATTGTGCTAATGAAAGTAGGAAAAAATTAACCTCTAAGTGTAATTAAGCTCCCCATAACAACAATCTTCCACATGGAGACTGATCAAACTCCATAACAATAACCTCCCACTTGGAGATTGATCATAGCACCACAAAACTCGTAGCTCCCACTGGAGTGAAAAAACACCTTGGACTCTATTTAATGTTTTCAATCTAGGAGATCAACTTTAGCAGAAGAGGAGTTCAACATCTCCCTTGGCTAAATTTCCGTAGAAAAATTTGTAGGGAAACTGTGCCAATGGAAGTGGGAAAAAATTAACCTCTCAATCTGATTAAGCTCCCCATAACAACAATCTTCCACATGGAGATTGATCAAGCTCCACAACAATAACCTCCCTCTTGGAGATTGATCATAGCACCACAAAAATCATAGCTTCCACTAGAATGAAAAAACACCTTGGACTCTATTTAATGTCTTCAATCTAGGAGATCAACTTTAGCAGAAGAGGAGTTCAGCATTTCCCTTGGCACTACCTTTCTAAACATATCCTTTGGATTGTCATCTGTGTATATCTTTTCCAGCTTTAACTATCCATATCCAAAACTAACCGAATCAAATGATATCACAATTGCATGTTTTTCGACTTTGAATGCAAGGCACAATTCTTTGCAAGATGAATGATACTTTGGTTGTCTATAAACAATATTATGAGTTTGGTACTGTCCCAACTTTTCCATGAAAATTTGCACACATATCATCTCCTGAGCTGCCTCTGTAGTAGAAACATACTCTATGTCTGTAGTGGATAAAGCATTCACCTTCTGCAATCAAGAAATCCAACTCAATATTGTGCCAGCAATGGTAAAGACATATCTTGTAGTACTCTGACTAGTATCTAAATCCCCTAAAAAATCTAAGTGAACATAGCCTTGTAAATCGGCATTAGAACTCCCAAAATGTAAACATTTGTTGGATGTACCTCTCTCAAGACTCTGAGAATCCATTTGACTACATTCCAATATTCAATTCCAGGATGACCCATATACCTACTAATGACTCTCACAACATGTGCAATATTTGGTCTAGTGCATACCATGGCATATATTAAACTACCTACACCTAAAGCATAAGGTACCTTTGACATTTTATCTTCCTCTTGATTTTTTGGACACATCTCCTCCGTCAATTTCAAATGATAATGCAAAGGGGTGCTGACAATTTTTGCATTCGCCATAGAAAATCTCTGCAACACCTTTTCAACATTATCAATTTCAAGTAGAGTCAATTTTTTATTCTTCCTATCTATGAATATTTCATACCAAGAATTTATTTTGTTGCCCTTAAATCCTTCATAGCAAAAGAATTTGCTAACTATTATTTTAACCCGTGAATGTGATCCATGCTAGACCCTGCTACAAGCATATCATCAACATATAGACATAAAATAATGTAGTTGTCATCATCTAAGCTCTTAAAAACATATACAATAGTCTAAATGACATTGACTGATCAATCATAAAACCATCAAATTAATATACCATTATCGAGGTGTTTGCTTCAAGCCATATAATTTTTTCTTCAATGTGCACACTAAATTTTCCTTACCTCTGACCTCAAATCCCTATGGCTGTCCCATATATATCTCCTCTTTCAAATCACTATGGAGAAAAGTTGTTTTCACATCAAGGTGTTCCAAATGCAAATCTTCACTAGCCACAATACTTAAAACAGTACGAATCACTTAAACAACTAGAGGAAAAATCTCATCAAAATCAATGTCATTTTTCTATGCAAGTTTCTTTACAAGTAATTTGACTTTAAATCTTTTCTTACCTCCATCCTCCTCTATGAGCCTATAAGCCCATTTATTTTGTGAAGTCTTTTTACCTGCAGGCAACTAACATAATGCCCGAGTTTAGTTTTCTAGCAAGGAGTCAATTTCTTCTATCATTGTAGACTCCCACTGAACCTTTGTATCCACCGACATAGCTTCATTATATCCTTCTAATTACCAATATATATTAATAAAATAGAGTACAGAGAGAGAGAACCTTACAGAGGTCTACTTAGCCTTGTTGACCATCTAACATCCACTAGTCTTTGTGGTATTTGTTGTTGTTGCAAAGCATAAGGGACCATTAAAACATCATCTTTTGGAGTATCATCCAACACAACATAATCATTTTATTTCTTTTCATGTTGTTGCAACAGATCTTTGTACAACACTTTCTCATTAAATATAACATCCCTACTTCTTACAATTTAATCATTTTTAGAATCCCAAAGTCTATATCCAAATTCATTAGTGTCATATCCAACAAATATGCATTTCTTTGACTTAGATTCCAGCTTGGTTCTACTTGTGGAAATGCTTCACAACCAAAGGTTTTGAGAAAATAATAACTCACCTTCTTACCTGTCCATGCTTCCTGTGGAATACCACAACCCAAAGAACTAGAGGGACCTCTATTTATCGAATAAACAACAATGTTTATAGTCTTTGCCCACATGTTCAAGGGCATCCCAACATGCAAACACATACTCCTTGCATGCTCCAATATTATCCTATTTATGTGTTCAGCCACTCCATTTTCTTGTGAAGTCCTTAGAACACTTTTATGCCTGCAAATACCATTAAAGCAACAATAATCTTCAAATTCTTTATTGTAATGCTCACCACCATTATCAGATTTGAGACATTTTAGTCTTTTACCAATTTCATTGTCAACCCAGCTTTTCCATTTTTTTAGAGTTTCAAATACATTAGATTTTTGTCTAAGGAGATAAATCTTGTTGCACCTCCAACGAATGTAACATAATACAAAGAGCCACCAAGGCAAGATACCCAAGATGGTCCAAACACCTATATACACAAACTCTAATTTCTCATTTTTTTCCTTCCCACTCTTTAGAAACTCACTCTCTTTTGTTTTTAATACACAACTTTCGCAGAAATCCATAATGACACATTTTAGACATGTAAAACTTTCTTTAAATGAAGTATTTTCATACCGTTTTCACTCATATGCCCAAGTCTCTTGTGTCATAGTGTTGTTTCAAAATCTACAGCAACTATTCTTTAACATTATTTTATCTCTATAATAATTAAAGTAGAAGGAACTATATGACCTATACAAAGATATAAGGTATCTACTTTCACACCTTTTGCTACTACTAAGTAACCTTTGGCAACCTTCCACTTTTCTCATTGAAAATAATTGGGCAACCCTTATCACCTAGTTGCCTTGCTAAAATCAAATTCCTACTCAATCTTGGAACATGCCTTACCTCTTCTAGTACCCAACAATTCTCATTCTGCAACTTAATCTTAATTCTTCTCTTTCCAACAATTTGACAAGGTCCGTTATCTTCCAAATAAACTAAGCCCAAAATCCCCTTGGACATAATCAAGAAAATAACTTCTATAGGGTATAGCATGAAAGGAAGCCCTTGAATCTAGGACCCATAAATCATATAGATTTTCTAGGGAAAGAAGCAAAGCGTCATCTTCAAATTTATTACTTATCACATTTGCATCCTTATTTCCTTCCTGATTACCTCCTTCATTATTCTTATGGGACCAACAATCTTTCTTCTGTGAGACCTGGTTTTCCATAGTACTAACAATCTCTTGGTCCTTTTGATTGAGATCTCTTGCCCTTTGATTTTTCTTGTGGTTTCCCACAATTTCCAGAATTGTTTCCTTTCTTGATTGATCTACCCCTACTTTGTGCATTCAAGACATTGTCTGATGTAGATCCCCACTTGAGGTCTTCCTACAAATTTCCTCACTCAAAATAACACCAACAACATCATCAAATTTTAGGGTATTTGAACCAAAAATAGAGTTGCTCAAAGCCATTCCAACTTTCAGACAAAGAACATGGAATCTAAAGAGCCCTAGTTTCTTCATCAAAATTGACATTTACAAAAGATAATTGACAAGTAACAATATTAAACTCATCCAAATGATCGACATTTGACCCACCCTCTACCATCTTCAATTAAATAAACGCTTCATGAGAAATACCTTATTTGAAGCAAAACGCTTTTCATATAACTTCACCAGAGTTTTGAAATGTTCCCTTTTTACGACATAAGAAATATTAAAGGCATATTATATATAATATTAAAATTGACTTGGAGAGCGTAGACTCAAAATATTAAAGGTCAATTTAATATTACAAAGTAGGCAAAAAGGACAAGGAGAGATAAGACGAAAAGCCAGGAGGGAAGTCGGAGAGTCACAGCTTTGAGGATAGAAGGAGATGAGACTCTTTCATTTGAGCATGCTTGGATTTATTATTCAGATTTCAGTTCTCTCTTGGGAGAGTATTCGAAAAGCTTCAGCTTTCAACCTGTGTGAGGAGGTAGCCCCTCATGCCAACAGACAATGGACACAAACCCATTGTCCTTGGAGAAGTCACATCAGGTGTCTCTGTGCTTATAGGTTCTTTTCTTAAGTTTTCCAATCTGATTGTAAAGCAATATTTAGGATCGAATTTTGGAAGTTGGTTATTGTATTGCTGTTGTATAAAGCAAAAATTTTAAGGAGTTTTATGAGAGTTTACTGGTTTAATGTTGTTGGTTTGTAACGCATTTTATATGCTTGAATACTAAATCTTATTTTGATAAAGAACGAGTTATTATCTTGTGGAGAATCTTCTGGTTTTATCGTTGTATCGTATTACATTTGCCTATGTTTGAGTCTTGAATATTATATTCAAGAAGAAGCTAGATAAATATTTGTTGGAGTTTCTACTGGTTTTGATTTTGTTTGTAATACTTCTGCAATGTTTAGTTCTGAAAATATTTTAAAGGGAAAAACGAGTAAATATCAGGTTTGGGATATTTCAGGTTTCCAACAACTCTTCACTTGTCATTTCTTTTGTAATATTAAATGCTACCAAATGTGTCTAACATAATTGAATATTGTCGTGTGCCTTCCTATCCAAAATATCCTAGCCTTCATTGTATTTGGTTCTTTCTTGCATTTTTCTCCCAAATGCAGATATAAATCTTTATGATAAAGATATTCCTCCATTTGCATTTTTCATAATTGAAACTTATGCCCATTAAACTTCTCAATTTTCAACTTATTGTCACCTGTCATTACTCCCACTCAACCATGAGAACTTCCTATAGAGGATAACTAAAACAACCTCAACTTGATACCACTTGTTCAGATTATTAGACAAAAATATAACAGTTACATGCAAATATAACCAATAACACAAAAGAATAAAGCACACAAACATATAATAGAAGACACAAAGATTTAATGTGATTCACCCAATCTTGGGCTACGTCCACCAAATAAGAGTCCAATATTATTATCTAGTAATTCAACTTGATTAAAATTTGCAATCCCTTGAAACTCAATACCATAGCAAGAAGCTACCAAACCATCATATGAAAATCCCTATTCCTAAGCCATGTTATACAAGACTTATGTTGATTACAAAATTGGGGTTAGAATATGTCGTCCAATAGAAAAATAACTCCTAATGCCCTTACAATAATAAAGTCATTTTTGGCCTTGCAAAGCACTACCCCTTAACCCTATTGTGTATTGTGACAGGGAACACGCTTGGGACCCTACCATAAAACCCCACAAGGGGCCTTGCCCCTTGATCCCATCATGAGGGCGTTGCCCCCAAACCCCTGCAGAAAAATTTGGGGAGAAGCAACACAGATGAAAGTGGGAAAAAATTAGCCTCTGAGTTTGATTAAGCTCTAAATAACAACACATATGAGGTGGACTACATACAATAGGGTCCTGCCCCATTCTTCTCTATCTTTGACCTTATATCCTAAGCCCAAGAGTAGATACATTGTTCCTTCTTGGCCTCACACAACCCTTGCCATGCATATGGCGTCGCTACCTCTTGCAGGCCTATCACCACTAAATTTGATGCTTATTAAAACATTAATATGCAAATGCATAAAAGCATGTAAGAATGTCTAAATAGAAAATTACCTTGTGATATGAATATCAGGATTTAACTGTGTGATTTTGAGTCAAACTCGATGACCCATATTTCATGAGTAGTGATTCAACATGAATCCATCTCTCACGAGAATAAATGAAACACTTAGCACTCATTGGATCTAGGTGATGCTCACAGGGGTGAAGCACCGGGACTTCCCGGGAGGTCACCCATCCCAGTACTACTCCAGCCTGGGCGCGCTTAACTACGGAGTTTCCTCCATAGTTAAACCCAAAGCTTGCAACCCCATTTGCAAAACCTTCACCAAGTGTTGTGCCTTATGAACCATTCATTAGAAAGCCCCTTAAGCTCATCAATTATCAAAAAATTACCTATTATGATTTTTGTCTAAAGAGTACACAAAGACTAGAGTACTTATAAATTAACTAAATGTATCAAATGATACTTATACCAGGAAGTCGATATGTCTGAATTGTTTGGTATTTTCCTTTGCATTTATCTTTGCCATTGGTTGCTAATAAACAATGAGGAGCTTATTTCTTCTTTGATGTCTTCCTTCGCATATTAGATATTATCTAAGTTATCGCATTCTCCTTATTTGGCCTCAATTCCATTACCAATACAAGGCTGGACCTGATTCCTCTTGGAATCTATCCGCATCCTTCCCAAGAAAATAGATTCCTTGATGATTCTGCTATCTGGACCCAGTCAAATTCCAAGAGGACGCTAGAGGAATCCATATGGATCCACGAGGACCCATGACTATGGATGCTCTAATATGAGGACCTTAATGATTTTGATGATGATGATGAAGACATTGAAGGGGAATATTAAATAGACAATATGGCTTGTAATTTGAGTTTTCATTGTAATGTGTCTAATGGCATTTAGAGACTTTTACAATTTATGAATATTGCACATGTTTGAACTTTTGAACCAATGATGAATGACGCACCTAGCAGTACCTTCCATTGCCCATCCCACCACAAATTAAAGCTTGGATGTGCCATTAGCTTGGCTAGGAATAAGAAGATCTTCCACCGTGTACCCTTCAACTAGGACTTCAGTAGATCTATTAGTGGAGCCACAAAGGGAGCAAAACAAGGGAAAGTATCAGGAAAAGAACACCAATGTCAAGTTGGCCCTCCTCATTCATCGAAGACGTCCATGGTCGGACAAACGAGTTGGGTGGGCCCCTACTATTCTATGAAATCTCGTACTTTTTTCATCCACCCCTACTTATCAACCTATGATGCATTACAAAACTTATTATTTGATCATTTCTCTGTGTATATTCTAAGTATTAATATATACACGCAAAACTGAAATCCAACCAAAATAATTTGCGGAATCCGCGTATTGGAACCTAAACCCAAATATGAATCAAAATCAAGACCGTTCTTAGGACATACTTATAAATCTGATTCTTTTTCCTTCAATGCTTGCCTTGATTATACAAGTGTACTGACATATGTCTTCCCTTCTATAAGTGTTTGTCTTTTTCTCCTCTTTGATGCTTTTTCCCAACTTTCTTGTTTTCTTGTTTATTGATTCAATTTCGCCTTTTATATTTTATTCAACAATCATTTCTTGTCAGTGTCCATCCTCGTTGAAGAGCCAATGTGAATAATCTTTTATATCTTTGTTCATGTTGTCTCCCATTATACATGTCTCATATCATGCACCCCTTGAAAAACTAATCGATATTACTAATAATTTATTAGTTATCATCTCTAGCGGCTAACATTGATATTCATAAGACTATGATCATTGTTGTTTCACAATTTATTGTTTATTAGTTATAATAGGTGATGATGGTCCTTATCAATGACTTCCCAAAACTGGTCATCATGATGTTTGATATTTCCATAGAAGACTTGCCCATGTTAATAACTCTCTTACCATATAATCACCAACGCTAATCTATCGATCAAATAAGAGAGGCTGCTGCATTTACATGCTTCTCCATCATGTTCGGGTTTTCAAATTTTGTTCAATCATTTGTAAATTTGCATGTGTTTTGAGCTTAAATTCTTTGGTTGGAAAACGGCATCATAATTTTCAGGTGTTTCAATGTTTGTGATGTTCTTAGGGCAAACATATGGTTGATCCAGAGCTTAAATGGAAATGGATGTCAACTGTGACGGTACTGAGATTGTATTCATTTGTTTGTTTACTATTTTTTCTTTATTTGGTGATTTTGATCATTAAGATGATAACCCCGTGTACTCCCATAAAGATCTTTCAAAATATTACAATTCAAGTACTGCTAATGACAGCGATAGGACACATTGTCATAGATGAAATGTTAGATAAGACATAGTGTCGCACCAGATTCCATCTCACCTGTTGGTTCCAATTTGCTAGGGTCCTCATGCAGGGTCAAGTGCTCAACCTTTCATACTGAGCACTGAGGGAGCTAACACTCTGCCGTTGGGCAGAAAAGTGCTCGGACCTCATTCCATGATTCCTGTCTTGAGCATAGCAAATGGCAAGCAGTCTAAGGCTTAAGGAGGCAGAATGATGCATAGTATCACTTCATCATGTATATGATGTAATTGACCTATTGATGATCTATCTTTAACATTGTCATTTGATGTATCGAATTGATTGTCAAATTTGACGTAATCATGTTGTATTGTCTTATATGTGAAATTTTTTCTGTACAACTTGTTCTTCATGTAATGTTATTCTCTTTAAGCTATGAAACGGTGAGCTAATTTCAAAATATTTGTCTTATCTCTTTACACTTCTGAATCTAACCATAAGTTCTTGAAAGACTATTCTGAAATCTCCAGTCTTTGTGTGACTACAGCAATTTTTTAATTATATCTGTACTTGAACAGTTCTACCAAAAAATATTACTCTGAACAATGACAATATTCAGCTTTAAAGCTAAAATACATTGTCATTAATCAATTATTAAATAGAAAGCTTATTATGACCTTGGGTAAGAGACTCGCTGGACCTTCATCTGATGGAAGTGTTGCCAAATCAAGCTTTAGAGTAAGCTGAAAGCCATCTTCTGGAGTGTCAACAATCTGCACTGTAGCGCCATATGCTCCTTTCACAGCTTCTATCGCACCAAATGGAAGTCCACCAGAAAAGACAGTCTCAGGTGGGGGAGTTGGAATTAATATTGACAAAACCATATGGTAAGGATCCTTCACAGTAGCCTGTAAAAAGTATGTCGCTAAATTATTTTCTATACAGAGTGATACCTATCAGATATTGCTGTTCAAAATGTATCAAAAAATCGTATTGACATGGCTCTACAAGACTATATCTGCAGTCATATTCCAGAATAAATAAAGACAATTCCTTTCCCTCATCAAACTGAAGCTTCTTAAAAACTTTATAGACATGATTATTTTATCATGACATTAGACAAATATTCCATAAGATATGGTTCCACTAGAGGATATTCATTCCTGCCATTACCGGCCTCAGTAATATAATAGAATCCTGTCTCTACCTGAATATGGTATCGTACATCGTCGAATTCAACAAAATGGTAATCCAGTTCTACAGGTTTTTCCAACCTGAAATTACAAACATGAAAACAATGGATGAATAAAGCTTCAATATACAATAATTACAAAAAAAATTGGAAGCAGCAATATAAAATCTACATTACTAAAAGTGAACTTCAGAAAATATTAAATAACAAAATCAAAAAGGTCAATTTTGTAATTACTAGAATAGGATTCTGCATATTATGAATACCTGCATCTTAGCAATATTTTTATCACAAGAATAACTCAGCTTTTCTATGTATTAAAACAAACTAGTGGTAATCGGCTCCAGGCATTTATTGCCATTCATGTTAACTTAAGGCAGACTCAAAACTGGAGCCATGGGAATTTCTAACAACAAATTCTCCTAAAAGAAATGTGTGATGCCTAGAGTAATTAATGATTTGAGATTTCAACTGGCTACCCTTTCAAATCATGTATATAGGAAAAACTGTGTTTAGTTCTTTTCTTTGGTGGAAGGTATAGAGAATAGAACAAAAATACTGGAGAAGAAAACGAATTGAAGCCAATTTCCAGACACATTGTCTGAAGTGCCAAGAGTATTCGTGCTATAAATCTATCTATTTTAATAAATAGGTCAAACAGGCAACAGGTAATAGGCTACTCCAAAGTACAAAATAAAAGGGAAGTAATGGTACTCAGCACCCCCCAAAGTTACAATGGGCCACACTAACAACGTCTTCAGGGAAACCCACACAGAGCCAGGATTGGAGATATTCAAAGGGAAGCCTGCAGAAGCTTCCTCCATAAATGTTTCAAAAGAAAATAAATAGTAGGAACTGGGGCCTTAAACTTGGGATTTTGATTGTATTTAAAAGAAATCAAGTGTTCCACGGGGATATTCCCAGCATATTCCCCTGGTTTAAAGACAACTTGGGGACCCCGAGATGTCCCTCAGAAGCGAACTCCCAAGGGTCTCCCAACCATCATCAACAGGTCTATATAAAATTAACATTTAGGTTAACTGAATCGGCTTGGATCCAACCAGAAACACTGTATATATTTCAACAGGAATGATCTAGGTTCAACAACATTAACGTGTGTAAATATACGATGAAAGGGGTATACCAAACATCAGTATGAGACTCAAATGCTATGTAAGAGACACTCGGTTACTGGTAACCAAGCAGCCTGAAGAGCTGGGGCATTGAATTTCGATTGCATTAGTGTAGCAAGAGATATTATGAAGACAATTCCTTTTGGTTGAACGGTGAATCTGATATATATCGGTCCTTTGATCCCTGTGGCTAATTAAGATGCATATAACAAAATCAAAAAATATATTTGGATATTATGCATGTGCATTATTGCACTCTATAATTCAACTCGGAGACAGTGTCACTTGTTTATGTGGCAAAAGATTGAAAGCCAAGATAGAATGGCACTCTGTCCTCGATTGCTTCCTCTGTAATGGCATCCGATCCCACGCCCGCCAAATTCCAATAAGTGACAACTAAATTTAGTGCTGGCCTGGGAGAGGAGGATCCAAAAGCATGGCAATTTCCGATCAAAATCAATAATAGAAAGTTCATCCTCCAAGATGACTCTGAATAGCTGAAATTCGGCCCGAAATTAGCTCCGTCCACTCGGATGTTACATCAGTTACAACTGTCTTTGCCGTCACAGACAGTAAGCTAGATTTTATCAAAGATCATTTCACGAGCAAATTATGTAAATATGACGTACAAATTCATCTAATAACACAATTCAAGCTTCAAAATTCCAAAATAATTGTTTGAACGGGTAGAAATCTTTCAAATCTTTAAAATTACGAGCAGTTTTTTTTGTTGCTTGTGAATGTTTTCTAACGCAGCGGCGACATCTCAGCTATTTAACGCAAAATACTTTATCCCGATACGGAATAGAAGAGCACAGAGTACCCAAAAAACCAGAACAAGTAGAAATATGAAAAATTGTTCATTATTAACGAGCAGAAGGGAATAAGTAACTGACGATTTCATGCGATTTTGCAGAATCTGGAGAAGAAAACGCGAGTGTGTCTCAAGTAGAATCATTTCAGGAAAACTAGCAGCACGAATTTATATGAAATATTTGAACAGAGGCTCCGTTGTGATGATTGCTGCGCGTGAGGTCTGGAACGGATCCTCGGGGCCGCGAGCACTAGGCAACAGCTATTTAGTGGCCTCAATAATCGCCTTCATTCTGCGAGGGTTTCGCACATAAGAAATTGGAAGAAGGGTTTCCAGCGGATTGCTTTGGACCGTCCAAATTCCAACGAGCTTCGTACGTGTTTTTTAATCATTTTGTTTTTAGTTTTGTTGGTTCCGGAAAGTAATCAATGTTCTCTGATTCTGTGCTCCATTCTTAGATAGTAGGTAATGATTAAAGTTTTAATTTTTGCAAGGGTCTTAATCACATATGTATAGGTAAACACTTAGGATGTAAACTAAGTGAAGGGATATATTATATGTCTTAGATTTAAAAGTAAAAAAAAAGTTAGACAAGTGTCACATATTGGCATGTTTTTGCTTTATTATTGTTATTAATTGTATTTGTAGATATGGAATACAAACTAGCAGTGAGTCACGTACTTTTGTGCATGCAACTATTGCGCTGATAGAATATCGATTTTTTAAAATATAAAATGAATATTAAAATAAATAAAAATAAAAATTTAAGTTCAAACAATTTCACAGATTTATAATAGGTCAAAAAAATTAAGTCTAATTCTTAAAATTTATTTAATTTCATTTACTTTTAAATTATTAATTAGAAAATAAGCAAGAGTCTACAATACAATGGTAAATTGTGAGTCTCATATGTGGGAGGTCTTGGGTTCAAATCTATTCAAGATTAATACATAATAATAATAATTAATCACAACACATAATAATAACAATGAATCTTTGCTTCAGCTTCTTACCAATCAAAAAAATTTAAAAAAACATCTATATAAATTTAATAATTAGAATTAGAATACTGATTGTATTAATGTATTCTAATGTCATTGTAATAAAAATAAGGCATAAACAAAGCTTGCCATAGGTGTACGAAACTTAGTCTCCTCTGTAACTCCCATGGCCAAAACTAATTTAGCCACACGCAAAAAGATGTTTGAAATGATGCTCCTCAAAACAAAAAAGTCTCAAATAATATTTGCAAAATTATTGTGAGATTATCTTTAGTTTTCTGAAATTAAACGAACATCTTAATTGAGATTATCCTCAGTTTTGTAAAATGAAAGGTGGAATTTTACTGCACCGTAAGCACGAACATGCATGATGATCATAAATCATGATGGAAATGTACACACAAATAACTACAATTCATGTATATTTGTCGGCTGAACAAATAAGACATCATAAAATTAAAATTTACCGGAATTACTGACAAATTTTTCAGTAAGAAAATTAATTCCAAGAGCAAAGCTCCCACAAATAGCCTATCAGCTAAATTATAATTATTTTTAAAATATATATATAAATTTAATATAATCTAATTTATATCTTGAAAAGATGGAAAAAAAAATTGTGAAAAGTGATTTTTTAAAAAATTAATAAGTTCTCTAAGTATAATTATAAATGAATAAATAGAATAGTGTAAAAAACCATTAAACTCTCATTATCTCATTGGTCATTGTATATACATTTTACTTTGATGCTTCATACATCTTATATGAAAACATTCTCATATATGAAAAATACCTCATGTAACTACAATTTTACCTGTGGTATTTCACTTATATGTATATTTTTTAATGAAAATAATCTTTACAAGGTAAATTAAAATTGATCGTGTTATTACATTTATTAAGATTTCAAACATTAGTGTTTGATTTTGTGTAAATTTGCATTAACCAAAACTTATGCAACTATCTCTTATTTTTATTTTACCTTGATTATAGCCAAAAATATTGTAGTATGGAGAACCTTCGAAAAAAGGGCTCCTATATAACACAAAATGAGTTCAGCCAATCATATAATTTGTATGAAATATAAAATTTATAAATGAATAAAAAAGCTTTACAAATGTTTTAATTATTCAATCATTATTATTTGTGATTGGTGGATATATTTCAAACTAATTGAGTAATTGTGGAGAGTGAATGCAACAGTACTAGCCTATGGTGAGTACAATAATAGAAGAAGAAAGGGTATAAAAGTGATGTTTGTTTTTTATTATTACATTAGTCTAGTTTATTTATTTAAAGGTGAACATTTTAGTTTTCGAGTTTATTTTTATAATAGTTTATGTTTTGGAAATTATGAAAAGAGTTAAACATTTGTTATATATTGTGGTGGTTGATTTACTTTTAATTAAAATGAATTTTTAGTTTCGAAATTTCTAATTTTTTATTGGCTCAGCTTTTTTTCCCTAGTAGTCTTTTTATTTTCTTGCTCATAAAATTCCATAGAAAATTGAATTTGGAGAGCAAAGACATTGCAAGTGGTGGTAGTGAACAATGACATATTTTTTCTAGAAGCCCCTTACCTTACCATGTGTGTCATGCATGCACATTATGAGGTAGCATGTATAGGAGTCAGATATCTAAGAAGATTATTAGATTGTTTTGTCTTTACTTCCACCACTTGTGTCTCACTTGCATTGAAAATTTAAAAAGCTAGTGAATGTGATTAAAATCATATCAGTTGGAAGCATACAACATTCACAGATTGTGCTAATGACTGGCTTGCCAACATCAATGGAAACAAAGTTAAATTTTGTATTAAAAAACTACCACAATCGTATGCACACCTTTACATTTTACACACTTTGCACACCCCTATTTGTATATTATCTCCTACCAATAGTTCATTACATGGTAAAATTATTTTCTTCTCTCTTTTTTAGTTAGCATTTGAGATTTTCCTTTGTTTGTTTCATATGTTTAATTATACTATTTTGGGGGTCTATCATAAATTATATAGAGCACAGACAAATTAATTACAATGTAACTAAATTGTTTAACATGTATTTTTTTGTTCTGAATGTCGTTGTGTAATATGGTATGGTCATCTCTTCTACAGTGATGTATAACGAGGTAAAGGAAATGGCAGATGCCTCTCCTCTCTAAGTTTGTTGTGCATGCATCACTTCTAGGAGTCATGCACCTAAGACTACAATCAATTGTTTCATATTATTGTGATTACGAATCATTTAATCGTAGAGATTTGGAAAGAAGATTTTGGAATAGTCTTTGTCTCTTCTTTGTGTTTTGATTTTCCTAATATAAATTTGTAAGCCCTAAAGCTATAAGTATAGCCTTTTTTAGTTTTCCCTCAATTCCAATCTATTTCAATTAATATTCTCATGTTACATAGCTATTTTTAGCCTCTTACCATTTTTTACTATGGGGATTTGAAGTAATTTGACTAAAAACATAGATTTAAAAAATCCCATTTAATTGAATATGATGTTCTAGTCAAATTTATTTAAGCCTCATTCATTATTATGTCACTTAAATTTCTTTCTTCTGGATTTTTGTAGATCTTCTTGAAGACCTTACCTTTCCATTCATTTCTTTGCATATGCATATTATATGTTAATGGCTAGAGGAGCTACATGTTGAAGACTATGGCTAATATTGGCATTAAAAAAATTATCATCGTTTAGAACTAAAATCATGTCTTTTTTATTGATACAATAATAGGCACAATTTTTTACCCCTTATAAACTTCAGATCCAACTTGCTTTATTCATCTAAATTTTGGTAGAATGCAAACACATGGTTATGATTTGTTGGATTAATAACACAATTTTATGTTAAAATTCATGCATCGGGATTCAAAGCCATAGATGAATAAGGTTCAAACTTCATATTCTATGTATGTTGTCAAGACCATATACCATAAAGCTTTGGTTTAATATTGCTCAAAATATAGTGTAGATTCTTCATCTCTCTAGGCTCTCCATAATTTCTTGGTGGCGGTTGTTTCAAAATTATTTGGGTATGTTGGGGAAATAATGAGCATTTGCTAGGCTTTTCTTAATGACATTCACTCTTAACAGAGATTTGATTTCCTGACCTCCACTAAATGGTTTAGATGGTTTATTGAAATATACTCTTGTTATGGTAGATACAGACACTCTCATCCTTGTAGGCTTCTTAAGTTGTTGTGTATGTAATTCAAAGAACACATATGGGTTAATGTAATTCAACATAGATGCATTGCCTACTCCTTAGGGTCATCCCGAATGTTTCTGTATGCAAGTTAAATGTCTCAGGTGTCCCCATTTTTTTCTCATTTTGAATCTTGTGTCTTCAAAATGCCTTAGGATCTTTTGGGTGTCTCTGTGACATTTTGGGATGTCTTTAACCCTTAGGACATTACAGATGCACAATATATTGAAAACATCACAAGGATTGTTGAAAACTACAATTGTTATGTTGTCATTGATGTCAAACCTACTAGAGAGACATTTACTTACAGTTTAGAGTATCATATCTATTGATTGATGAAGAGGTTTTGAAAAGAGAGATAACTAGATGAACTAGTGAAGTTGAGTAGAGGGGAGAAAGTATGTTGGAATTACAATGGGAATTTGATCAGTTAGTCTTTGACAAGATGATACATTATTTAATCAGTGTATGAGGTATAGAAGTGTTGAGTTAAACACAAGTAAAACTTAGTAAACTGTGGTCAATCAATGAAGGCTAATGAAGTAGAAGATTAAGGAAAAGATTAAGGAACTTAACAGTTAGCTGAGTGAATAATATCAACCGAGTGATGGTTATGGTTGAGCAAGTTGAAGGAGGAGAATATAGTGAAGATCGAGCAAGCCAGTGAAAGTCGAGCAAGACAAAATAGTAGAGACTAAGTTGCACAGTATTGACCGAACAAAAGAACAGAGTAATGAATGTGTGTCAACAAAATAACAACTTGTGATAGTTACGATTTTAAGGCTGACATAGTTGAATTTTTGGATCAGTCAAAACACATGGATGATAAGGATTGATGAGTTGGCATATTTAATGCATGAATTGAGTTTGTTATGCGATAAAAGGTGTTAGTAAACAAATTTGTCCTTCAAAAGAAAAAAATGCAAACGATGAGTCAATATGCTTGGAAAGAAGAAGAAAATGTAATAACAATTGGATGAGTTATCATTAATTCATAACTCTCCTCTAAATTGAGAGGTACAACTCCCTCAAAAAAGATATTCAATAAGTGCGATAAACTGATTATGTATTTAACCTGAAGACACAAAGGGATGCTAACATTCACCCATCAATATGGAATGAATGTGATTACAAGTTTTAAGAACAAAATAAAGAAAGAAAGCACAGAAAGTAGTCATATGACTAATCATTTAACATTTTTTACATCATAGAGAAATGGGGAAAACATATTTTATTCTGCAACTATGAATAACCCAGGACTAGATTCAAAATACAACATAAGTGACCATACGATCAACAACAATCCAAGAATTACATTTCTAGACCATAAGACTTGATAAACATAACCTATCTTTATTATGAACACACAGCATAAAACGATAAGATAATATGTCCTTGCAATTACAATTAAAAAATAGAATAACAAATAAATCCAATATCTCATGTTACAATATAATTATCATTCTTCTCCCTTGGTAGCCCTATGACTTGTGGGAGTAGCAAGAAGAACCCCTGCTCACTTTCCCTTTGGCATAGTTAACTTTGGCTAATCTCGTAATCTTTTGGTTACATAACTAAATCTTTAGAAAGATTTATAACTAATCTCTCTTCATCTATTTTTCCCATGACTTATATCCTTCGAAGTCATTATAATGTTATTACAAATACAACATCATAATATCAATTAATATCATGGTAACCTAAATTAATGAGTCAATGCCATAGCCTATCTATTCGGTCTATTTTCTTTTTCTTGTATGTTATAGAAACAAAAAAAAAAAATTGTGGTTACTTGCTCAAGGTTTAATTCTACATCATTAATATGTACTAGGATAACTGAGCACAATATGATATTAGTTTAAGAACGTTCATCCTTCAACCTGCATCATCATCACAATTTTTGTAGCTATGTGCCAACCATACAAAGTCTTGGACTATTCACCTTAGTTACCTCTATGACATTTGTGTTTGGGCATTCCATGTATCGAGACTTTGTGGGATTAGTTATATCAATGATTACCAAACTGGTCCAACTTATTTCTGATGAACCGAGAATTACAAAGGGAAAATTTGACATTTTTTTGAGCATATTGCATGCATTGGAACCCACAATCACAACCAATATGGATGTAGAAGTTGTATTAACGTTATGTCAAGCCATTCGTGTGTGTCCTCTACACTTATCTCATCCACATATTGAATTCAATAGACATATCTCTCTCGTTGTATTTTGGGGACCAAACTACCTCAATCACTCCTCGAGATTTCACAAATTTGTGTCCCATGTATCATATTTGAATAGGGAATGACCATCCACACATCATATGCAGAGAGCTTTTGCTAGGAATGCTCAACTTCGATAAACTATTGTAGGTCATGTCTCTGTGACCTCTGAAACATACAAAAGACACTTGATAGCTTTGTAGGGTCTTTGATCAATTTGAGTTCCTATTGATGTGGTCATTACCATTCTTAACCTGATACACATATCTTCTATGCTTTGGTGATGCGTTATGTTTCTTTCTCATGCACATAGAGCTTTTAAATGATTGTCCTGATCATATCTTGTTCCTACAATGAATGTTGTATCCAGCTGAGGGTGATACAAAACAAATTCTTGAGGCACAATTCAACAATCAACCATTTCATTGATTGCTCTTCCTCACATGTCACTTTCCATCATTGGGTTTGAATTTGTCTTTAAGTGCTCAATTTGCATGAGATGTGTGCAAAGCATCAGCTCTTTCATACACATGATTGGGCTTAACTACCATTGATGGGATGGCCAATCCATTAATTGCCCCATTGTAGACACTTAAAATTGTCCTAAATGCTATATTAATTTATTTAATATTTCTTTTGACATTATAATTGATTATTTATTAATTAATTGTATTTGTCACATTCTTCTACTTATTTAATTAAATAGGTTCACTTCCCTAATGTATTTAGAATTGATTTAAATGCATCCCCTCTAATGTATTAAATTTATTTAATGCGTAGTGCCCCATAAATCCCCTTTTAAATAAATCTCAATTTATTTCATTCCCTCCACTTTATTAAATTCTGTAATCCTATGATTAAGTTAAATCCTATTTAATTTAATCCTAATCCCATCCTAAAACCTAGTCTACACCCACCACTCTCGTTCTTCTAAGCCTCCCCATTAGTTAATCCTAAACACCTTTTAGTCCCAAGAAAGCCCCCCTTTTATTATTTTATCCAAAAAGTCTTACACTCTTACACACTTGTCCCCCTTTCCTTTCTCCAAGGTTGCTCACACATGTGTGTGCAAAGCTTGAGCCATATTTATCACCAAAAATGCTTATGTTGACCTTTGCATGGATTGTCCCCTTAGCCCACATGTCTCTCTTGTGGCACCTATGTGGATGCCATGTAGATTCCACCTCCCCAAGGCCTGTCTCAAGCCTATGAGTAGAGCCCTTGTCTCAAGCATTCATAATCTCCTCCATTTGCATTGTTATCATGCTAGTATAGTATTAGAGTTTTTAGATTTGGTAAATGTTAGATTTATTTCATTTGTTCTTGCATTTCCATTTAGCATTGCATCATTAGATTTGTTTGTTGCATTCACCTTCACATCCTTGAATACTTTCAAGCATGGTTGTTTCCATAGCCATTGCTTGAAGTGTTCTTCACTCATTTTTAGCATAGGTTCATTACTTCATCTTCATATTTTCATTATCATGGGATTCATCTCTAGTTGTGTTTGGGGAGAGCACATCAACATCCCTCAATCTTGAGCACACTAACAAGGCCTCTTATGGGTGCCCTTGTTGAGTTGCTCTGAGATTGCATGGGGAGTCTTTTCTTTTATTTGTATTAGTGCAGTAAAATGCAAGGATAGTTAGTAGTTCTTTGTTTTATTTAAATATTGATAAATGCACATGCTACTAACGTTTACTTGTTTATGTGTGCTCCCGACAAATTAGGTTTTGACATATACATTTTGGCACACCCAATGGGACCCACATCCCTCTAAACATTCAAATTTTAAGCTTAAAATCATCATTTTTCTGAAAAAATTATGGATTTTGATTTCTGTTCATGCGTAGTGTTGTATGCATAGACAAACTATCATCTTTGTTGTTTAGCATCTCTATCATGTAAAGTTTTGTCTCTACCATGTAAATTGGTGTCTCCACCTCTAAACTGGCATCTTCACTATAGATTGTCATCTGTGATTTCCCAATGACCTATTGTTTTGGTGTCTGCATTTACTGGCAACTCCTAGATTTGTCATTTGTGATTTTTCTGGTAGTTGCAATTTCTGTCGTCTGTGTGGTTTGGATTCTCCGCTCTGCTACTATTTTGTGCGATCTATAAGTGTAAGTATCAAGTATAGTTTGCTTCGTTCTATTCTATCATCTCTGCTTAGCCGTCTCTAAAATTTGGTCGTTTATGCCTACATTTTGTCATCTGCATCTTTTATTTGAAAAAATAGAATAAATGAAATTTGACTTTTAGTGGTTCCATAGGATATGGATTATTTTAAGTTAATTTACGTATATAAAAAATAACAAAAAAAGTAAAAACAATTTTTTCCATAGTCAAGCATTCATTTTGGGAATTTTGGTGATGATAATCAAGTTGATTGTTTGTAGCATTACAGGTTGGAGCATTATAAAAATAACTAATCATGTGTCTTGCAGGTTTTCCTCATAGTTTTGTTGCTCTTGGGAAATGAACTTGAATTCTTAAACTCTTACCTTTGAATGCATGTTGCACTTAATTGGATAAATCAAACACACTCTTGAATGACTAAACTTAAAACAAACAAATCCAATCTTGAATGCATAATTAATTGAACAAAACCTTTCACTTGGATGAATGTTGTTAAAACACAATTTTGAATGCCATAAGGAAATTGAAATCTTTCATTGGAATGAATGTTACACACAATCTTGGGTGACTAATAAATCTAGATGCTTTCATTGGAATGAATGTTAACACACAATCTTGAATGCTTAAAGGTTTAAAGAACATTGCAATGAATATTTGGATTTGCTGCTTAAAATGAACAGACACTCGATCTTGAATGACTGAAGGGAATTTGTTCTACCTCTATCAATTTTCTTATGTTGACGATAGTCTATTTATTTTTGTTGATGAATCCTCTATTTTATTATGTTGACGATGTTGTCAAGTTGGAAAGAACATTGTATGCTATAAACATGAGTGTCTTTAAGAATAGATTACAAATCCTAAAGCTTCATTGGGAAAGAACAAGTGTCTTTTAAACCCAAGACTACTTATGTATGCAATCCTCTCGCGACTTCGAGTGATCTTGAGTGCACAAGAAATAAGTGGCCTTGTTTTACACTTTTTTTTAGGAGGCTTGCTTGGGGATTTCATCACCCCTTGGGACGACCTCAACTCTAGCATTCTGGTGGAGTATAAATATCGGGAGGTGAATCGAAATACAACTCTCTTGGAGGTAAAATCTTGTCACTCTTGGCTGAGCCCTAAAGAACTTTATGCCTTTGGGAAGTGAAGGTGGAAATTTGGGTTACCGTCTCCTCCCGGTTGTGTGGCATTATTTTCTTTCATCTACAGATTTGGGTCTTGTGTAACTTGTGTATATCGAGGAGAACCCTACTTGAGCTTGTATATCCTAGTCAAAACATTATAGGATTGTTGGTGTGTTTGATGTTCTTATGTGTTTGAAACCCTCCCTAGTTGAAGGGGATGCACCATCTAAAATTTTATTGTATATATTTCATTGTATGCTTTGCATGTTATGTTTCAAAAAAAATTAAAAATATCATAAAAATTCAAAATTCAAAAACATTTCAAAAACAAACATAACAAAAACAAGTTCTTGTTTTCCACATAATTTCCAAGTCACTTCTTCTATCCATTCATCTCATCATCATCATGTATCTCTTGTCTTAATCACCTTCTTAATCATTCAAATCATTCTCCAAAATCTTAATCATCTGTAATCATCCTAATCATTTCCTCATCTTCTTAATCATTCAATAAAATTCCTAATCTTCATCCTAGTCATGATTTGTAATCCACATCAAGATCCAATTTCCTTATCCAATCTCACATTTCATCCTTAATCCAATCTTTCAAATCATCATCATTCTAATCCAATCCCTTGTCAAATTCATTCCTTTCTAATCAATTCCTAATTCAATCCATGCACATCTTCATCCAAAATCAATATTTCTAATTTCATCTATTCAAATCTTCTTCTAATTCATTTTTTCATAAAATCTTCCCTTTTGGACATAGAAGCACCATCATAAACCTTGGAATTTAATCCTAGCTATCTTGATTGACTCAAATCAATATCATAAATTATCTTTCTTCTTCATCAAGATTCAATCCAATCTTTAGGTAGAAAGATCTTTCCAAAGTGTGGTACTAGACCTTCATCCTTAGCAAACATTGTCATAGTTACACTCTCTCACTTGGGATCATTTGTCCATCACCAAGTATTGATTCATCTATCTTGTATCCTGTTCCAACTTGGGATCATTTGTCCATCTCCAAGTGGAAGAAGATATCTCATCCAAATCCAACACTTGTTGCAATATCATTACATCTTTATCTACATCAAGGTGATCTCAAACCTCCATCCAATATCAAATCAAATCAAAACAAAAACCAAAAATTCTCCTAGTCTTAAGGTTAGGTTTCATCCATCATCAAATCTTTCATCACTCTTTGTCTAAGTTCCATGGATACGAATTGGCTTAAACAAATGGTTGAAGATCTTCAAAGGCAATATGGAGTTATACCTCCTATTCAACCCACTTACCAAATCAGTTCTCAAAATTGCATGTCCAATCCTAATCCATCTCACATTTATTATTCTTCCTCTACCTTTGACAAGGTAAATCCACCTTATTATCATTCATCCACTTATAATTCCAATCATAGCCCACATAATTCCTCAAACATAAATGTCATTGCCCAAGAATTTGAGGAACTCAAGAATTATGTCCTCAACCTACAAAATGAGGCTCAAAAGCAAACATCTACCTTTCAAAACATATGTCCTCTTCCCCCATGCTTCCAAGTCCATATTCCTCATGTTCCATCCAACCCAAGTCCTCCATGTAATTCCCCATACTTTGAGCTTTATTTCCAAAACCATCATCCCAATCCCCTGCTTAACGCCCAATCACCACACAATCCTAATCCTCCATAATTAACATCATCCCCATCTTGTAATAGGTTTATTTCACTAGAAACCTTGTTTAAGTACAAAACTAAAAATAAATTGATCCAATCACCCAAAGTCATAAATCCAATGCCATCTCAAGACATTGTTCCAAAGCATGTCATTATGGATTCCTCCTCTCCTTTAGATCCAAGCAATTTCCCATCCCATAATTCCCTTATCCCTCAAAATCCATTTATTCCTCTTAATCCATCTCGTGATCCCCTTCCTAAACAAGATCAAAGCATTCCCTCTACTTCACCCATTAATGATTCCATCACATCTCAAGAGTTAGCATCCATAGATCCTCCACTCCATGAAGATGTTCCTTCCACTCCATCCACTAATACTCCTCCATGTCAAGATCAAATCACTCCATTTTATGATTCTATTCCATCTCATGATCCAAATATTCCTTTCATTCCACCACACAATCCTCTTATAAGTCAAGATCAAAGTACCCCTTCATTTGAATTTCATGATCCCAATCCATCTCAAGATCCTATTATCCCTCATGATCCTAATCCTCCACATGATCCTATCAGACCTATCCAATCCACTCATGGACCCCATATACATGGACTCATATCTTGTATTGAAAATAATAAGTATCCCATTGAACAAAGAATGTCTCATGATGTTGGTACACCTTCAAATCCTTCCAAATCTGGAATTCCTCCTTGCAAACCTAAATGTTCCCATCATCCATATTCCAAGTCCATTTTGGGCCCTTATATCCATATTCCTATTCCTTCCTCATTTCCATCCATTTTGGGTCCTTATGTTCCAAAGACAAACCTTTCATCCCTTCCATCCATTTTGGGTCCTTACATACATCCATCCACCATATCCATGTTTTCCACTTCATCCCCTCATGCTCCTAATAAAGGTCAACAAAGACACACATCCTTGAATTCCTTCTATAATTTCATCCATAAGCTCTCCATACCATTTATCCTCATACACCCGTACCTTGGAAATGGAAGCAAATTGGATGCCATAGATAAAGTGAATCAAGCCAAAAATATGGAAAAATCCAAGGATCAACATGTCCCGTCTAAAAGACATGTTCAAGAAAAGAAAAATATGATCCAAAGGCCACAAAGGGTCAAAATGAAAAAATCAAAAATCATGTGGATTCCAAAGCTACTTAATGAATCCATGAATCTCAAAGAAAAATTGAAAGTGACATCTAGTTTCACTAATCCAAAGGCTTCCTTCATTCATAAAATTTTCAAACTTCCATTTTCCAAATCCATTTTGGGTCCTTATGTACCCAAATCCACCATCCTAAATCCATCATCTCCTTCATCCATTTTGGGTCCCTATATCCCAAACTTCAAACTTTCTCTTACATATCCTCCAAAATTTCCTCTTTTCCATCACCCTTCAAGGTGTGTGCCGATGATGACCTTTCCACCTCCTTTATCCACTCATTCATAATTCTTCTAGCCTAACATCCATCAACCATGTCTTCCTCCCAACCACTTCATCCTCTTAATCCAAAATTTGTCATAAGTCCTTGACCTCCATTTCCTAACCCATTTAATCCTTCTTTTCATTATCCTACCAACATCTATGAGAAAATAGTAAATATCTCTTGAAAAAAACAAAGAAAGATAAATAAATATCAAGGGATACCATCCATGTATCTAGATGCTTGAGTCCTCCCTTTTTATCTAATGTCTTCCAATTCCACTTATCCATCCATTCACTTTTCCTCTTCCACTTCCACTCTACACTGGGGGCAAACTCGATCCATACTACATTGCCTTACATATCTTCCATATTTCTATATATCATTCATCATCGTCACCCTTCTTTGATCTTTACTATCCTATTTCTTTCATCCATTCATGCTCATTTTTCATATCCATCTATTATCCTACATATTTCCATCCACTTTCATGTATTTGATCTTGACATCATATCCATTTCTTGTATCACATAGTACTTGGCATTTTCATTTCCTCTATCCACCATCCATACTCCTATATACTTTCGTCCTTCTTTCATATGTCCCTGGTCTTGGTTATCCCATCCATTTCATGTCCCACATTTCATCCATACTCCTCATATCATTATCCTTATTTCATACCATCCCTCCCATATCCCTTATTCATTTTGCTTTCAGGCCTATGCTCATGATCAATAGTAGAAGCACAACAACAAAATGCTCATACATGCTTTGGAAATACACATGCCTTCCCTTCCTCCATGCAATAGCCTTCGCACCATCTTTCCATTTCCATGCGTCCTTTAACACCATATTTCCTTCCATTTTTCTATCCTTGGCATGGGGCATTTTAACTCCTTTGAAACATGGTCGTTGTCTCCCCATTGTCTGATACCATATCCTTTGGTCCCCCATATTATTTCACCATTCAAATATCCCCACCCTTCTCATCCATTTACTGCTCCTTGGTTCTCCCTTGTCATTGGTTCTAATCTATTACACCTTCCATCATTTTTTTACTTCTTCCAAATCAATTCAATCAATTCATTTATCCTCTAATCTAATCAAATTCCCTTTTTCCAATCATTTCTTACAAATCCATTTCCATACCATCTAACTATCTTTTTCTGCTAACCCAAGCTTATCACAATCATTCTGCTAATTCAATCAATTTCTTCCATTATCTGATCACATCTTGTCCAAACTATTCTATTAATCAGCTAACCTCATTACGTCGAGCTTCAACCTATTAAACTGAGCTTATCAAAATAGTGATTGCAAACAGACTTACACAAATTCACATTGAGGTTCATTGATTTGAGAACCTTGTTCCTTTCATACAATAGCTAGCAAATGATCACAAACATTTCAATACAATTCAATCAAACAGTCAAATTTTGCCTTACAAGATGCATCCTTCCTACATAGGCTTAACGGGTTAACCATCAAAATAAAGTTCATGGCAAGAAATGTGGACTGAATGACTACTTGGTCATAAGGTGTTTTGTTGATTTTATCTTTGTGTGTCAGTGGTAGCCTCCCCACGTGTGCCTTGATTCTTCAATATCTTGGTATCATTTGAATGATTTAACCTAATTACATGGTTCATTTTGCGATATGATCCATTTTCATGATTCTTTAGCACATCTCTGTCAGTTTTTGAGTTATGGTTATGTATTGCTCACTAGGGGCAATAGATTAGCACACTTTCCACCAAGATCCCTAACTCTCCAATGCATATATGTCATTTGTTCCATCATCACTATGAAAACTACATCTATTGTCCTAAAGTCTCTATTGTGTTTGAGTCTAGTCCACACAAAGGAACCTTGTCATCTATGCTACTATAGCATTTGGTGCACAACTCCTTTTGCAAAACCAAACTAGGGTGTGCTCTCCCATATGAACACAACTAAATCCCATGCATGCATTTAGAATCATTATCTAGTTAAATCATTATCCAATTCACCCTACTTCATTCTAATCTTACCAACAAGTCATGCAAGGTCTTCTTGTAAGCATTTTTCTTTTGCCTTTCCTTCTCGTGTCTATTTTCAAGAAAATGGGGCAAAATATATTCCTTTTTCACCCCATTTCCTCGAGGGGGCACCCTCCTCCCTTGTTTTCGCGACATGACTCTCAGGACTCCTCTCCTCCCTGGGGCAACCTATATTTTCTTTTCTTTGATGCAATGTCATCACGACACTACATCAAAGAGGGACAAAATGTATGCACTTAAATTTGTCCTAAATGCTATATTAATTTATTTAATATTTCCTTTGACATTATAATTGATTATTTATTAATTAATTATAATTTTCATATTCTTCTACTTATTTAATTAAATAGGTTCACTTCTCTAATGTATTTAAATTTAATTTAAATGCATCCCCTCTAATATATTAAATTTATTTAATGCATAGTGCTCCATAAATCCCCTTTTAAATAAATCCCAATTTATTTAATTCCCTACACTTAATTAAATTCTTTAATCCTATGAGTAAGTTAAATCCTATTTAATTCAATCCTAATCCCATCCTAAAACCTAGTCTACACCCATTACTCTCATCCTTCTAAGCCTACCGATTAGTTAATCCCACTTAATTAATCCTAAACACCTTTCTAAACACCTTTTAGTCCCTAAGTGTTTGTTCACACATGTGTGATCAACTCAAGATCCAAGAAAGCCCCCCTTTTATTAATTTATTGAAAAAGTCTTACACTCTTGCACACTTGTCCCCCTTTCCTTTCTCTAGCGTTGCTCACACATGCAAGAAAACCTTGAGCCGTATCTATCACCAAAAAGTCTTGTGTTGACCTTTGCATGGCTTGTCCCATTAGCCCATGTTGTGGCACCTATGTGGATGCCACATAGATGCCACCTCCCCAAGGCCTCTCTCAAGCTTATAAATAGAGCCGTTGTCTCAAGCGTTCATAATCTCTACCATTTGTATTGTTATCATGCTAGTATAGTATTAGAGTTTTTAGAGATTTTCATGCTTAGAGCTAATCCTTGGTAGTTGTTTGCATTGTTTCAATTTCTAGATTTTGCATAGTTTCATGGTAGCATAAACATTGTTAGGTTTCTCTCTTCATTGCATCTCATCTCGATTCACATCCATGTAATCCTTTGTGGTTGGCTTACTCATAGCCATTTCTTGAAGGTATTTTACATACATCTTACCATATTTTTCATACATGCATTCTTGCATTCATTCAAATTATTTAAAGGGATTCATCCATAGTTGTATTTGAGGAAAGCGCATCCACATCCCTCATCTTGAGCACACTAACAAGGCCTCTTATAGGCACCCTTGCTGAGCTTCTTTGAGGTTGCATGTGGACTTTTCTTGTCGGTTGCACTTAGTTTTAAAACTCAAGTAGAATTAGTTGTATTCCAATCTCATTTAAATCTTTGATATGCACATGCTGCTAATGTTTTCTTGTTTATGCATGTTCCCGACGCATGTCACTTTCCACCATTAGGTTTGAATTTGTCTTTAAGCACTCTATCTGCATGAGATGTATGCAAAACATCAAATCTTTTGTACACGTGATTGGGCTTAGCTACTATTGATGGGATGGCCAATCCACTAATTGCTCCATTAACTTGAGAAAACTCGACTGGAGATCAAAATCATAATGTGGCAGAACCAAATGGCTCCCAATCCATGAAATCTCATCGATATTCTTTTAAATAGTTCATATAGTATCTATTTGATGGATGAAAGAAAACTAATACTGAGTGGTTCATTTTAGCTTCATATTTGTATCAGAGTTGCATATCATTGAACATGTTTGAAGTTTTAAGCATAGTGGCATTTAACATCATTGAAGTTGAGAAATGGATGGATAGACCTGATCACACCTATTTTGGGACATATTGATGGTCAACTTGGCTATAAAGCTCTAATCTATCGGGCCTCAAGCAGATGCAGATCATTGTTGAAATTTTGTGGGAGATATCAACATTATGTCAGATACTTGGGTATGTGACCCTTACATACCGGTGATCACAGTTTTATCTTCCATCCTCACATGATAGATCCATAAGAATTTATTTTCACAAAACCATAGGGTCTTTCTCAATCCACAATTGAGGTGTCTCAAGATAGGTGATGTGCTTGTCTCTAGATTCCCTCTAAGGGTCTTTGATGTTGTAACTTTTGAATTGTGTTGACAATCTATCAAGCAAATTTTAAACTCCTCGTATTGGCACATTTCAATGATGAAAGGCCACCCAAGTATTTGGTTAAACACTTGACTAACACTCTTCCACACACAAAGGTCTGATCTTTGAGATGGGATTGAAAATCAGGTAGCTCAACATCTTGCAACCCACTTGAGGCTTCCTAAAGTGTGTCTCAAACATATCTCCATGAACTCTTTAAGTCATGGATTCATATATGTTATGTTAAATTTTGGAGTGTCCATTTATGCAATTCTTTCCTTAAAGCTTGTGGCACGAGGATTCCATTCACACCTAATCTTTTTCATCATGCCTATGATTGAACCAAGGACCACTCCCTCGCCCTTGCCCCACCCCCTTCGAGGAGAGGTTAGCTCTATAAGTGTTTGGTGCCTTCTCATTTATCATTCTTTTATGTAGATTTGGTTTAGGTTCATATTCAACCCTTTAATTTGACATCTATAATGTCATTATATCCTTCTTGGATGAGATCCAGTGATTCTGTGAATGATAAAAATCTACATTTTACAACTATACTTTTCTCTAGAGAGCCAAGGTCAATCTCGATCTTTGCATTCATGAGTTCTCATGCACATAGTTTGGTCTGCAACTTTAGGATGAGATCAAGCATGTTCCCTTCATTAATTACATTATGTATATAGAATATGAGACAATGGGTTGGTTTTGTTAGAATCTTTTAGAATAACTGAGAGGGGGGGTGAATCAGTTATTCAAGGTCCCAAATGCCCGAATAAAACTTTTTTTTTTTTCACCAAATGTAGTGAACTCATAAACCTTTTAACCATCCAAGCTTAAATCAATCATATTAGCAAGTTACAGTAAATCAACATGCAAAGATAAAACATGCAAGATCAACACATGACACAATGATTTACGTGGAAACCCAATTTGGGAAAAACCACTAGTAACATGCTACTTGATTCTCACTCTTCTGAAGTGATGCCCTGTTAAAGACCTGCCCTGTTAAAGGCTTACAACACACTGTTAAATGTGACCTTGTTAGAGGATTTCACCAAACTGTTAGGAATGGGCCTGGTTAAAGGACTTTAGAACATTCACTGGGAATGTCACCCTATTAAAGGATTTATCTCATGGCTATCAAACCAACCTAAGTCCATAGGATTTAAACTAATTGTTACAATTGCTAGAAAGTAACAACAATGAACTTTTGATCTGATATAACTTACAACATACTTTGCAGATTTCAGATCACACTTTCAGTTTAGTCCTTATGCTTGGCTTTTATCTCTTTAGCTCTAACTGCTTGTCATCTATTCAAGCTTCGTCTTCTTGAGTCTTCTAACTCACTGTACTAATGCATCCATATCAGGGGTCTTCTTACTGAAATAGAGTAACTATGCTCTCTTTCCTCTTTTCCACCTTCTTCAGCACTTTACACTTTCATGCTTGACCACCCCTCTCTCATTAATTTTTTTCATTAACTAATGACTCCTTATATAGAGATCTGATATGCCTTTGTCACTCAATTCTCCCTCTTCACTTTTAGGGTTTCAATATGGATTCGGTAAAATAAAATGTATCTACCCCATATCTTGTTCTCTTCTAGAAACTTCGCTAGCTGTATCCTCAAAAACGTTTTACATGGTGTTCTGTGCCACCAGCTCATCATTCTTATCTTCTATTTAATTTACAAACTTCTAAGTAATAACCTTGTCGGCTTAGTTCTGGCAAATCTTCGATCTTCAAAATAATGCAGTAACTCGGCATTATTTGTTTTACTGATGCTCGGCATCTCAGTGTTACTCGGCATCTACACAAAACTATGTTACTCGACACTTATAGAAAACTGTGTTACTCGGCACCTACAGAAAACTGTGTTACTCGACACCTACTCTTTACTCGGCACCTGAAGATCACTCGGCTTATATGATATACTCGGAACCTTCTCTTAGTTGAGCTTTGTAAAAGACTTAGCTAACACCTAACCTCTTTAATATGTTTCAGTGTGCCCTTCTTTCTATATCTTATAGTATGTTATCAAATACACTTTTTCATCAATGGCTTAGTTGATCCTAGTACTTCATTACAACATCATAACTTCAACCTTTCTCTAGGTGTTCTAGTTACATCTTATTGATTGCCACCACCTTGTCAACCAACTAATTGATAGTATTTGGATCACTAAAGCAATTGTCATTCCTACAAGTAGCAAGTTTGACATCAATGACAAAACAATGATTGAGAACATTCTTTATCATTCCAACAACTCTTATTATCAATTCAATCATTTCTAACAATCTCCCTCTTTGGCATTGATGGCAAAACAAACTGATCAATGGATCAACTTAGTTACCACCAAAACTGATTGTATATATTATCTGCTTCTTTTCTGTGCTGCTGCATCTTTACTACTGATCGCATATATCTCCCTCTTTCATATATATATCTCCCTCTTTCTTTGCATAGATCAGTTTCGTCATATTTCTCCCTCTTTGACATAAATGCCAAAGATGAAGCATCTTTATCATGCAAAATATAAGCTTTGGCTTTTTCTTTGTCTTTGTCCCTCTGTCACCATGCTTGTGACTGATTTGGAGTTTCTGTTCCTGCTGTCATCCTTTGCATCAACCTGTTATTGTTCCAATGTTTGATTTCTGTTGATGCAAGGCAGCTTCCTTGTTGCCTTAAACTGCTTGAGTTAGGGGCATTACCCCCAACTTGCCTCTAAGATATTCATAAGCATCCTTGGGCAATGGTTTGGTGAAAATATCTGCAATTTGTTCCTTTGTGTGAATGTACTCTAGCTTCACTTGTTTGTCTTCTACCAATTCTCTGACATAATGATACTTGATTGCAATGTGCTTGGTTTTTGCATGCATTACTGGATTTTTGGATATGTTTATAGCACTTGTATTGTCACAATACAAGATCACAGGTGTGGTTACCTCTTCTTTCATTCCATTCAATAGATGTGTGAGCCATACAATGCTTGTGCAATTGACTGCAGCTGCCACATATTCTGACTCTGCAGTGGACTGGGATGTGCATGTTTGTTTCTTACTAGTCCAGGTAACTAGCCTTTTGCCTAAAAATAATGCACCTCCACTTGTGCTTTTTCTGTCATCAATGTTTCCTCCCCAATCTGCATCAGTGTATGTATTGAGTTCAAATTTCTCACTCTTTTTGTAGTATAGACCAAAGTTATTAGTTCCTTTGAGATATCTCATTATTCTTTTTACTGCTATAAGATGGTTTTCTTTAGGATTAGCAGAGAACCTAGCCACTATTCCAACTGCTAATGCTATGTTTGGTCTGTTGTGTACTACATACTGTAATTTTCCAATCATGGATCTGTACATTGTTTGATTGACTTCAGCTGACTCATCATTTTTGGATAGCTTATTTCCTGTGGCCATTGGTATGCTGACTGGTTTGGATTCCTCCAGTCCAAACGTTTTAAGACTCTCTTTGATGTACTTTGATTGTGTAATAAATATTCCATTTTTGAGTTGATGTACTTGTAAGCCAACAAAAAATTTGATTTCTCCAAGCATAGACATCTCAAATTCATGTCTCATTTTGTCAGCAAAGCCTTTGCAAAGTACTTCCTTTCCACCAAATACTATGTCATCCACAAAAATTTCAGATACAATAATGTCTTTACCTTCTTCTGCTTTGATGTACATGTTGCTATTATCATTAGTTCTTTCAAATCCAATTTGCACTAGATACTTGTGAAGTTTCTCATACCATGTTCTTGGTGCTTGTTTCAAACCATAAAGTGCTTTGTGTAGTTTACACACCATATCCCTGTTGTTTTTATCAACAAATCCTTCTGGTTGTTCAATGCAGACTTCTTCTTCTAGTATACCATTCAAGAAAGCAGATTTTACATCCATCTGATAGACTTAAAAAATTTTGTAGGCAGCATATGCAAGCAAGGTTCTTACTCCTTCCATCCTAGCAACAGGAGCAAATGTTTCTCCATAGTCTATTCCTTCTTCTTGAGCATAACCCTTGCATACTAGTCTAGCTTTGTTTCTGGTAATCTCACCATTCTCATCTAGCTTGTTCCTGAATACCCACTTGGTGCCAATCACATTTTTGTCAGTTGGTCTGGGAACCAAACTCCAGGTTTTGTTTTTCTTTATTTGATCAATTTCTTCTTCCATAGCTTTATACTAGTCATCATCTTGTAATGCACCATACACTGTCTTGGGTTCAGATGTGCTAATTAGACATGATTCATGTCTTAGTATGTTCCTTGTCATTGGTCTTGCATCTTTGTCACCAATTATTTGTTCAGCAGGGTGATGTCTTTTTACATATTTGGATAATCTTGGCTCTGTCCTTGTTTCCATGTTTGATCTTTCAGATTCTGGATCACTTTGCACTTCGTTGTTTGGTTGTTCTTCATCATGTATTCTGTCTTCAGAATCAGATTGTTCATTTCCTTCATTCTGTAACTCGGCTTCTGAATGCAGCTCGGCATTCACTGGTTGAGACTCGGCTGAGACTGATACTTGTTGTTGAGTTTCAATTGGATTGACATCATCCTCCTCAGCAATCATTCCTTCATAAGAGTACACAAAGGTTCTGTATTCTTCCATTTTCTTTGGTTCTTCAGCTTGAACTTTTGTGTGCTCATCAAAATTTACATTTGTACTTTCCACAATTTTGTTAGTGTTAACATTCAAACACTTATATGCCTTCTTGTGGAGTAACCAAGAAATATACCTTCATCACTTTTTGCATCAAATTTTCCATTTCTAACAACTTTAAGAATAAAACATTTACAACCAAACACTTTGAAATGTTTTACATTGGGTGAGTGACCATACCATAATTCAAAAGGTGTTGCATTTGTACCTTTCTTGATTTGTACTCGGTTTAATGTGTGAACAGCTACACTTACAGCTTCTCTCCAGTATTTTAGAGCAACAGTCTTTTCCATCATTAATGTTCTGGCACAATCAATTATAGATCTATTTCTTCTTTCAGCAATTCTATTCTGTGGGGGAGTTCTAAGAGCTGACGTTTGTCTTTTGATTCCTTTGTCATTACAAAATATCTCGAATTCATTTGATGTGAATTCACCACCTCTATCTGATCTTAGACATTTCAAGCTTTTTCCTATTTCCTTTTCAACTCTAGCCACATACCATTTAAACATTTGGAAAGCATTAGATTTTTGTTTTAAGAACATGACAGTCATCATCCTGGAATAATCATCAACAAATAACATGATGTATTTATCTCCTCTATAGCTTTGTACTTCCATTGGACCACATAAGTCAGTGTGAATTAACTCAAGTATCTCCTTAGATGTATAGTTTTTGCTTTTGAAACTTGACTTTGTCATCTTTCCTAGTTGACATTGTTTGCACATAATATTATCAGGCTTCTTCAATTTTGGTAAACCTCTGACTTTCTTCATTTTACTAATGTTGACCAGATTATCAAAATTGACATGACATAATCTTCTCTGCCATAAACATTCATCATCAAATTTTGCAATAAAACAAGAAACATCATCCATATCAAGGTAAAACATATTACTCTTCGTTTGATCTCCTTTTCCTATTAGTTTACCATCAGTATCATAGATTTTTGCAGTTTTGTTTGCAAATTCCACTTTGCATCCTATATTGCCTAACTGTGAGACACTCAGTAAATTGTAGTTTAATCCTTCAAAATAGTATGCATTGTCACATGAGATTTGTTCTGTGAGCTTGATGGAACCTTTTCCTTTGATTTGACAAGGGGCATCATTACCAAATCTAACACTATTTCCATCATACTGAGTAAAGTTAACAAACTTACTTTTGTCTCCTGTCATGTGATGTGAGCATCCACTATCTATGATCCATCTGTCATTTTTGTTTATACAAGTCATCAGTGTTGTGGCTTCTTCTTCATCAGATTGGTCCTTCATGGCTACATAAACAACTTCATCATCATTGTCATCAGAATTTTCTTCAACAATATAACACTTCTTACCTTTTTCTTTGTAATCTTTCTTGTCATCATCTCTTATGTTCTTGTATTTGTTGCTTTCCTTGTAATCCTTTTTCTGTGGACATCTTGCAGCAATATGACCTACTTCATTGCAATTGAAACAAATGATAGGCATCTTACCTTTGAATTTTCCTTTACCTCTGTGAAATCTTCTAGCTAGTAAAGCTTCTAATTGATCCACATCTTCCTCATCTGTGCTGCTGTCACTGGATACATATTTCATCTTTCTTCCCTTCTTAGATTTCACCTGTTCAGCATCTTTCAATGATAACTTGGCCTTGAAAGCAGATTCAACATTATCAGGTCTGTAGTTGTCAAAGTTAGATAACTCAAATGTAGTGAGTCTTCCTATGATACCTTCAAAACTTAGATTGTTTCCTGGCACACATCTTAGTTCCTGTATTGCTGATACTCTAATAGCATAGATAGGGAGCAAGGTTCTCAAATACTTACTATTAACAGTATCTTCATCCAATTGACCACCCAAACATCTTATCGCACTTACCACTTCTTTTATTCTTGCACCGTACTGAACAACATTCTCATTTTCTTCCATTCTCATATCATCAAATTTTCCTCTGAGACTTTCTCTTTTTGCTCGTTGTACATTCTGATCTCCTCCATAGATGTCTGATAGGGCTTTCCACATTTTGAATGCAGTGTCACATCCTTTGATATCATCAAATTCAGCATAGCTAAGTGCAGAGGCAATCTCCAGCATTGTCTAGTTATGTTCTTGCTTGTTTTTCATATCTTCTGCAGTAGGAGCACTTGTTGGATCGACATGTTCAGTAATAATTGATTTTTGGGAATAATCTCCTATGGATCCAAGATGTAGTTTCATCAAACTTTTCCATGCAACAAAGTTGTCTTTGTTGAGCTTGGGAACTTCTCTCTTAGGCATTTTGATCTTTTCTACTTCTAGTCCTTTTAAACTGGATCAGCAGTCCGCTCTGATACCAATTGTTAGAATCTTTTAGAATAACTAAGAGGGGGGGTGAATCAATTATTCAAGGTCCCAAATGCCCGAATAAAACTTTTTTTTTTTTCATCAAATGTAGTGAACTCGTAAACCTTTTAACCATCCAAGCTTAAATCAATCATATTAGCAAGTTACAGTAAATCAACATGCAAAGATAAAACATGCAAGATCAACACATGACACAATGATTTACGTGGAAACCCAATTTGGGAAAAACCACCAGTAACATGCTACTTGATTCTCACTCTTCTGAAGTGATGCCCTGTTAAAGACCTGCCCTGTTAAAGGCTTACAACACACTGTTAAATGTGACCTTGTTAGAGGATTTCACCAAACTGTTAGGAATGGGCCTGGTTAAAGGACTTTAGAACATTCACTGGGAATGTCACCCTATTAAAGGATTTATCTCATGGCTATCAAACCAACCTAAGTCCATAGGATTTAAACTAATTGTTACAATTGCTAGAAAGTAACAACAACGAACTTTTGATCTGATATAACTTACAACATACTTTACAGATTTCAGATCACACTTTCAGTTTAGTCCTTATGCTTGGCTTTTATCTCTTTAGCTCTGACTGCTTGTCATCTATTCAAGCTTTGTCTTCTTGAGTCTTCTAACTCACTGTACTAATGCATCCATATCAGGGGTCTTCTTACTGAAACAGAGTAACTATGCTCTCTTTCCTCTTTTCCACCTTCTTCAGCACTTTACACTTTCATGCTTGACCACCCCTCTCTCATTAATTTTTTTCATTAACTAATGACTCCTTATATAGAGATCTGATATGCCTTTGCCGCTCAATTCTCCCTCTTCACTTTTAGGGTTTTAATATGGATTAGGTAAAATACAATGTATCTACCCCATATCTTGTTCTCTTCTAGAAACTTTGCCAGCTGTATCCTCAAAAACGTTTTACATGTTGTTCTGTGCCACCAGCTCATCATTCTTATCTTCTATTTAATTTACAAACTTCTAAGTAATAACCTTGTCAGCTTAGTTCTGGCGAATCTTCGATCTTCGAAATAATGCAGCAACTCGACATTATTTGTTTTACTGATGCTCGACATCTTAGTGTTACTCGGCATCTACACAAAACTGTGTTACTCGGCACTTATAGAAAACTGTGTTACTCGGCACCTATAGAAAATTGTATTACTCGGCACCTACAAAAAATTGTGTTACTCGGCACCTACTCTTTACTCGGCACCTGAAGATCACTCAGCTTATATGATATACTCGGCACCTTCTCTTAGTTGAGCTTTGTAAAAGACTTAGCTAGCACCTAACCTCTTTAATATGTTTCAGTGTGCCCTTTTTTCTGTATCTTATAGTATGTTATCAAATACACTTTTTCATCAATGGCTTAGCTAATCCTAGTACTTCATTACAACATCATAACTTCAACCTTTCTCTAGGTGTTCTAGTTACATCTTATTGATTGCCACCACCTTGTCAACCAACTAATTGATAGTATTTGGATCACTAAAGCAATTATCATTCCTACAAGTAGCAAGTTTGACATCAATGACAAAACAATGATTGAGAACATTCTTTATCATTCCAACAACTCTTATTATCAATTCAATCATTTCTAACAGGTTTTCCTTTAATCATCCATCGCTAGCTCCAAAGTTTAGGAATAGAAGACTAAATCGATGCCCATGCCATTACTAGGAATGAGTGAGATAGCTAATGATGGTTTCATCATTGGAATAGTTCTTGGAGAGATCTACACTATGGACCAATAAGCATGGCTTTCAAACCTTGGACTGAACTTTGAACTTGAACCTCTTAACTGAACTTGATTCTGAACCTTGAAGAGGGGAAATCTACATACTAAACTCCAAAATTTGAACCATGAAGCCAAAATCTGAGCTTGAACTGGGACCAACTTCGAATCTTTGGCTTGGAGTAGCCAATACAACTTTGAAATGGCAAAGTGGAGCAGAGAGGAATTTTGAATAGGATTTCAAACTAGAATACTGCCAAGCTAGGGCAGGGCAACCAGTTTGCGAGTCTCGAGTAGGACAAGGACAAGGGAAAGGGGGATACAACAGAAGTTTGGGGACCCACGTACTTTGTAGCCACACCTAGGAAAAAATAATATATCTATTTTGTTACCAAGGACATTAGGAGGAGGGGCCTCAAGGGCTTGGGGGAGATGGACTAATCTATTTGAAGTCAAACCATCAGGTAAATCCTCT
Source organism: Cupressus sempervirens (assembly GCA_028749045.1). Classification (NCBI taxonomy): domain Eukaryota; kingdom Viridiplantae; phylum Streptophyta; class Pinopsida; order Cupressales; family Cupressaceae; genus Cupressus; species Cupressus sempervirens. The sequence goes on along the minus strand of CM053785.1, from coordinate 710,279,233 downwards.
TTCCCTAAAATCATTGATAAATCTGATAAGTATAAGGGGATTTTTGCCTTAGAAGTTTCCACTGAAATTATTGACCATAACATTCTAGTTATGGCTACCACCCTGGTGGGGAAATTTATTGGCCTTTGACCAAATATTGATCTAGTAAGGATTTTCACTAGAAACAAATGGGAGTTGAAAGGTCAGGTTGAAGTAATGGTTATGGCAAAAGGCTTTATGTCTTTTGAGTTCTCTTGCCCAAAAGATTACCGTAGGATTCTTTGTGTGAGTAATTGGATGATGGGAAAATCTACTCTTATACTTCAGAAGTGGACTTTCAACCTTGACTTGAATAATGATTTTCTAACCCAACCCCCGGTTTGGATTAGGCTATCAGAGCTACCCTTAGAGTACTGGCAAGAAGATGTTTTTGATGACATCACCAACTCTTTTGGGGAGCTTCTATCTATTGATCCTATCACTACAGCCAAGAAAATACTCATGTATGCTAGAATATGTGTTGGAGTGGTTGAAGGCCAGGATATGCCTCAAGTGATTGAGTTTCAGTCTCATTTGGGTAGATGGGTGTAGAAAATTGACTATGAGAATGTTCCTTTTGCCTACTTCCATTGCAAAAAGTCATGACATAAAGCAAAGGCTTGCCCAATTTTTAGAGAGAAGGAAAAGGCCCATAAAGCTCAAAACAAACAAGAGAAGAACAAGGATAAACACAACCAAGTTGATGCACCCAGAAAGGTGTGGAAGGAAAAAGCTATAGAAGGAAAAGGCCCTAGGGGGAGAAGCTAATGGAGAAAATGACAAGAGGGAACCCCCACTAGAACATAACAGTTTGGAAGGAAATAAAGAATCTGAGAAGGAGGCACAACATAAGGCTTTTTTGGCAAATAGCAACAGGGTCTTGATTGAGGTTGTGCCAAGTCCCAAAATCACTTCGCAGGAGAATGGAGGGAAGGATGTGGTTGGTATTACAATGGGTGTGGGGAAGAATTCCATTGAGGAAACCATTGAGTTGGAAACCAATGATGCCACTTGTGTTCCAAAATCTCAGGATGGGCCTCTTGTGGAGGTGCTGAGAGAACCTCATTCATAGGATTCCAACTTTAGCACAAACAAAGGGTTCTCCCTTATAACGGTCAACCGATTCCTTGAAAGGGTTTTCGCCACCACTCCTGGTCACCTTTCTCAATTGGAGGCCCTCTTTGATAGTTGCAAGGAAGCTAATGAAGGACCATGGACATCAGTCAAGCATAAGAAAAAGAAAAATAGCAAGGACCCTTTTCCGGTCTCGCCTGCAGCCACCAGGTGTTGGATACAATTGATTAATTGTGTGTTGTCTTTGATGTTACACAAATGTCATATCATTATCAGTTAGTATATGCTGAGCTCACTTAGGTAGTGAAGACAATTCTTAGTGTCTACCGAGCATTCCTATGTTTGCCTAGTTCAGAAGGTAGTGTCTATTGAGTTCACTCGAGTATCAAAAGAAAAGTTGCAAAAAGTGAGTGTTAACTGAGCTCAATCGATTAATGAAGGAAATTTGGATGGAACCAGTACTAACCAAGCTCACTCGGTTGCCAAAGGATTTTTGCAAGTTTGCAGTGTTAACTAAGTTTCTGTTGGTTAACAAAGGAAATCATTTCTAAGTTAGTTTCTACCGAGCTGTGTTGGCTAACAAAGGATTTTCTTATGTTGGCATATTAAGCTTAATTGAATTATCTATTGATTCCAACCGACTAAGGTGATGAATATCGATTATTCTAAGTTGTATTTGAGCCGACTTGATAGAGTGAAAGATATAATTATAAGGTCAAGTTGTGATTTCAAAGTGGAAGTCATGAAGATGTTATTGAAGATTTAATGATGAGAAGAAGAAGCGAATTCAAAGGATAACCAAAATATCCTTGTGGAGCAGCAAAGATATATTCAATTAGGAAGGATCAAGTGCAAGAAAGAACAAAGATTTGTAATCAGAAAATCAATTGCATTCAAATTAGGTCATCTCATTGTTACTCTCTAACCATTGTAGCAGTGATCTAAATCTCCTAGCAGAGTTGGCTTAACAGTTATTTGCAAATCCTCTAACAAGGTGACAATTCCATTGAATTATTCTCAATACCTCTAATAAGGCCACTCCTAACAGGGTGATTAAATCCTTTAATAGGGTCACACCTAATAGTGTGTTTTGTAACCTTTAACAGGGTTGGCTCCTAACAGGGCTCACTTTAGAAGAGTGAAAAATAGTAACTAGTTGCAATTGATGGTTTTTCCCAAATTGGGTTTCTACGTTAAATCCTGGTGTCAAATGTGTTCATGTTATTTTCATTTATGTGTTTGCAACTAAGTTAAAGTAATGGTAATCATAGATAACATCTAAAGGTTTATATGTTAATCATTTATCGAGCTAATCCAGTTATTACAGAGTTACAACATTTTGTATGTGTCTACCGAGCTTCAACAATATTCACTTATCTGTTTGTATTTTGTACTGACATCTAAGGGATCTAGGATTTATTTTTGAAGTAACTAATTCACCCCTCCCTTCTTAGTTACTCCTCTTATATTTCCAACACTAGGAGCATGGTGAAAGATGATATTAGAAGCAAATCTAGTACCCTGGGGAGGAAAAACAAGAATTGAATTAGAAAGGAAAAAACAAGGAGGAATATTCTGGATAGTACCTAAAGAACCATCCAAGAATCATGTATTCAAAATACAGCATGAAGATCATTTCCTGGAACATTCATGGACTCAATAAAACCCAAAAAAAGGAAATTGTTAGGAATATGATTAGGGATCATAGCCTAGATTTATTTTTAATTCAGGAAACTAAAATGAAGAAGGCGAAAGTTGAAAAGATTTCCTTTGGTAAAGGAATGAGGAACACAACTAATGACTTAGATGGTGTTTCAGGTGGTCTACTAATAATATGGAAGGAAGCCTTTGAAGCCAACATCATCTTTGACAAAGGTAATATTTTGCTTATGAATTTATTTAATCCTAAGGATTAGGATAGATGGTTTCTTTTGAACCTTTACGCCCCTAATACTAAGAATAGTAGAAGAATTTTTTTTGATTTTTTTTTGATTTGGTAGCTGAGATGGGTGATTCTAAGGGCATTATTATGGGGGATTTCGATATCCCTCTCTTAGCTTCTAAGAAGTTAGGTGGGTTACTACCTGATGTGGATATCAGTCAACACTTGGGCAACTTGATAAGGGACTTGGTCCTTCTGGATGTAGATCTCAAGGGATGCAAATTTACCTAGTCCAATAGGAGAATCGGTCTAGAGTGCATCCAGGTGAGATTGGATAGAGCCCTTATCACTTTGGATTAGATGAGTCAATTTCAGTGCAAGCTTTTGGCTCTGGTGTGGCTTGGATCAAACCATTCCCCTATCTCTCTTACTCTTTACAGAATCAATAGAAAGAAGGCTTTCCCCTTTAGATTGAGACGTGGTCGATGTAGCTTGGCCTATTTGACAAAATCAAGGAGTGGTGGGGTATTGAGGTTGATGGAACAACCATGTATAAGGTTGCTAAGAAACTCAAATTCATTATGTTAGAAATTTGAAAATGGAACAAATTGGACTTTGGCAATATATTTCATGCTAAAGAGAGGATTTTGGAGGAACTTGCTGAGGTTTAGGAAGAGATCTAGACCTGGAGTTATGATGATATTAAGATGAATTTTGAGAAGGAAATCCTTGATGATCTTCACAACATAGTGGGGAAAAAGGAAATGTTTTGGAGGTAGCATTCTAGATTGATCTAGCTAAAGGAAGGGGACAAAAACTCTAGATTCTTCCACCTATCCACTATGAAACATAGGATAGCCAACAAAATTTGTGAGATGAAAAAGGGAAACAAAACTATCAAGGAAGATAATGAGATAGCGAAGGAGGCTATCAGGTACTTCTCTTCTATCCTTACTAAAGATCTTAACTTGGAAGAAGAGGACCAAAATGTTATTCTTAACACCATTCCTAGTGTTATTAGTGAGGAGTAGAATTAGGCCTTTGTGGTTATCCCAAAGCTTGAAGAAATTAAAGAGGTAGTTTTTGCTCTAATGGCTGAGAAGGCCCCTAGCCCAGATGGTTTCCCCACCATTTTCTTCCAGATGTATTGGGAATTTATTCAATTTGATCTTGTCTTTAGGAATTTTTTGGTGCTAGGAATTGCTGAAAGAAATTAATGCTACTTTTTTGGATCTGATCCCTAAAGTCACTAGTGCAGATTCTTTTAGCTCTTTCAGACCGATTATCCTTTGCAATTCTTTTTATAAAATCTTTGCTAAAGTCTTAACTAACAAAGTTATCAAATTACTTTGGGAGATTATTGTGCCTTAACAATTGGGTTTTGTCCTTGGTAGAAAATTTTTGGACTCCATCATTGAGGTTCATGAAGTTATTCATTCCCTTGAAGTTGGAAAATAGGAGGGTTTTCTACTCAAACTTGATTTGTCTAAGGCCTATGACAGGGTGGATTGGGGGGTTTTGGACAGAATTCTTGAAGCTTTTGGTTTAAATGCCAAAGTGAGAATGATTATCTCTCAATTGGTTTCCACCCCTTCCTTTACGGTCATGGTTAATGGGATCCCCTCTGACTTCTTCAAATCCTCTAGGGGTCTTGATTAGGGTGATCCTTTATCCCCTATCCTCTTCATCATTTTGGCTGAAGGTTTGTGCAAGCTCATACATTCCAAAAGAAGTAGAGCAAATTTGGTGGGCATGAAACCTTCTTCAGGTCCCTTGGTTTTCACTCACCAGCAATTCATGGATGATACCATTTTGGGGGGTGAGGCCTTAGTGAGAGAAGCTAGGACTATGAAATGCATCCCCAATACTTATTCCAAGGCCTCTGGGCAACTCATCAACTAGGACAAGAGTTCAATGTTCTTCTTCAACACCCCTTTAGGTAGACAGAAGAAAATTGCTGGCATTTTGGGCTATAATATTGGGGCCCTCCCTTCCATTTATTTAGGCCTCCCCTTGGGGACTAAACCTCCTGACAACTTTTGGGACAATCCCATTGACAAATTCAATAGGAAATCGGTGGGATGGAAAGGCATCACTCTGAGTCAGGCTGGCAAAGTGTTGCTAATTAGATCCACATTGTAGAACTTACCCACTTATGCTCTTAGCCTCTTCTCTATCCCTTCTAAGGTGGCTAATCATCTAGAAGCTATTTAGAGGAATTTCATGTGGTCAGGCACTAATGAGAATAAGAAATACCCTCTAGTGGCTTGGGATAACATCTATAGATCAAAGAAGAAAGGGGTACTAGTGATTAGAAAGCTGAAATAGTTCAATTGTGCTCTACAAGAAAAATAGATTTGGAGACTCTTCAATACCAATGATGAATAGAGAGATATACTGAAGTTAAAGTATGCTACAAACCTAAATCTCAAACAATTCATTAGCAGGGATCCTGATCCTAAAGGCTCTAATATCTGGAATGGCATTCTGAGGACGAAGAGCTTAGCCTTTGAGAAAGCGAAATGGCAACTGGGTAATGGTGAAGATATTGATTTTTGGCATGATGACTAGCTTAGATCTGGACCCCTTTAGGATATTAAGCCTTTTAACAAATGGGCTAATGTTTGTATAGAAAGATTTGGGAGCAGGGTGAGTGACTACAGGGTCCATAATGAGTGGATTGATCTAGCTGAGATGTCCTAGGAGCTCAAATCGCTGATGGACATGGTTAGGCATATTCTTTTGTCCCATAACAAAGATTCCATTATCTAGGGGGAGACTGTGAATGGCATTTATACAGTGGCCTCTAGCTATGAGACTTTGCAAAACTATGGCCCAACCCCTATGTGGGCCAAAGCCTGGTACCTAGGGCTCATCCTAAAAATTAACATTTTCTTCTGGATTATGGTCCAAAATTGTATCCTTATGGTGGACAACCTCACCAAGAGGGGTAATATGATACCCAATAGATGCATTTTATGTAAAAATCACTATGAGAGTGCTGAGCATATTTTTATCCATATCCTTTCATCAAAACTATCTGATCTCTTTTCCTATCTTTTTTCAACATGTCCTAGTGCTTCTCATCCAACATTTTGGGGCTCTTTTAACAATGACACCTTGGAATGTTAGGGAGTGACACCATGGCTTTGTGGAACTAGACCTTACCCCATGTATGTTGGGGGGTTTGGAAAGAGTGGAACAACAACATTTTTAGGGATAAGGAAACAAAGGCAAACATTTTTTTCCACAAATGCCTTAATGCCTCCATGGAAAACTACACCAAAATCAAAGGCCCTATCCCCTCTCTCAGTACAAAGGGTAGGGACAATAATAAGAGGAATGGATGCAAATGGTCTCTTCCACCTAAGGGATGGCATAAGGCTAATTTTGATGGGGCAACAAAAGGCAACCTAGGAAAGGCTGGGTTGAGAGGCATCATTAGAAATGCTCCTAGTAAAGGGATTGTTGTGGTTGTTGCCCCCCTTGGGATACAAACTAATTATTATGCAGAGGCTATTGTGGCTTAGCATACTATTAAATTGGCAAGAGAAATGGGAGTGAAGTATCTCTAGTTGGAAGGAGATTCAAAAAATATTATTGATTTCCTAAATGAGAAGAAAAAGCCAACATGGATGACTGCTAATATCATTGATGATTGCGTTCAACATCTCAAGACCTTCGAAAAAACTTATGTGGCACATGAGTACCGGGAAGCCAATCAAGTGGCAGACGGGCTGGCTAATTGGGCAGTCAAGTACAATGAAGTGGCTAAGTGGACGGATGGATATAATATCCCATCAGAAATTAATGAGTTAATCGAAAGGGAAAGGATCCCAGGTAGATTGGGTATCATAAAAAGTCCATTATGATTGCTAATGAGTTATGGGGAGTAGTGAGAAATATAATGTGTAGATTTATTATGATTGTTAGTGATTTATGGGGAATGCGCATAATTGTGATGTGGAAGTACACTAGCACTCATACTTCTCACATCAACAATATCTATCAACTTATTTCAAGGAGTAATTTAGGGCAAAAAATTCACAAGGTGGAAAAAAGTCCAAGAAAACAAGGAGTGCCAAAGTTTTATTGGATTAAAAGGGCTTTGATAATGGATATAGAGCTTGCACAGAGGAAGATATCATGGTGGAGGAAAGACATAGGAGGGAACCAAAGGATGAAGCCAAGAAGTGGTAGAGATGTTCCAAGGTGTGGAACATTATGAAAAAAAGGGAAATCACAAATTCCATTGAACGACTCCATGGTTGGAAACCCTCTGTTACCAGGAGTATGGTTAAGAGCTAGAATGAGGGAACAGTTAAAATTGATGGGGTAGATTTCACGATGATGGAGGATGTCATATCTATTGTTATTGGCATTCCCATCATGGGAAAGAAATTCTACAAAGATAGGAAAATCTCGAGGCAAGCGGTGGTGGAATTCACAGAGGATCAAGAGGAAAAAAAGGCGTTGGTGAAGAAAGGAACTCATTATCTTCTGAGCTCCATCAAGCCATTATGGAGGTTCATGCTGGGGGTTATCATTAAATATATCTCCCTCGACACCAAATTTGACCACCTTTGCACCCACCACTTTGTGTTACTCAACCACTTCACGTATGGGGCAAAAATTTCTATTCCCTTCTACCTATACTTTTCTATGAATGAAAACATTGATGATTATCAAGAGAAGCATACTAAGAATCCGATGCTCCATGAGGGGCTTTTATTGTCAATCTATGAATTCTTTAAGGCTAGGGCAATGGGGAAACCAATTAAGAATAGGAAGGATGATAAGAAGGGTAGAGGGGACTCTGAAGAGTTGGAAGAGGACTATTTGCCTTCTAATATAGAGGAAAACCTTGAGATGCATACAGACTTGAAGGGGGATGACTCCCCATAGTGAGGCTCTGGTAAAAAAATCATCAAAATAGAAAGGAAGGAGAAAAAAGCTCTTATTGATCCCAAGTAGGGCCTTGACACCTCCTTAGATAGGGACTATAATGAAAGGGTTGAAGGCATGGATACAGGGGAAGAAAGTGCAGAAGGAGAGGAGGATCTTAGAGAAGGGGAAGGCATGGAGACGAAGAGGGGCAAGAGAAACATCACCATCAAAATTCTGAAAGACAAAGAGGACAAGGTCATGACATCCTAGAGCTAGAAAAGGAAACTCTTTGAGACCAAGGAGGATAAACAAGGGGTGGAGAAGGAGGGGGTGAAAGGGGACCTCAATCAAAGTGAAAGGGAGGAGCAGGAGCATGACTACAAGGAATTCAGCACCATCAAATATAGATGCTCGATCATGGGAAAGGATAGGAATGTGGTGTGGTGGAATTTTGACACAACTTCTGCTAAAATGGGGATCAATCATGAGTTGATTAGAACTTTGGTCAAAGAGAATGAAGAGGGTAAAATCCAAATGGAAGAGTTGATTGACCCTACCTTGGTGATCTTTAGTGACACCACTAAGGAAAATCTGGATATGGATGTCCTCAACAATGCCAAAAACAACGCGATGGACAGCTTCTGTACCACCAAGTGGATTTTTCATGAAATCCAAGAGCTCAAATATAGGGTGAGCAACTTGGAAAGGGAGAACTATAGCTTGAAAAATAGGATAACAGAGGAAGAAAAGAGCATGGACAATAGAGTGGAGAAGGTCAAGAAAAGGGTCCAAATGATGGAGAGCTCAATGCAGATTATAGTGGAACAAAGCTACAATATTCTCAAAGAGGCCAATGAGAATATTAAGTTGCTCATTAATAATATAGAGGAGCAAAGAATCAGTAAGGAGGAGGACCTTGCCCCCCACAGTGCAAAGGACAAGACCCCTAATGATAGCTCAAGGAAGCGTACTAGATCTAACATAAGGAAGAAGGACACCTTGGATCCTGACCAGGAACTCTTATACATGAAAGAGGCAACTGGTAAACTGTCAGAGCTAGAAATAAGTGCAGCATAAATGCTGAGAGATATCTCCTGAGCACCCTGGCTTTTCTTGGCTTGTCCTATTTTTTGTCTTGACTCCTTGGCTTTTTACTAGTTTTATCTTTTAGTATGGGGATTTGTTTCAACTGGTTTCTTTTAGTTTCTTTTGATACTTTAAGCATTCTTCTTTGTCTATTTTATGTAATGTAAGGGTTTTAGGGCCCAGTTAAAACCTATTTTCCTTAATCAAAAACTTCAAATCTTTGACTCCTTGAATTAATAAACTCTGAACTCTAAACTTGAACTTGAAATTGAAACCCATGATTCAAGTACGAGTTCAACACGATATCAAAATGTTGCCTCTAAGTAGAAAAAATCTCACAAAGGCATTGCTAGCAACAAGAACTAATAAGAAACTGAGACAATTCCCCCCTAGGATGAATTTACAAAGTTTAAAATGTAGGTGCTAAAAGTATGCTTATAGTTGGCTTTGACTAGGGATGTGGGCTACAAGGGACATAAAGAATATAGAAAGCCTCTGGTAGGAGACCAATGCTTAGCCATTGGGAAAACAAAGTCTGCATACTACAGAGACCAAAGGGACTACTTGTGCAGAGGGGGAAAGTAGGGGAAAACCTAAAATAACTAAACTACCAACAAGCAAAACCAACCAACAAACTAAATTAAACACCACCAAAATCTTAGAGAGCAGCAAGCTATATACAAGTATTTATAGGTGAGAAGAACTTACCATAGAATCAAAGCTAAGAAAAACTTAAATGAAGCCATTCATTGGCTGTGACAAGGAGTATCTCCAGAATAATGGGATAGTCCCAGATGAGACTGCCTGATGCAATCTTAGCATGGAAAACTTGTTATCAGTGTGAGTTCAATTGATTGAATGTAGGAAATTATCAAGCTGATAACCATGTCCAAACAACCATATCGCATCATAGATCACTGATCGTACTCGAGTTTCCAATATGAAATGTTTAAGGCCTTCTTTGGTCAGTGGCTAATTTATTATTATTATTTTTGTCTCTGATGTTCTTAATAATACCATGCCCTTATCATAAGTAGTATTCATAAGGTCACAATTCTTGGAAAGATCTTTAACATTTATAACATATTCAAAGTAAATTACTTATTCCAACATAGGATTAGGATCAACTGGATGACCTACATCATGTTTTGTTGCAATTACCTTGGAGAATACTTTATCCGAGAAAAAAAAAACCAAACAAACTGCTACCTAAATCTTCCTCCCTATGATCTCCTTGCTTGATTGTTGATTGAAACTTTTAAACAATCTCCTCTCCATTTAAAGAATCATTATCCAAGAAAATTGATGATGTTTGAGATTGTTTGATCTCTTTGTCATCAAAGTGTTGCATTCAATTCATCTTTAACTTCTTCTATCAAAATTGTAGAATCTGAAGGATTCTCATTTTTAGATTGCATGAGTGGAAGTTCCAACCTTGTTGATGCTTGGTCCTCATGAGGTTGCACTATCCATGGTTGAGATAAACAAGAGGGATCTTTTATAATCTGACTTGTGTGAGGCAAGGTATTCTCTTGACTTCTTGATGATGTTTGAGGCTGCAATGTTATTGATGAGCCACCATTACCTTGTTTTGTATTTTCTCTAGAGTCTCCCTCTCCAAGTGGTTTGTAGAATTAAAGGACACCCTCTTTGAGCATGATTCTGCTATGTCCTCATCATCATACTCAACATGTATATGATATACTTTAGGCACATCATTAGGACTATTTTCAATCATAGGAGGCACTAGCAAATCTTATGCACTAAAAATTGTCATATTCTGACAAACAAAAATAGGGGGTGCTGATTTGGTTGTTTTGAGGACAAGCCTTTTCTGAGCAGGCTTTACTTTTACATAATATTGTTGTTCATAGGTGCATATCTCTGTCTATGAGGGTTTGACACATTTCAACCCCCTAATGATCATATCATCATCCAAGCTAATGCCCCCCTTTGTGCATCTTGTAAGCTCTGTACTTTTAGATGTCGAACCAAGAAGCTAATTTCAGTTTGTAGGGAAACGATGGAAATGCATAACTGATTTTTTTCAGTAGGTTGACAAGGTTGAAGGATCTTGCCAACACATCTATCAAATCTATGAATGAATTCCCTCATAACTTCACTTTCCTTCATTTGAATTTGGTAGAGATGTAATAATAACTTTGCAACATCAACAACAAGCTTAAACCTTTGAAGAAATTTTACCTCAAGATCATTCTAGAAAGTGATGCAACTATCTAGAAAATTCAAGAACCAATCTATTGCACTTCTAGTGAGGCTTCTAACAAATAGTTTGACAAAGATGTTCTCTTCTTGTACACCAAGAATCTCACAGGCAACTGTAACCACTTTAATGTGATCATCAGGGTCTTGATTTGTGTCACTAGAAAACTTTGGGAAGTATTTGTTTGATCTTTTAAGCAAGGATGAATATTAGGATAAAGAAAATGACCCAATCTGAGCCCTCCATGGCTAGGCTACAACCAAAGCCATAGCACAACATACTTCTTTTACCAAAACAAATCATAGTTGCCAATCTCCATCCTTGGGGAGGTATCTTAAGATATCCAAGGAAAGAAATCACTAGAACTTCACTCTCTCTCCCTAGTAGAGTCACCAAAAATCTGTTAGTAAACAAAATTTTCCTTCGAAAAGAAATATAAAGGATGACTCGATATGCCCAAAAAGAAGAACAAAATGCACTAATAGTTAAATGAGTTATCATTGATTGATAACTCTCCTCTATATTGAATGGTACAACTCCCTCATAAAAGATATTCAATGAATATGATAAACTGATTATGTCTTTAACCTAAAGATGCGAAGGGATGCTAACATTCACCCATCGGTATGGAATGAATTTGACTACAAGTTTTAAGAACAAAATAAAGAAGAAAGCATAGAAAGTATCCATATGACTAATCATCTAACATTCTTTCATCATAGAGAAATGGTGAAAACATATTTTATTTTGCAACTATAAATAACCCAGGACTAGATTTGAAACACAATAGAAGTGACCATACAATCAACAATAGTCCAATAATTACATTTTCAGACCACAATACCTGATAAACATAACCTATGTTTATTATGAAAACACAACATAAAACCATAAGATAACATGTCCTTGCAATTACAATTGAAAAACAAAATAACAAATAAATCCCCTATTTCATGTTACAATCCAATTATCATTCTTCCCCCTTGACAGCCCTATGACTTGTGGGAGTAGTAAGAAGAACCCTTACTCACTTTCCCTTTGGCATATTTAACTTTGGCTAATCCCATAATTTATAAAGGTTTATAACTAATCTCTCTTCATCTATTTTTCCCATGACTTATATCCTTCAAAGTCATTATAATGTTATTACAAATAAAACATTATATTATTAATTAATATCATTGTAACCTAAATTAATGGGTCAATGTCATAGCCTATCCATTAAATCTATTTGCTTTTCCCTGTATCTTATAGAAACAAAAATATATTTCCATGGTTACTTGCTCAAGGTTTAATTCTGCATCATTCTTATGTACTGGGAAAATCGAGCACAATATGATATTAGTTTTAGAATGTTCACCCTTCAACCTGCATCATCATCTCCATTTTTGTAGCTATGTGCCAAGCATACAAAGCCTTGGACTCTTCACCTTATTTACCTCTATGCCATATGTGTTTGGGCATTCCATGTATCGAGACTTTTTGGGATTATTCATATCATTGATTACCAAGCTAGTCCAACTCATTTCTAATGAACTGAGAATTACAAAGGAAAACATTGACATTTTTTTGAGCATATTGCATGCACTGGAACCCACAATCACAACCAATATGGATGTGGAAGTTGTATTAACATTATGTAAACCCATTCGTGCGCGTCCCCTACACTTATCTCATCCACATATCAAATTCAGTAGATATATCCCTCTCGTTGTATTTTGGGGACCAAATTGCCTCAATAACTCCATGAGATTTCACAAATTTATGTCCTGTGTATCATATTAGAATAGGGAATGGCCATCCAGACATCATATGCAGAGAGCTTCTACTAGGAATGCTCAACTTTGACAAACTATTGCAGGTCATGTCTCTGTGACCTCTGAAATATGAAAATGACACTTGATAGCTTCGTAGGGTCTTTGATCAATCTGACTTCCTATTGTTGTGGGCATTACCAGTCTTGACCTGATACACATATCTTCTACACTTTGGTGATGCTTTATGTTTCTTTCTCCATGCGTAGAGAGCTTTTCAATGTTTATCCTGATCATATCTTGTTCCCACAATGAATGTCATAGCCAGTTGAGGGTTATACGAAAAAAATGCTCGAGGTACAATTTGACAATCAACCATTTCATTGATTTCTCTTCCTTGCATGTCACTTTCCATCATTGTGTTTGAATTTGTCTTTAAGTGCTTGATCTGCATGAGATGTGTGCAAAGCATAAGCTCTTTCATCAACATGATGAAATATCCCTAACTGGATATTTACTTGATTTCTTCTTGGAATAGCATTTAGAATGTAAAATCATACAGTGTATCATAGATAAACTGGTGATGTAAACCATAGAAAATAATCCAACAGATAGTTATCTAATTGTTTCCTCAAAACTAATATTTAGAACTTGAACCAAAGGCATATGAATTAGCAATAATAGTGGAAAACTAGTTGATTCTCCAATAAATATAAGCTCATTCTTTTCAAATTAATATTTAAGATTTCAAGCATATAGAAATGCATTACAGACCCACAATGATAAAACCATAAAACTCTCATACAACTCTGTAAACATGTTATTGTATTATACAACAACAATACAATAACCAATACAAAAACCCAATCTTAAATACAGATTAACAGTCAGATTGGAATACTAGAATAATAAATTGTAAGCATGACTGAAACACCTGAATTGATGTCTCTGGGACAATGGGTTTGCGTCCACTGTCTGGAAGCACGAGGGGCTATGTCCTCATACAAGCTAAAAGCTGAAGCTTTATGAATAACTCTTACAAGAGAGGAAATTAAAACTGAATCATAAATCAAGCATGCCCAACAATGACCCTCTTTCCCCTTTTAATACACAAACTAAGACTCTTTGACTCCCCTCTGGCTTTTGTCCTATTCCTTTGTGACTCTTCAACTTCTCTTTGGAATTTTGTCTTATTCCTCCTTGACCTTTTGCCCTCTTTATAACATTAAATTGACCTTTTAATAAACCGAGTCTATGTGTTAGAGTCAATTTTAACATTATATAAAATAAGACTTCAATAATATTAATGTCTCAAAAAGGGGACATTACAAATTTTCCCTCCTTAAAGTTTCTTTTCCTTAACCAATTAGTACCAGGTTCCCATACAAGTCTGCAGGTAGCTCTGTAGGCCAAACAAAGCACAAATCCGACCATACTACGAAACAAGGACCCCTTTGCAATCCTTTTGTCAACCAGATCCCTGGATCCCATATAAATCTATGAAAAAATGTTGCACTTGTTGACTGTACAACTCTGATCATCACTGCATCCAATCTCAAACTGAGTAGAGCTATAACCTAATCCTCAATAATCCATAGATATATACTATCAAACCTGGATCCCAAACTCATAATGCACTAATCATGCTAATACCAAGATCCTGTATTACTACATGTGCATAATCTATCATCTCAACCAACCATGTTTTGCTAACATATGCAAGAGAATGTTGAATCCAACTGAGAACTTCACTCCAATTGAGATCACAAGCATTGCTAAAGTTAAATAAACACAAGAACTCAACATCGTGCCAACCAACTCCTTGAAATATTACTAACCACGTGGTTGGTCCCCCTGGGTCCCATAAACAAAAAAAAATCTACCTCCTCAACTATCTAGAATATCCTATCATTCCATATGAGAAAATAGTAGATTCTCTAAGATATCAAATTGCCACAACATTGCTCATCTCACAGGTATGCTGAATCTATAATTGTATTGAAGAAACAAGCTAGATACGACTTCCTCCTTCATGAAGGGAAGTGTAACCAACCAAGTACCCACAATACGCTCGATATGTGACAATAGAGTAACTATATGCATTAAATAAATGATCATAAAAGTCAATCAATGAATACCCATCAACATTGTCTTCTCTCCTTGTATGCTCCTTGGCCATGTAAGTGAAAATAGCATCATGTCTCTCTGTCAAATGTAATAATCAATCATCACTTGATTGCAATCAATATCAATCAGTAACTGTTGATCAACATCAAAAGCTATTCCACTCTCAAACTCAAACAAGGGATTATCTAGTATCCACATAGTATCTATCTCAAAAAATGAGTTACTATGATCTAACCAATCAAAATTATATTGGTTGAAAGTATTATCATCATAAGAACAATTATCCTCGGGTGTTGCTACACATTTAGGTAGTCCAAAAGATGATTCATCAATCCTATAGTCATCAACCAATGGACATGATGTCATAATGCATAAAAATTCCTTTGAATTCCTAGGTAGTTGATCCATAGTTGTATCTTTTTCAGCCTTATGGTCCTTTATAATACCATCAGCTTCATCCTTGTTAAGTTGCCCATAGTCTTTCCTTTCATTCCCCATTATAGGTTGAAACAATTTTTCTTTGCTTTCTTCTACAATCTTGCACCCTACTAAAAATGTTTTCAATTTCTGTTCACATTGTTTGATGATACTGCCAACCAACCTAGAAGCATCAAAATAAGTGACATGTGTTTGTTTCAGTTCAACTAACAAGGTAGAAAACAAATTTTGTGAATCATCATCACTCTCTTTGATTATCAAGGACATAATGGACTACATAAAGGATATAACATATCCCTTAAGGTCCCATTTAATAGAAATCATGAATTGTCGAAACATATCATGAATTAAGTCTTCACAACCGAGGTCCAACAAAATCACAGAAGAATGAAGTTTTGCTACTATTTCTAAAATATTGACTGCCTTACCAAAGGATGGATTATGGATATTACATAATTTTTGAAAGTTTTCTACAATCAACTGGAATACCTCTTTCATCACTTCCCTATTGTATGGATCATAGGGTGCAGTTATTCTCATAACCTAAACAATACATTGTGTGATTGCAAATCTTACCTCCTTATCAGGATGTCTCAACAATGCTAGCTTAGCCAAAGGAATCACAACAAGAATAATATTCACATGTTTACTCTTTGAATCTATTTATTATATTGTGGATAAATACTTCTCTATTGCTTCCAACTTGTGAAGTAATCCATGTTTTTATTGAGGCAAATATGAAAGCTCTCTTTTTATATTGTAGAACTTTTCTTCAAGGATTTTCTCATTATCCTCGACAACACATCTAGGTAGCTTCCACAACATGTTTGTGAAATTTAGAAGCAACTCAAACAACTACTATTGCTAAAAATGTCCACCCAGCTAATATTTTATTCAAACATGCATAACCTTCAATGAGATAGACTTCAAATCAAGCTCTATTATTAATTTTCATTGTTCTCAGTATTGTCTCTCTTCTCTACTGTCCACTCCTCCCAACTGTGTTATTCCAGCCTTGGCATGTATACCCGTTCAAGTTCACCTAATTGTAACAAAAACTTCCTATTGTGTCTTCACTCTCCTTTGTTTTTTTGTAATGCAATATTGAGAATCTTAATGGGGAGAGTAGTTTGAAGTCATTTGTTCAATGTATTTTCCTTCTGGTCGAACTAAAAAAGCCAGAGATTTTTTTTTTCCTAGTCTGAGAATTGATGGCTCTAGAAACAACTACATGTTCAATTCCTTGTACCTATTTTAGTTGCGATCTTGACTATAATCGTACAACTTAAGGAAATGCTTTGCACCAACGTTAAATGTAAAATATTCTAAGTCACAACTTAACAATAAAATATTGGAACTTCAAAAATCAACATGAAAGTTATATCTCATAGTAGTTTTTGTATTCATGACAAAAAAAAATGTTTCCCAAAGCCTTTATTTAATATAAAAGTTCGATGGAATGGAGCCATGTCAGAAATTATTGGTGCCTAATCTTTGAATTATTGAACAAACCATTTATAAAGAACAATCATGTCATGTTGGTTACAAGTCAAGAGGTGAAACTTTATGTTGTTGTCACTATAACATCTCTACTATGAGAAATGAGGTGTTGTTACTTATTAGGCTCCTATCTTAGGTGTTAGATTGACAACACTCAAATATGGCCTAAATTGGGCCCAGCTGAACCCACAATAATGGGTTACACTTTTTTGCCTAAATTGACACTGAACTGTGAATTTTCAAGAAAACTTTCACTTTTGGATGCAAATTGCCATTTAACGGTTAGGAATTTGAAGATGAAGTAAATTAGAGTCTTTTAGGATTTTTTGTGTAAAATATAAATATATATATATATATATATATAAATTTGATTGAATTATTTTTTCTCCCACAAAAATTGGTATGTTATCTGAAACCTAATTTTAAAAAAGTGACATTATTTTTCTCACAACTTTTTTTCTACAAAAGATATCAATGCGATTCTTTCAAATTTAGTTTGTTAACATCCATACCAAAACCATGAAGGTGATATGATGTCTTTATCCTTAGTATTTCATATTTTATTAGAGTTTAAAGTTGACCAAACATGAATTTGGACATACATGGCTTTTGACACATGTAACTTATTATATATTTACTCGATTTCAATTTTTTATTTATTGAAAGAGGACTTGAATACGAAGATCGTAGTTATTTTTTAATTTTTTAAATCTCTTAGTTACTATTTTTCCATAAGTGTCCAATATATAGGTTTATTTTTTTATAACAAACCTCTATTCAATTCATGTGCAAAAACATATATCTAAAAAAATCAAAATGTAGCAAATTCATAGTCATTAGAAAGTTCATTCAAAATAATTCTATCATGCAAAAGAACATGACTTTAGTGCTCCATTTGAACTTGGTAATGGAGCCTGGAAGCCATGAAATCATAGTAAACCTTTTCCCACTCGAAAAAAACCAAAATTTTCTTAGTTTCGATAGAAACTAAGTTTCTATCAAAATAAAAAACATTAGTTTTGATAGAAACTAATGTTTCTAGTTTCTATCAAAACTAGAAACCTTAACCATGCAGGTTAATGGGGGCAGCTCTAGTTTCGATCGAAACTAGAGTCGGCTTTAAGGACTTTTTAAGAGGGAGGAAATATTTTGCAACTTTGTTTTTGAATATTGGAAAAATAATTTGCGGCATGGGCAATAAAGGTAAAAGGGCAAGTAAATATTCACAAGAAAGAAGTGGCGAACAAGAAGAAGAAAATCGTCGAAAAACTTTAGCAGGATATTATAGGAGGCAAAGTATGTACTCGTGCAATATATATTTTCCAATGCATATTTAGTTCATATAGTGTGCAATCGTATTATAGACTTTTTTATGTATATAGTTAGGATTAGGGTTTATCCAATTAGAAATATGGTAAATATAAACTTAGGGTTACTATTAACTTAATATTAAGGGTTTATTGAATTATGGATATTTAGCATTAGGTTTTATTAAAATATGAATGTTTAGTTCTGTTAGGGTTTATTAGATTATGGTTTTTTAATTATGAATATTTACAATTTTAGGATTTATTACATTATGATTTTTAAATTATCAATATTTACAATTAGGGTTTATTACATTATGGTTTTTAAATTATGAATATTTACAATCAGAGTTTATTAGATTATGGTTTTCAAATTTTGAATATTAATAATTAGGGTTTATTAGATTATGGTTTTTAAATTATAAATATTTACAGTTAGGGCTTATTAGATTATGGTTTTTAAATTATGAATATTTACAATTAGGGTTAATTACATTATGGTTTTTAAATTATAAATATTTACAATTAGGGTAACTTATTACATTATGGTTTTTAAATTATGAATATTTAGAATTTGGGAACATTTTAATTATGGTGTTTTAAATTATGAATTTATTTAGGACGTAGTGAAACAAGACAACCTAGTGAGATTGGAGAAGGTTCATCCCAAGTTCAAACATGTATGTATGCACACATCTCTTGCAAGTATAATCTCTAGAAATTATAGATTTCTACCTGTGTAAAGACAAACTTTATATCTTTGATTTTTAATTTTAGAGACAAATCCCCAAGTACAAACTTGCTTGATTTTATTTGTTATGTCGTGCACATGCAGTAGTAGATGATGAAAATGTTGGACATGAGGAAATTGAAGATGAAGCAATGGATATCGAAGAAGCATCATCTGAAGGTTAGATAAAATTATATTTAATAGTTCATTTATTATGTATATATACACATATGTGGACACTAAAGAAAACTTGTATCTTAAGTCTTTATTTTAATTTTTCTTGCAGCCTAAGATCAAACAACAATGAGAATATTAATCTAGCTCAAAGTTTGAAGAGAAAAATTAATCATAGAAATATAGATCATTTAATTGAAATGGATGTGGAAAAATTGAGAGAATATGCTAGTCAACCTACACATACTACGAAGAGAAAATTGAATAAAAAGTCTAAAGAAATAATTGCACAATTTGAGAATCTGGATACAGTGGCGAAAACTCAACTATTATCAATTTCACTTCTTAAACATGAATTAAAAGAGCCATTGAAACTGTTGGGTATAGATACAAGTGTAAAAAAGAGGAAGACTTCTAAACTACAAAAAAATATTGTTGAAAGTGTTAAGGAAGGGTTACACTACATTCGGAAAAAATCTAGATCTATAGATAAATCTATTGCACGAAGAGTGATACTAACATCTGTTTTAAATAAGAAATTATGGAAAAAAAGACAAATCTCTTCATTGTCATCTCATATTGGGTATAGTTGAAAGACGATATTACATTATCTAAAAAGGAGAAACAATTTGGATGATAGTACATTAGAAGGAAACTAGGCACTAATGTGTAGAGTTCCTTGATCTGATAGGATTGTGGAAACAATTAATAACTTAGTCATTCAATTTTAGATTGATAATACTCATCCTTCACCAAATAGAAGAGATATCATCAAGCAGAAGATTGGGCCTAAGGAGCATCTCCAACATGCAAAACATTGGTTGGATGTCACACAACATGAATTGTATCTCTCATTTTGTAATTTAAATCTTGACACAAAGATCAGACAAACAATGTTTGAAAGATTGAAACCCTATTTTGTGAAGATAAATAGATCTTTTGAAACATGTTGTTGTCGATATCATGTTGAATTTGATTTGTACTATCAAGGGTTTAAAAAGATGATTCTAGAAGAAAGTGGTGGTCCTCAAAACATTTTTCATAAATGATCAAGCCAATTCATAACATCAATCTTATGTGACAAACCAAATGATCATGTAATAGGTGAAATAGATTGCATAAGAGGAACTTGTGAAACATGTGCTAACCTAACCAAATTTCCTTTGAGAGATGAAGATATTGATATAATGAGGTTAGTAAAATGTAAGAGATATAAGTACATAAAGTCAGAAACAAAAGTTGAAAAATAATCAACAAGGCTAGAATATGTAGAGGATGACATACCTACTCGAGAATTAATGTCAAGTTTTCATAAATTGATTCAACCATATATACATCATGCTTTTTTTGCTAAGTGGCAAGCAAAACAGTTTCAAACACTAAGAGAAACTTTTCCACTCGGGACAATTTTATCTATTGTTGACTTTGTAGAGAATTACTCATTCATTTCTCAAAAACAACTTCAAGCGGAATACTACTATACAGAGCAAGTTACTATTATGGTTCAAGTGTCTTATTGACATGCACAAATCGGTTTGGATGGTGTAGAAAGTATAGATCAAGCATGAGTCATAAAAAATGAGTATCACTTTTACATTTGTGATGACAAAGAACACGACACACATTTTGTGGAACATTGTTTTAAGACATTTTTTGATTATTTGAAAAACAAACTCATAAAAATGGAAAAACATTTTGTATGGTCAGATGGATGTGCAACACAATTTAAATCAGCTAGACCATTTTATGCATTATGTAGATATCATTGATACCTTAATATACCACACATTTGGAGTTTTTCCGAGAGTAGACATGGAAAGTGTGAGCATGATAGTGTAGGAGCTTGTATCAAACGTTCTTTAAGAAAGTATCAAATGGACTATAAAAGGATATCACATTAATAATGCTCATGATGTGGTTGAGTGGTGCAAAACACATTTTACGGTGCCAACAAATACAAATAACACATCATCACAAGTAGAGCGAGTCATACCATTTGGAGTTTTTTGAGAGGTATCAGGTATAAATTAATTTTCAAATATTATAATTGAATCTATTTTATATTTAATACATTATGTCATAACTAAATTATGGTACACACATGTTTACAACTCATTTTTATATGTATGTGTGGACATTACATTTAGGTGTCGATAGAAGATTAATGCATGCATGCAAGAGGATAGAGAAGATGCGATCGTTGCATTCAGTTATGAGTACAGATAGTAATGCGTGGTCATTATACACAAGAGAATACTCATGTTTTTGTCCTGATTGCATTGATGAAAATTATGATGGTTACATTAATCAAGAACGTGGATATGTGGGTAAATGGACTTTGGTACCACTAGATGTTATCAATAAGAATGAGTTTGAGGACGAAAACTATGATGATATTCCATTGATTTCCAGTGATTATGACCATATTTTAGGATTGATCAGAGTTGGTATGTATTTCATAATTTTTGTTAATTTATTATATATATATATATATACATACATACATAAATACATACATACATACATACATACATACATACACACATACATATATACATATACTCATGTACATGACACATGGAATTTATATACATATACTTTGTGTAGGTAATATTTTTGTAGTCATTGCAAAATTTGAAAATGTAGAAGGTGTTAGCTATTGTTTATTGTGTTGCACCATACAAAGAGAGAAGCTAACAAAGACTGAAATAAGTGATGAATCATGTTTCCCACAGGTTAGTATATAGTTGAATCTTGTACATGTATGTTTATTTATGAATTCAAATTTACTGACTTATTTGATTGACCTGTATGCAGATTCTATTGTTGTATAGGGAACATATTTGAAGCAAAATAAAGTACTTAAGAATGGGATTCATTTCACTGATTGTCAACCTAACAATAAGGTATATCAATACAGTAACCATGTTACTACCACTGGTCTAACTCTTCATCTAGTCAAAGGACCTAGAATACGTAAGTGGAGGCTCAATATTGATGATCACGGGAAAATATTAAATGTTATTCAACAACAAGCTGACCCACTTGATATGAGATAGAAACAACTCATTGAACTATTTGAAATCTAAAATTTGGTTGAACTATTTGAAATCTGAAATTTGGCTAAAGTATTTGAAATTTGAACTTCGGTTCAACAATTTGAAATTTGGTTGAAATTAGGACTTGTGTCTTAAGAGGATGAAATTAGGACTAGTAACTAATTATATATTACTTTTACTCTTTGATTTAACTTTTGTTCAATTTAAATTGTGATTCGTAACTAATTATAGTTCAATTAGGTACTTGTATGCAACTAATTAGGACATGTGCCTCAAGGGGAAGAAATTCAAACAATTGTCTTAAGGGGATCAAATTAGGACTTGTTTCTTAAGGGAATGAAATTGGGACTTGTAACTAATTATATATTACTTTTACTCTTTCATTTAACTTGTGTTCAATTTAAATTGCAATTCATAACTAATTATAGTTCAATTAGGTACTTGTATATAACTAATTAGGACATCTGCCTTGAGGGAAAGAAATTTGAACAATTGTCTTAAGGGGATTAAATTAGGACTTGTGTCTTAAGGGGATGAAATTAGGACTTCAACTAATTATAATTCAATTAGGGACTTGTATGCAATTAATCATGTAAAGTTAAATACCTAACCGTAACCCTAACATAATCATAATCTAACATAATCCAACATAATCTATCATAATCTAACATAATTTCCAAGATAACACAACATTATCCTTGACATAATATAAAATTTCAATGAACATAATCCAACATAATCCTTCTAATCTAACATAATTTCCAACGTAACTAGAACGTTATCCAACATAATATAACACTATCTAACATAATCTAACATGTAAAAGAACATGTAGTAGATAACATAATCCAACATAATCTAATGTATTTAATCTAACTTAATGTCCAACATAATAGAACATTATCCAACATAATCTAACATGTAAAAGAACATAACTATATATGTACATGTCAATCATCAAACATGTAAAATATGGATGAAAGTCTAGATCAAATAATCTATAATAAAAAAAAAACTATGGATTGTTAGTTGCAGGACTATCATCATGACGTCTCCTCACAGTGTGATTTGAAGACTGACTATTAGGATGTTCACTAGGATGTGCTAACCCCTATATATATTAAAGAGAAAGTGAAGTCAATGTACATAATTTCATATTTGATTAAATCTCTTTTAAATTTACTTGAATTGAATGCAATTTAAATATTACATTTAAAACTCACATGTGTCTAATTCAAAAACTTAAAACTCACCTGTCCACTACTAGCATCATCAAATGAGTCTCGATGACATACACGATCGAGCATCAAAGATGGAGTAAGAAAGAGGAATGTCCCCCTACAATACATACATACACGTGTGCAAAAAATCATATTAAAACATGTACATGCATAAATTATTAGTTGAACATATGTTTGAAATTGAAATTTTAACATGAATTTAAAAAAACTATAGATTTACCTGTGTAGATGCTGGCATCTGATAATACTTAGACTGTGTAGCATCGATCGTGTCCACCAATTTTTCTAGATTTTGCTGGGCCTCATCTAGCTCCAATGCTACATCTATGCTAGCATGACTGGTGGCTGGCACATGTCATAATAATGACGATCCAAGTGGATTGACTAGATGAGATGGCATAGAAGTAGAACCATCATGTGTCAACAAGTCCATCTACCCTGTGGTCAACAAGGTGAAGTTAACATCATCAAGACCCGCATATAAACTTTGACCATGCCCTGCACTGGGTGAAGGGTCTTACTACTACCTATATGTCCCTCTGTAGCAAAAGAGTGGTCAGTAGGTGGATCATGATGTGTACTACCACCATGAGCACTTCCTGATCAAGGAGAGGAATGTGACTGAAGATGTAACCCAATACCACCATGGACACGATGTCAAACATCTAATATGGATATGCCAAGATGCTCTGATATAAATATATATGAATATAATAGATCCTTAGCAAGACTACTCATAGTATCTTGTGCCAACACTCTAGTGAGACCCTCTAAGCTAGTTAGTGAAGGGATCCCTGCTACACTGTACAAGTCTCTTGAAGATGAAGCACTAGGTGATGATCTGGAACGTCCACATAACATCAAATACTGGCCAACCTCATCATTGGAAATAGATCTGATAGCTGCGGTAATGTCTCCAACTCCCTGAATCACCCCCTACAACTGTGTGCTATGCATGGCCTCATCAGTTGACAAACCTAATATAGGGGAAATAGTAAGTTCTCTCTCTCTTTAAAAATTGACCTATGTGTCAATGGTGGATGACCCGAATGCCTATCAACTAGTCTACCATGCCCCTGTCCTAAATGCAATGGTAAATTGGTGTAGTTCACTGCCCTACATAAGTGAACCTTAGCATAAAGCTGTCGTACAAAATAGAGTGGAATTTGGTTGTTATTTGGATAATGACCACAAGCTGCAAGGAAGCGTGGGTATATAAGTGAAGTCATCTATGGATCTGTACACTTAAGGGGAGAATACCCCTTCACATACTTTAGTGGAAGATAATGACAGAAAGATTCCCTCTTCAGTGTCTCTTTGGATACTAAGCCCTGTACTTGCTACAATGAGAGCCTTGAAGAGACCTCTTGTCTCTTACTGTCAAGGACAATCTATATAGTATGTACAAAATATGGAGTAACACCATGAATCTCATCTCTAATATATGCAAGACTCTGTAAGATGCTCTAACATGTACTACTATACACACTAGAGTATGTGCCACTATACAAGGAATCTCTTGGTTAGTGTGATCATAGAGCATGTTAGGTGGGATAGGCTGCACATCTATGACAATAGTGCATTGCTAGGGGGGGCAGGCTGCTACTCCGGGGGGATAGGAGGCTATTGCTACTCGGGGGGGATAGGAGGTTGTTGCTTAAGGGGGATAGGAGGCTGCTGCTCGGGAGTGAAGGTCAAAGTATGTAGTATGCTTGCATCTATATAATATGTAAACCTAAAATTTAAATTTAAATATGACATTTTTAATAAACTTGAAATTTATCAAGTACAATGACATTTAAGAAACTAATATATAATATATGTAAACATGAAATGAACATAACATATATACATACAATACTACATGTGTGAGCATAAATTAAATAATACGTTCATTTAAAGTTAAAATGTTACTTGGTTAGGTTAAATTAATTTGATTAGGGTTGACATTCTTGAGGTTAATGTTTTATCATGATTATGAAACTTATATTATGTATGGTTATAAGGTTAATTTTAGGGTTACTTGGTAAATTTTCATTAAGTTAGGGTTAGGAAAATATTTAGGGCCGTAGGGTTAAAGTCCAAGTGTGTGTTCAGAATAGTGTTCTATGTCAAGAGTAAGCTATTATGACAGGTTAGAGTTAGGGTTAGTACATTATAAAATTGTTAGAACTCTATCTAGTTAGTGTTAAGAACTTAGAGTTAATTTTAGGGTTATGCTTAAAGTTAAAATGTTGCCTGGTTAGGTTAAATTAATTTGATTAGGGTTTCAACATTCTTAAGGAAAACATTTACCTGGCTCCTAGTGTTAAAGGAGTGTGTGTTCAGAATAGTGTTTTATGTTGATGTAGAGTACAAGCTATTATGGTTAGAGTTACCTAGGGTTAACTAGTGTTATAAAATTGTACATAACTTATATAGTAAGACCATTAGAATTACGGGTATAATTATGATTCTAGGTAAATACTTTATTTAGTAACATTAAATGCTAAGTTAATATAACTATCCCATTACTTGGTTTAGTATTACCTGAAATTTAAAGGTAAATATGTTATTGTTCACTATAGTTGTACATGGTTATGTATAGTTATATCATTAGAATCATGATTGAAATGTTACCTAGAAAGTTAATATATAATGTTTAGGGATCTTTAGGATTAAATGTTTATGGTTAGTGTAGAAATCTCTAGATTAAAGTTTTTAGTTAGGAAATTCATAAATTACCCTATTTTTTAGGGTTAAGAAGTGAGGATCATGCTGTAAAAATTTAAAGTTAGAAATTTAATATTCATGCTTAGGTTTAGTAATAACTTTTGGGTTAAAATGATATAACTTTATGTTTGAAGGTTTATGTTTCTAGGGTAACTTAGATTTTATGGAACTTACATGGTTATTCTATCAACTTCTCTTCATTCTAGGGTAAATATATAACATGAGTTCATTAGAGTTGAGATTAAGATTAAATTTGCATGAGGGTTAGCATTGTGTTACATGACATTTCTAGGGTTAAGATTGCACTTATATAAATATTTAAATTAGATTAGGTTAAATCTAATCAAGGTTTAATTAGCCTTTCAAGATTAGGGTGAGGAGGTCAAGGTGAAGTTTATAGGCTAGGGTTCATATATGTGCGTGCGCGCGCGTGTGTGTATGTGTGTGTGTGTGACAAGTAACCATTTTCCAACTAATGTTAAAGGGTTAATTCATTGAAATTAAATTATTGGAGGTAACTTGGTGAAGACTTAAAATTACACACACACACACACACACACACACACACACACACACACACACACACACACACACACACACACACACATGTACATGTACATGAACTTAAATTTTAATATATTACATTGTTTGAACGTGTGTACATTAAAAATTTAAATACATGTGTACATATCCACAACATGTTCATGTATGTACAACATTATATATGTTTGTGTGTGTGTGTGTGCACATGTACATATATACGTAACATATATGCATATATACATGACATATGCATCATGTATACATACATACATACATACATACATATATGCATATATGTCATGTATATATATATCATGTATATATGCATATGCATATATACATGACACACACACACATATGTGTGTGTGTGTGTGTGTGTGTGTGTGTGTGTCATGTATATATGCATATGCATATATACATGACATATATATAATGTAATTAAAACATATATACATATATATCATATATACATATATATCATATATATATATATATATATATATATATATATATATATATATATATATATATATATATATATATATATATGTGTGTGTGTGTGTGTGTGTGTGTGTGTGTGTGTGTGTGTGTGTGTGTGTGTGTGTGTGTGTGTGATGTATATATGCATATGCATATATACATGACATATATATAATGTAATTAAAACATATATACATATATATCATATATATATATATATATATATATATATATATATACATATATATCATATATACATATATATATATATATATATATATATATACATGATATTTATATACATATATATGTGCATATATATGTATGACATATATGCATATATACATGCATGATATACATGCATATACATGATATATTTGTACATATATACAAAAAACATATATAAATTGAAGCAAAAAACATATAAAATGTAACTAAAACCGTAAGAAAGAAAACAAAAAATGTATAAAACTATACCCATACCTTTTGTGATGGTCGAATTTCGGATGCCCTACAATTGCTTCTGATCGAAACTTGCCACTGTTGAAGAAAATGATAGCATGGGGTCTTGTATGGCCCTTTAACAAGCCTTCCTCATTTTAATAGTTTTGATCAAAACTATACTACTCGATCGTGGGTTCAATAAACCAAGGTTGGATTTTTTAGTTCCAATAGAAACTAAAAGACGTTAATAGTTTCGATAGAAACTATGTGCTTTTTTTATTTTGAAGAAACAAATAAGTTTCTATTGAAACTTTGTAGTAAAATATTTGTGGTCCCGCAATTTTGGAAGATTTTCTTCCTCTGAAAAAGTGTAACCCACTATTGTGGGTTCACCCTACTGTTATTCCAACTTCGGTAATGCCAAAATACTACCTTTGAAATACCTTTGCAAATGTCCAGAGTGAAACGCCTTCCCAAAATAGCTCACACAAGGAGATGATTAAAAATCTTGTAGACACCTGTGCTAGATTCAGTGTAACTCATGGAAAACTGGGCAAGGTCATGGGAGTGTGATCATTACTCTCCCACATAACTTTGCAACATTTAATATCCAATGCTATTCTACTAAATGGTCCCAATGTTAGGAAGTGGCTACCGCTTCAGCACAATAAACTCACACAATACTGTAGTAAGACTTTTGCATTACCTCTACCAAGCTTCTTGTGGGTTGACTATCTTCTTTGTCTACCAAGGACACCTCACATCACTAACTCTAAGTAACACTCAAAGTATCTACAATGAATTCTTGTAACTCCTACATAATCGCATTATAGATCTTCTCAACCTTTGTCGAGCCTTCAATGCTCATATACTACAAGGTTCTGGATATCCCCAGTCTACGTACTTTCCTCAAATGATGGTTGCTAATCTGCTGAGCTTCGGTCCTCTGTCACCTTAAGCAATCCATTGACATATCCTTGGGATGACGTGAAATTCTACATTCGATCAGAAGAGACACCATGTGAATAAAACGCCTTTGAATAGCTATGAACTTTGAAAATCAATTATCAAAGAATCCACGTAATCAAAATGGCTCTCTAAGTGCAAGACACGGGAGACGCCATATGCTTTGCTAGAATAATATTGATACCAATGTTAAATAATTTGATGGCTAATTGTAATCACTACTACCTTGCTTTAGATGGTTATTTTTTCTTCCATGCCCATATACTGCCAGTACCACTTTCTCCACCATTATCTGTGTTTCTTTAACAATTAAACAACATTCCCTCAATCTGTGAAATTGATCATTACTTTTTACAGAGTGCTTCACCTCTAACTCTAAGCCTCCTGCTTTTACAGCTTTATATCATTTGTGACTTTCCTTACATCTATTTCCAAGATATCGAATTCTACCACTAGTTCTCAACTATAGTGTGAGCCTAAAAACATTTCTCAAGGAACTACACTATCTTCGTCTACTTTGTTTGCATCATCATCTCTGAGCTTGTTTTTATGATATAAACTAGGCTCGATATTCCTTCCAATATATCGGCCTCTAGTCACACTCAATATCAAGAATATAGGGATCTTAATGTTGCTAGTTCTAATGTTTACATGATGCCCAAATCAACTCTCGATTATGCCCTTTGACAACCCAATTTTTGAATCCACAAGTTAAGAAAATGTTAAGTTCATATTTAAGGGCTCCCAAGAAAACTAGTATGTCCATTCCTTCACTTTGCAGACCATTTACAAAATCTGTACCATTTGTAATGGTTTTCCAGTATTCTAAGTAGATGGATCCCAATTAAACATCCCAATGAAATTTTCAAGGATATACAAGTACCTAGGAAAAGGAAAAACTTCCAGATTATTTGCTTCTTCAATTTGAATAAATAGACAAAGACACAGATTTTGTACTAGCTCCAATGAACTTCTGATTATGCCCACTATAATTTTATTTCTCAAATGTAGATACTCAGTTTCTTCCTCTGATACGTTCCACAGGCTGGCAGAAAAACTAGCTTTGATACCACTGAAATATCCCTAACTAGATATTTATTTGATTTCTTCCTAGAATAGCATTTAGAACATAAAAATATAAAGTGTATCATAGATAAACAGGTAATGTAAACCACAAAAAATAATCCAATTAATAGTCATCTAATTGTTTCCTCAAAACTAATATTCAAAACTTAAAACAAAGGCATATGAATTACGAACACCAATGGAAAACTAGTTGATTCTCCAATAAATACAAGCTCATTCTTTTTAGATTAATATTCAAGATTTAAAGCATATATAAATGCATTACAAACCCACAATGATAAAAGTAGAAAACTCTCATACAACTCCATAAACACGTTATTGTATTATACAATAGCAATACAATAACTAGTACAAAAACTCAATCTTAAATACAGTTTAACAGTCAGATTGGAATACTAGAATAAGAACCTATAAGTGCAACTAAAACACCATAATTGATGTCTCCCAGACAGTGGGTTTGCATCCATTTTCTCTGCTGGCACGAGGGACTACGTCCTCATACTAGTTGAAAGCTAAAGCTTTCTAAATAACTCTCACAAGAGAGAAAACTAAAACTGAATCATAAATCAAGCATGCCCAAAAATGAGTCTCTTTCCCCTTTTAATACACAAACTAAGACTCTTTGACTCCTCTCTAGCTTTCGTTCTATTCCCTTGTGACTCTTCAACTTCCCTTTGGCATTTCGTCTTATTCCTCCTTGACCTTTTGCCCTCTTTATAACATTAAATTGACCTTTTAATAAATTGAGTCTATGTCGTAGAGTCAATTTTAACATTATATAAAATAAGACTTCAATATTTCTATTGTCTCAAAAAGGGGACATTACACATGATTGGGATTAGCTACCATTGATGGGATGGAAAAACCATTAATTGCCCCATTAACTTGAGAAAACTCAACTAGAGATCAAAATCATAATGTTGCATAGCCAAATGAATCCCAACTCAAATGCATGAAATCTCATCAATATTCTTTCAAATAGTTCACACAATATCTATTTGATGGATGAAAGCGAATTCATACTGAGTAGCTCATTTTGGCTTCATATTTGTACTAGAGTTGTATAGCATCGAACATGTCTGAAGTTTTGAGCATCATGGCATCTAGCATCATTAAAGTTGAGAAATGGATGGATAGATCTGATCACACCTATTTTGGGGCATATCAATGTTTGACTTGGCTACACAGCTATAATTTGTCAGGCCTCAAGAAGATGCAGATTGTTGTTGAAATTTTGTGGGAGATATCAACATTATGTCAGATACTTGGTATGCGACCCTTACATACCAGTGATCATATTTTATCTTCCATCCCCACACGATAGATCCATAACAATTTACTTTCACACAACCATAGGGTCTTTTTCAATCTACAATTGAGGTGTCTCAAGATGGGTGACATGCTTGTCTCTAGATTTCCTCCAAAGGTATTTGTCTTTGCAACTTCTAAATTGTGTTGACAATCTATCAAACAATTTCTAGGACTCCTTATATTGGCACATTTCAATGATGAAAGGACACTCAATTATTTGGTTAAACACTTGGTCAACACTCTTCCACACACAAAGGTCTAATCTTTGAGATGGGGTCAAAAATTAGGGAGCTCAACATCTTGCAATCCACTTGAGGCTTCCTGACGTGTGTCTCAAACATATCTCCATGAACTCTTTAAGTCATGGATTCATAAATGTTATGTAAAATTTTGAAGTATCCCTTATGTGATTCTTTCCTTAAAGCTTATGGCATGGGGATTCCATTCACGCCCGATCTTTTTCATCATGCCTATGATTGAACCAAGGACCCCCCTCCCCTTAGGAGAGGTTAGCTCTATAAGTGTTTGGTGCCTTCTCATTTATCATTCTCTTATGTGGATTTGGTTTAGATTCATATTCAACCCTCTAATTTGACATCTATAATGTCATTATATCCTTCTTGGATGAGATCTAGTGATTCCATGAATGATAAAAATATCCATTTTACAACTGTACTTTTCTCTAGAGAGCCAAGGTCAATCTCAATCTTTACATTCATAAGTTCTCATGCACATAGTTTGGTCTACAACTTTAGGATGAGATCAAGCATGTGGCCTTCATTAATCATAACATGTATATAGAATATGAGACAATGGATTGGTTATCCTTTAGTCATCCATTGCCAGCTCCAAAGGTTAGGAATAAAGGATTAAAATGATGCTCATGCCATTACTAGGAATGAGTGAGACAGCTAATGATGATTCCATCATTGAAACCATTCTTATGGAGATTTGCATTTTGGACCAATAAGCACAACTTTCAAACCTTGGACTGAACTTTGAACTTGAACCTCTTAACTGAACTTGATTTTGAACCTTGAAGAAGGGAAATCTACATATTTAACTCCAAACTTTGAACCATGAAGCTAAACTCTAAGCTTGAAATGAAAGCAACTTCAAATATTTGGTTCCCTGAATTAGTGAACTCTGAACTTTGAACTCCGAACTTAAACTTGAACTTGAAACCCATGATTCAAGTTCGAGTTCAATGCGATATCAGGATGTTGCCTCTAAGCATATTAAATCTCAAAAAGGTATTGTTAACAACAAAAACCAACAAGAAACTGAGAAAATTCCTCCATAGGACAAATTTACAAAGTTTAAAATGTGGGTGCTAAAAGTATGCTTACAAAAGGTAAGGACTTAAAGAGAAGTTTCTAGAAGTGTTAAGAAAGGAGTAGAAGGACTAAATGATGGACAGATTCGTTGAATCTAACCAAAACCTAAGATCTATGATGATGTTTAAGTGACAAAATATCAAAGCTACCTATTTAAGGAGGCACAAGGGATGTTTTCTAAGGTTGGTTCGTTGTTGATTGGTAATTTTGTGGAGAACCTATGAAAAACATAGTAGCACAGGAAAAGTGAGAAGATTGGTGAAGTGTGGTTGCTTGAAGGGTTGCCAAGTAGATCAGAGATGGAGATGTTAATGAAGTCTAGTCAATCAACTGACAAATGAGTTGAATGAAGATCTGAATTTGCAAAGTGAGTTGTATCTTTAGAGATCAAACCTACTCTTACTTTCTAACCATTATGGCAGTAAAATTCCTTTAATCAAGGTTGACCTAAAAGTCATTTGTAAACTCTTTAATCAAGGTGACATTCTAATGGAATGATCCAAAGTCTTCTAACTAGGCCACTCCTAACAGGGTGATTAATTCATTTAACAGGGTCACACCTAATAATGTGTTTTGTAACCTTTAATAAGGTCAACTTTTGACCAAGCTCACTTCAGAA
Source organism: Cupressus sempervirens (assembly GCA_028749045.1). Taxonomy (NCBI): domain Eukaryota; kingdom Viridiplantae; phylum Streptophyta; class Pinopsida; order Cupressales; family Cupressaceae; genus Cupressus; species Cupressus sempervirens. The sequence goes on along the minus strand of CM053785.1, from coordinate 710,246,234 downwards.
GAGTGGAAAAGTGGTAGCATATTACTTGGTAGTTTTTCCTAAATTGGGTTTCCACGTTAAATTCTGGAGTCAAACATGTGTGAATGTTATATGTGTGATGCATGCTATTTACTATTGTTTTATTTATTGTTAGTTGACATATACTGAACAAAGAGTTAAGTGATGAATGAATATGTTAAGTTGTTGAAAAGTTGTTATATGGACCGAGTGGTTTTATGAGTTTGTTTAAGTTGTTTGAAGTAAGAAAAAGTTGAAATGGTACATCTAGACCCAAGGGTAATTGATTCACCCCTCCCCCCGAACTAATTCTAAATATTCTAATAAGGGACAACCTAATATTACCCTGACAATAATTGTTTAAAAAGTAAGAAAGAGGTACCATAATAAAAAGTTCAAAGAATAAAAAGGGAGTATTTTAATTTGTATTTACATGATTGTTGATAAAATAATAAGAAGATTCCATACTTAAATTTGTCCTTATATTTTGATGTTGAATGAAAATTTGAGTGTTTTTTATTTGCCATCCTCTCCAATGTTGCTTACTTTGCTTTCCTATACATATCATCTTCCATTACACAGAGCAGGGACTTGAGCTCTACAAAGCCCTTGTTAGTTCTATTGTAATCATGTAGCTTAAAGTTTTAATTTTTAATTAATTTAATCAATCAAATTAAAGAATTAAAAAGTGTAGACAAAGTTTTTATGGTTTCATGTATTTTTAATTATAATGATTATAAAAATTACTATATATTGTCTTCCAATTGGCTTATAATAAAAACAATAGAAGAAATATTGCTTGTCTAGTTTTCACCCTGACGATTGACATTGTTGCATTTTGCATTATTTGAACTGTATAACTGACACTTGCACTAAAAGAAGGTGTAATGATTATGCCGATAGTAAGATATAGTCATCATTTTTTTCTATTAATTTTTAAAATTTAATTTTAATATACATATAATTTTATAAATGGATGCTCTTTTATTAATAAAAATATAATAAGTTAAATTAGAACATAAATTTTTTTTTTGATCGATCAATTAGAACGTAATATTACTAATATGGTGCATGCTAAGTAAGAAAGAAAAATATTTATAAATAAATTCAAAATAAATATCATGAATCAATAAAAACAAATTATATGTTACTATTATATTGGTTCTTTGATGATTCCCTGTTGTAGAATATTCAAATTGTCATCATGAACATGAATTTTGTTCAGAATGTTATGTCAAAACTTGATTTAATATTTGATTTTAAATCTTTGAAATTAGTAAATAGAGATTTTTTCCACCACAAGTCAAATTATGATATTGTGTAGAATTCAACTGTGTAGTTTTTTAGTCAAATGCATAGTCTCAATAAAAACTAATAAAATTTAACTATTTTAAGTATGATATCTACATTTTATTATTTTAACTACACTTATCTAAAATAAAATAAAATATAGTCACTACTGATCTTGATTAGAGACAGAAGAAGAAGAGAAGGTCAAGGAATGACCTGGAAGGAAGACAAAGAAATGTTACTTGGGAGTAATAGTTGATTATCCAGATGATAAAAAAATATAGTCACTATGAATTAAAATTAATATAAGATGATATATAGTAAGTTCACACAAAAACAAAATACACACACAATTGGGTGTAAATAATGTGCAAACACATATATAACGTGTTTGGTATTAATATTGTCTTTATAAACAACGATCTCCTCTAGATACTTGTTTACAACACTTTGAATTGATGTCACCAATTTGTCATCATTTTTGGTCACCATTCTTTTTTATGGGCAATCCCCACATAAATAGTCTATCGACTAATTATAGCAATATTTTTTTTATTGCGTGGAGAGAAAATGTAATTATAGGTATAAATAAAATTTTTCAATGTGCATTATTAATTTTATATTTTTTTAGTGGATTTAGAGAGGCAATTTTTTTTTCTAGAGATGAATTATTTAAGTTGATTCGAATCTAAATCTCACATTTGCACATATTTATGATGTAAATACTCAAAATTTTTGATAAAATGTCATTATATTAAATTAAAAATAATTTAAAATGTTAAAATGACATTTTATTTTATAGATGCAATATTCAATAAATAAATCATATCAAATATATGCATCAATCTAAACTAGCAGTCGCATGCTTTTGTGCATGCAACACTAAGCTCGTAAGAAATTGCATACAAAATAGATCAATAATATTATACACAAAAAAATCTAGAACTAAAATTACTATAAGTTAAATCTAATAAGAAATATATAATAAAAAATAACTAAAATATTTACATTTAATTATAAATACTAAAAAAATCCACTAAAATATTAAAATACATTAAATAAGGATGAAGAAAGAAGAGAAAAGAAGATGAAATAGGAATGTAGATAAAAGATTTAAAATAAAAATAATAATATTAATATATATTATATGCAATAAAAAAAACTCAAATCAATAAAATTAATCTCATATAAGTAAAATTTTTAAATTAATTAAACTATTTATTTTTTAATAAATGTTCTTAAAATTTTACTAAAATTTAAAACATAATAAAAGGAAAATATAGTAATATACATAAAATTAAAAATAACATGAGAGTACTTGTCATTGTAGATTGTTTAATCGAAATTTAAAATTAATAATATTATATTTGTTTAAATTATAAAAACTTCATATACCACAAATATTATACTCATTTTTAAAGAGAATTGTAATTACAATTTTCACTATAATTATAAGCTTAATTCTAATTTTAAGATTAATTATTATTTTTATGGCTATTATTAGCTTAAAATAGTATGCATGATCCACTATGAATCAAGAGGTGGGTTTAAGATTATTGAACCAAAATAATATTATATGATAAAAAATAGATAAAATTCAAATGTCAAGCTTAAGATAGGAAAAAAAAATCTTCAAATTAAAAATAATACTAAAAAAAAACTTTGATTTAATAAATAATGTGAAAGGTAGTGTGGACATTAAAGAATAAATATAGCACATAATATAAAACTATTATATATTTTTTAATTACAAAAAAGACTTTATACAATTTTATTTATTTATTATTGGTAAACGACTGAGGCCTTTTTATTATATACATGAAAATAAAATAAAAATACAATGTTTCTCCATTAAACGAGCACTGGTAAGAAAGAACAGAGAAAAAAACCTCCACTCTTACCGGGACTTTCGTCCTAAACAAATTACAAATTAAAAGGGGCATACCCCAGTTTTGTTTTCACCATGATTGATACATATACATGACTATTGTTATCATTACAAATGTTCCAAGTCTTTTCAAGTGTATTCCTTAGTTTCTAGATGCTCTTTTCTTGGGTGTACCATTGAGATGATTGTTTCTGCTTTCCTTTTCCTGCTATTCTGATACTAAAACTAAATAGAGATGTTAGTAATATTAGAAAATCAATAATATCATTGCTTAATCCCATTAATTTCTAAATTTCTAATCCCATTTTTTATGATTTTGTTTCCTTCTTCTAAGCTTGGATTCATTGATCATTTAATTTTTAGATAAAGATTTCTTATGCTCCTATCTCAATTTAAGTTGATTAAAACTTGGTGATCCAAGTTGTTTAAGTCTAAACAAATTTGGTGATAATAGTTGGTTAAAACTTTCATAGTTGTAGATGAATTTGAAAGGATATAAGTATTAGACACCCCATAAGATCAGAGGTTTCTATGAGCGATTCTGACCAATAAATCAATGTTTGATAGAGCAGTTTAATGCTATAGGGTAAATTCCAAATCCAAACTAGAAAAGGGATCTGCCTCACTAACTAACCAATATGCAGCAATTAGTGAATAAAGGGGAAAGGGAAAACAAATACCACTAAATGTTAGAAAAGTCTCTATATAATTACTAAAAGGTCTAGAACAAAATATAATTCAAAAAAATAAAAATGATAAAATTTAAAATAATTAAAATAACTTTAAAATTATTGATCTATATAATTTTAAAAAATGATCTATTAACATTTTTTTTTTGAAATTACACATTTACATACCTTTTGAAAATTACACATTTACATACTTTTGAAAAAAATTGCAAATTAAATACAATAAATAAAAAATTATAAATATAAATTTTACTAAAAACATATTATTTCATTTATCAAATTAGTCATTATCTATAATTAAAAATACCTATTCATTCCTCCCTGTGGAGTTCTGAAAATTAACACTAATGGTTCTTCTCGTGGGAATCTTGGTCCGGCTGGTATTGGCGGAGTGGCTCGTTGTAGTTCTGGGAATGCTAAATTTTTCTTCTCAATTCATAAGGGTGATTATACTAACAATCTCATGGAAGCTCAGGCTATTTTATATGCTGTGGAACAGTGTTGCTTGTGGGGATGGAGTAAGATTATTTGTGAGTCTGATTCCCAGGTGGTGGTGAACATGCTTTCTTCGCAAGAGGTTGAGGATGTTAGTTGGCAGCTGGCCACTGTTGTTAAGCAGATTCTTTTCTTCTCTTCCTCTTTTCAGTTCATTAGGTTCAAGTATATTTCGCGAGAATGGAATAGACCTGCTAATTTTTTAGCCAAATGGGCTTCTAGTCATGATCCGGGTTGGAATATTAGGGATAGGGGGCAACTGTCCTTTGAGATGGTGAAAGAATTTGATGATCTTGTTGCTCAGGATCGAGCTCCTTGTTGAGTTCTCCTTGTTGTATTCCTTTCTATCTTAATAAATTTTTACCCCTCTTTTTGCACTAAAAAAAAAAAAATACCTATTTCATTCTTTGACTTAAACTTGAAAACAACTAAATTTAAAATGTAAAAAAAAAATTGATTATTTTTAATAATATAAAATTGGAGTCATAAAGAAAGAACATCAATGAAGAATATGTGACAAATTAATAATTGAAAAAACAATAAAATATGTCAAAATAGAAATTGTTTTCAAATTTAAATACTTTAAAAATCTAAAGTTTTTTTAATTAGAAAGTTTCTTTTAATATATACGATTAAAAGTAATAGTTTCTAAAATCTAATTTTTTATATTTTATTCATATTATGATTTCTATTTTATTGAATGTAAGATAAAAGTTTCTTTATTCAACCCAAGATTTGATAATTTAATTTTTTTGTTTTAAAAGAGAATATATTTTTTATATAACAACTTTAGTGTTTACCGTTAAAAATTTGTAAGCTTATTTTTGTTCTCTTTCAACTCTAAAATACACAATAAGGGAAAAACTTAAATGCAATCTTTAAATATATTTTGATCTTACTAAACATAATTCAAAATTATTTTATTGCATAACAAGCTAACGTTTTAAGAAAAAATAAATAAATTTAAGCCTTATTTTAGTTCACATAACAATATTTAAGCTTTATTGAAAATTAATCAAATTATTGAAATCAAATCTACAAAGTCATTTAAGCTCATTCTCATGGATAACATAAATTAAAATAGGTGGGTGACAAACTATAATCTCCATCCAATTCTCTTACAATTGCTCCATCTACAACAAACTAATTTCATTAACTACATAAATTATTTAAAAAAAAATCTTTAAAAACTCTCTCAAATATTGTACAAATCTAACTTCCATATCTTGGATGGTATTATAGGGCAAAATTGAAATTATCAAGAAGATAAAAGAAAACAACATAAGAAAAAATCATTCAAGAATAAGATGCAAATTCTAAAACCTATAAAACATTTTATAGAAATATGAGAACCTAGAAAAATTAGAAACTTCTTAAGAGAAAAAAAAAATCTTCAAAAAATTTCTCAAATATTGTACAAATCTAACTTACATATCTTGGATGGTATTATAGGACGAAATTGAAACTATCAAGAAGATAAAAGAAAACACCATAAGAAAAAGTCATTCAAGAATCTAATGCAAATTTTAAAACCTATAAAATATTTTATAGAAATATGAGAACCTACAAAAATTAGAAACCTTATTTTTTATAAAATGAGGAGTCTTACAATATTTTTGTCGAAAAAATAATTTCTGGGAGCAAAGCATAAAGCCTATCAGCTTAATTAATAAATCAACAATATATAGTATAAATTTAAAATAATTTATTATATTATAATAATTAATAAATAGATACATTGAAAATGTTGCTTTATTGTTCAATCAAGGAACTAAGTTGATAATATTAAGAGATTAGAAAAATGCTCTTATCAAGGAACTATTATTTATTTATATTAAAATTAAATTGTTATTCTTTAGGAAAGCTCTTACTTACATAATCAAATTTAGACTTAAGAGTTAGTAGAGAGAAAATGTTTATCAAATTTTGAATACGTCCTAGGTTGAATTCCCAATGATGTATTGGTGATATGAAAGAATTGACTCTTCAATCTATTTGATAGAAGCATTAAGATAGATATTAGGAAAAATATATAATTGAGAATCAATTGAACTTAAGTTTTTATATTATTTTTATTAAATTAACAACCTAAGATATATGTATATGTATAGATATGTGTGTGTGTAAATAGATATATATGTATATATGTACTTGATAAATAATGAATAAGTAACATAACACTCTAAAATAAGAACTCCAAACATGATTATTTTATATTTTTTAAGTACCATCATCTATTAGTTATTAAAATGAATTCAAAAAAATAGGAGTTGTTCCATATAGAATTACAAAAGAATATAACAAGAAATCTATTTATATATAGAACCACTTTTAAAAAACTCCTATAATATTAGAACAACATTAAAATCAAAATAATTCAAAATTATATTACTATTATCTAATTTTTAAATTTTAAATTATTGATTGTTTAAATTGATTCAAAGAAATTGCCATTTTTATTATTTTCAAATTAATAAACTCTTTCATATGTTAAACATGATCAAAATATGATTAAACTTATAAGAAGTAAGAAATTGAAAATCGTAATTATCATACATGTGTCATATTGTTGTTCCATTTGTAAACAAAAATGTTAATGCCTTCAAATATTGTTTATAAAGGGTGAAAAACTTTATAATATTTTACATTAGACAAAGTATCTCTTATTTTGTAATAATCTACAATGCTCACACGTGTATACTCCTTACATTGTTATTTGAATATCTTTAATGCCAATACCATACTTATTGATGATGTTTTATATTATTGTTGATGTACTCTATTGGCCATATTGAGAGTGTGGTTGCCAACATTGTTTTATGAGATGATATATTGAGGTGTTTGAATTGGTCACAACAAGTTGAGAGAGAGAGGGTTTTAAAATTTTTTGGTTTTTATTTATTTATTGCAAACTTTTTGCTTTTCAGAATTATTGTGTGGGATTTTACTTCCTTACACAAATGTTTACAATCTGCTCATAGGTAGCTTAAATTTGATGACCATTCATACATTTATTTTAATTTGTTTTTTAACTTCATTCTCCATTTAACACACTTCATTTTTAGTCTAATAAATATTTTGACAATTGTTCATTTAAATCAATTTTACACCTGTCAAATTTAGTCTCAAATCAAATTATACTCTAGTTGTGGCAAAGCTAAATTTGATGGCCTATCATACATTTTACCTTTTGCTCATTTTGACATTGTCCTTCAGATACTGAATATTGGCAAAACTAAATAGAAATTGAATACAAGTCACGACCTCTTAAAAATATACATTTCTATGAAATTTTATGCTAAATATTTTTTGATCAAAATTCTTGTAAACAACCCCTAGATATTCTTGTTCTTCCCATCCAAACCCCTCCACCACTTGATTAAATCAATTTTCATTTTGAGTGGAAATCCTCTGAAAAACAAAGCTCCACCTCTTTCAACTCTTCCTTCATCCACCCTCTCTTGTTTTGGATGGTCTGAACCATATATTTTATAGACATGTTGATGTGAAGCAGAAGCAAAACAATGGGAAAGGGGCTCCCACCATTGATGATTCACTAATGAGTGATATTACTTTGTTAGCAACTCATCTCCTCCATTCTCTCTCCAATACCAGTTGGATTACCTTTATGATCTGTTTGTCCCTGCTTGTGGAAGTCTTAAAATTACCATTGCTTAAGTTCATGTAAATTCATAGCATAAAATATATTTCCAGCATACAAGTAGAGAGAGAAAAAGAAAGAGGTATGTTGAGCTGTTGTTTTACACGATGCTAAACGACATGAATTCTTGCGAACTCCTCTCTTGAAAAGTTAATTTTGTAAATTGACTCCAAGGTTCCAGGTGATCTTGCAACCCACTGGAACTCACCCAGTTGAAGATAAATGTGAATGTTCATGAGGAGGCCTTTGCTGGTTTGTTTTGATTTCAGATGGAATGTGTAATCACTTCTGTTGAGTAGTTGTTTTACACGATGCTAAACGATAGGAATTCTTGCGAACTCCTCTCTTGAAAAGCTGATTTTGTAAATTGACTCCAAGGTTCCAAGTGACCTTGTGACTTACTAGAACCCACCCAATTGAAGATAAATGTGAATGTTCATGAGGAGGCCTTTGCTGGTTCGTTTTGATTTTTGATGGAATGTAGAATCTGCACACTATTTAAAAAATAACACTAAAATAAAACTATGTTTTTGTAATTTTATGTTTTTTAATGAATGCAATCTAACAATGCAACTAATATGAGTTCCTATTCTAGCAAGGGGTTAGCAAAGCAAATAAAAAAACTTGAAAGAAAATGACATGAAATTCAAAGCAAATAACATGAAATTGAAATCTCTAATAGCACCAGTTTGTCACTTGGGTATCTCGGGAGCTTCTTAGGATTGATGGAGGCACCAGCTACCCGAAGATATGTGAATGTTTTGAACTGGATGAAGTAGGCTCCGAGAACTGTAATCTATGCTTTAGCTTCATCAGATAACCTTTTCCCATAATCTCCCCCATCATTCATGATTCTATACTCCTTGCTTTGTGTTGAGAGCTTCTTCTTCACTAGCTAAGGGTAGACTATGTATGGCTAGGCATTAGGATCCTACATACTGCCTCTCTTGTACAAACCGAGATAGTTTATTACCCTTTCTGCAAGTAGGTATACCATGTAAGAAGTCATATAAAACTTTTTCTTATCCTTTACTATCCTCAGTTGGTCACATAAGTTTTCACTTAGTGTGGTGGCCTAATCCAGGGGTATCTTTGCTACTCTAATGGTCTCAATGAAGTTGACCATGAAAGTGCTGAGGTGGCCTGCTGCAGGTAATCCCATAATTCTACTCAAGAGAATGATGGAATACCAATGTCATCCTTCATATACCCCCGAGCCATATCGACTTTACCTGTTATCCTTCCTTGAGGAGGCTTCTCAATAAGGTAAGAGGATTGTATGTTGTCTATTGCCTCTTGCTGGTGCTCCCTATACCATCTCTCTACCACTTCATATAAGAGTCTAATAAACTGAATTGCTCTCGGAAGATGGAAGACCCTCTCAATATTGTTGGGTCATAGGTCCAACACAACCTCTCCTATGATGCTCTTGACGACCCTTTCTTCAGGAACAAAATGTTGTGCTAGGGCCATAATTAGTTCAGCTAATTGTATTGACATAGGATGTGAAGCTGCGTTCACCAACCTAGAACAGATCAATGAGGATACTAATGCAGATCTCTCCATTGGTTTGTTATAAATCTTGATGAATTCTCCTAGATCTGTGTGCCCTAGGTCAATATCTCTGATTTTTGTGTAATCATCATGGAATCTCGACTTGGATGGTATGCCTTGGAACTTGAATACAACGGGTTTGGGTGCTACTCCAGATGTGGATGCCATTTGATTACCTATACATCATAAGAAAAAATGCTTGTTAAGTTAACGATAAAACTTAGAAATAAAACGTAAAAGCTTTGAATTTTAAATTAAAAAAAAAATGAAATGCCCAATTTGGGAATTTATTATTATTATAATAATTTTTTTTATCATTTTATATATTTCTCTTTTTTTTTTTTTGCTTTTTGCATTTTTTATTTATTTGTTTTGCAAAATTATGCACGGTGAGGCTTGGTAGCACGCACGGAGGTACTAGTCATGGCGGAGCTACAGTTACATTGTGGGTGTAGTGCTTGGCACCGTATTATGGGGCACGCAGTGGCCAAAGGGCCACACAAAGATTCAAGTGCACAACACATAGGCTAAAGGAGCACGGCACCGAGTTTAGTGTGCGACACCGAGGCTCAATGCGCATGGCACCGAGGCTCAACACGCACGACACCATGTTCAACATGCAGTGCTAAGGTTCAATGCGCACAACGCTAAGTTTAGTGAGCAACGCTGTGTCTCAATGTGTGCGGTGTCGGGTGAATGTGGGCGACACTGGGTTAAGGCATGTGACACTATTGTATGTGGGTAGTGCCAAATGCATGTGGGCGGTGTCAGGTTAAGGCGTGAGGTGCCATTGTATGTGGGTGCACATGACATAAATAAAATGATGACGCACCTTGTGTAGGTGGAAGCTCTAAAATGCAAGTGAGAAAATGAAGTTCGAAGCAGGAGAAAGGGGTTTTATAACCCCTTCATCGAGTGGGGTACGTGACATGCCCCTGTGCTATCATGTGGTTGTGCTACACAGACCTCGCTCATGCGTGCATGCATTTGCGTGTCGCAATTTTTTGTTTTGTTTCTTTTTGAATTTTTGAATTTTTTTTTTATACTTTCCAAATTTTGATTTTTTTGTGTTTATTTTTATTTTTTGACTCTAATAACTTTTCTTGAATCTTGAACTGTGAGTTCAGGAGTCTGAAAAAGGTAGGGGGTCCCCATTCCTAACTAGGAATGGGGCATGTGTTGTGAGACCACAAAAAATAGCCTCAAAAAAGGGAAGAAATGACCAAGGCATTTCTTCATCTGCAAACATTCTTTCAACGTGTGTCAAACACCAACCGAACTTTGAACATCTAGAGCATCTTTCAGATGACTTTGCAATCAAAATCCCAGAATTAGAAACCTTCAAGCTCATGTGTGATTTGTGTATTCATTCCCTTTGATATCTCAAGATGCATTCTATCAAATTTTTTTGACAACTTGAAAATAATTTTCCACTCCTCTTGGCTCATTCATTCAGAATCTCCACAAAGGCTATTCATCGATCACTTGCTTTACTAGATGAGAGAATCAGTTTGAGGGCTCTTGGTGGGGTGTCACATTCTTTTAGCTTTTTGGCAGATTTGAATAATTTCTCCGTGTCATTCAGAATGTTACTTTTGATGAAGCAATATTTTGGATACAAGATACTTTGTTTTGAAAAAGTATCTTTTTCCATTTCAGATCTTTAGAATCCTCTAGTCTTAACACCGTATTTTTTCTCTTTTATTTTCTTTCTTTTTAAAAAAAGAAAATCTTCTGTATTCTGACTATGCTTAGACTATGTAGTCAAGACATCAATGTCATTTCTTGGATTCGATCTCTTGCGAACATCCCTTGTGTTCCTCTTCTAAAACTTTTAGAAACTTGCACGCCAAACATTAATCTTAGCAGCCTTTCGAGGAGACCCCTCCTATTTGAAACAATTGGAGCTTGGATCGTCCCTCATCATCTTTGACTTCAATTTAACAACACCTAAACCATAAAATTTTTAAATTTTCAAAGTGTTGAGAACTTGTAGGTATATACTCCTGATTTCTAGACTGAAAATCCCTTGTTTCCAAAGGAATGTCCATTGCTTGCTTGGTATAAGACACACAATCATCCAAACGTTTTGACAAAGAAATACCTCTTCCTAAAATTAGAACCAAAAAGTGGTTAGTAAAATCTTGAGAAAAATCTCAAGTACACCTTACCCCCCAAGACTGATACAACTTTGAAAAGTAACACACGACTGAAAGCAAACACACAACATGAAAGCAAACACACATTCAGAAATAAACACATTTGTAGGAACAAAAATCTAATCTATATGTAGAAATAAAATCTAATTAATTTTTTTTTTGTTCTTGTGTGTCTTTTACACCTCAAAATAATGCTTCAAAAACTGCCCATTTACGGGCAAGGGAAGAAATTCCCCTTGTAAGGAACTGAGCCTAAAAGTATTCTCTGAAAATTTCCACAATCTGATAGGGGCCCATCCACAAGAATTGAAATTTAGTATGGCTGCCCGACTTTTCTTTTGCCTTATCCCAAAGTAGAACAAGGTTGAAAATTCTGAATAATTTAATCATGGCCCTTTTATTGAACCATATTTTAACAATAGCTTGATGTTTAGCCATGTGCTCCAATGCAACTATTTGTTTCTCATCCATCTCTACAAGATTCATCAATCTGATTTGTACTTTGTCAGCATCTTCAACATACCCACTCATGAATTTAAAAACAAGAATTTTGAGATTAAGTGGGAACACTGGTTCTTGTTCATAGACAAGCAAATATAAAGAAGTCCCCAAAGTGTTTTTGACTCTCACTTGATCTATCCATAAGGTATATTTGAGCTGCGTATGCCAATCTCTAGGATTGTCCTTCAATAATCGTCTTATTACTGTGATCAAGTTCTTGTTTGTAGATTCTGCTACCCCATTTCCTTGTGGGTAGTAATTCGAAGAGAACTTGATAATGACTTGATTTTCAAATGCCCATTGGGTCAGGAATACTAATGCAAAAGCAAACTTGTTATCACACACAAGGGTGAATGGCATTCCAAACCTAGTAACAATGTGTTCTTCCAAGAAGTCTGTTACCACCTTAGCAGTGCAATTTTTGAATGTTTCTGCTTTCGTCCATCATGTGCAGTAATTGGTAGCCATGAGAATAAATGCATTTCTATTTGATGATGGTGGATTGATTGGACCAATGAAATCTAGCCCCCACTTTGCGAAGGGGCATCTATCATACATAGGCTATAAGGGCATTGCCGGATTCCTTTCTCTATTAGCACTGGTTTGACAAATATGGCAAGAGTGTACATGCTCAAAAGTGTCTTTGAATATCGAGGGCCAAAAATAACCTGATCTTAGAATCATGTGAGCCGTTGCTTCTACTGAACCATGTCCTATACCATACTTGTCATGAAAGTGTTCCAAGACTTCCTTTGCTTCCTCACAGCCTAAGCACTTCAGATAAATCCATTTATAGTTCCTCTTATACAACTTGTTGTCATGTACCATATAAGATTCACACTTCATTTTATGTCCCCTATGTTGTGAACTATTCATCCAACTGGGACATTGGTCTTGTAGAAGATAATAAACAATGTCTTGATACCAAACATCTGTCACCACACCTTAACCAATATCAACTTGAGATACGATCCTCTTATCCTAATCATCTTCATTTGTTTCACTGTCAAACTTGAACTCCTTTTCATCTCCATCTTGGTTATCAACTATCATTTTTGACAACCCTTGACCTCTAACTAATCTCATAGATTGCATTTCGAGATCAAATTCTTGAGGTATGGACATCCACTTTCCCCTTCTTTCACCAAGTTCATTCTACATCAAAAGTGTCTTTACTGCTGGATTAAGTACAATTGCGTATACCTTACTTCTCAATATGTAATGACGGAGCTTCTTTACTACCTTGATTAATGCAAAGGATTTTTTTATCAAGGTTTGAATAATTTAACTCTACATTCTTCAGGGGGCAACTCATAAAAGCAATTGGTATTTCATCTTCCTTTTCCTTTTTCTATGTTAGGATCCCTGCACAAGAGTGTTCGGAGGCAAAGGAATAGATCTTAAAAGGTAGCTCGTAATCAGGACTCACCAAGACTGGGGCCGTGGAAATGGCAACCTTGATATCTTCAAAAGATTTCTTTATCTCTGGAACCCATTCCATCTTAGCCCCCTTTTTGAGTAAATCATTAAGGGGACAAACTATCTTTGCAAATCCACTTATGAATTTTTGCACAAAATTTATCTTCCCAAAGAAAGATTTTAGTTCCTTTCGACTGTGAGGAGGTGCTAATTTCAGAATAGCTTCAATTCTATCAAGATCAATGGAGATCCCGACCTCAGAAATGATATGACCCAAAAGCTTTCCTTTAGTAACCCTGAATGAACATTTCTTGGGGTTGAGGGATACGTTGTACCTGCGACATCTATTGAACACCTACCTTAAATCAGCAATGTGAGTGCTTTGATCTTTTGAAAAGATGGTTAAATCATCCATGTAGATGACTATACACTTATTTACTAATCCCTTAAAAGCTTCATCCATGGCTCACTGAAATGTATCCCCTGCGTTAATTAGTCTGAAGGGCATTCTCCTATAGGCAAAAGTTCCCCATTTAGTTGTGAAAGCTGTCTTTATTCAATCTTCTTCTTCAACCATCACCTGATTATATCCTAAATATCCGTCTAGGAAAGACATCATTTTTGAACCATTCATGGTTTGCATAACCTCATCAAGCGAGGGTAGAGGAAAATTGTCCTTTTGAGATGCTAGGTTCAAGTTATGAAAATCAACACAAAGATGAATCTCTCTAGTCTTCTTCTGCACGGGAACCAAGTTGGCCACCCATGTAGAATGGTGAATGGGAAATATGACCTTTGCATCCAAAAATTTCTTGACTTCCTTAATTATTAGGGTCTCAAGGATGGGATTAACAGGCCTTTGTCTTTGCCAAAAAGGTTTGGCATCTGGTTTCAATGGGATGTCATGAGTTATAATCTTGGGGTCGTATGTCTTTAATTATTCATTGCTCCAAGTGATGAAATATTTATACTCAGTAAGCAACTTGAGCATTTTTTCCCTTTCTTGTGCATTGCATACTTTCCCTATTCGGACCATCCTCAGCTCTTCTTCAGTTCCCAAGTTGTATTCATCACACTCCTTGATACCCTTTTCTTGGATTGTTCTTTTATTAAGTGCTGATTCATTGTGATCAAAAATGCATTCTAGCTCAACCATTCCCTTGGGAATAGTGTTAGTCTTTAAATTCAGGATTCCAATTTCATTTTCAAGTTCATTGTCCTCAGGCTTGTCATCCGAATTGTCATCAATTTCTTGCCCTTTAAAGTGACCATTGCACATGATAAATTCAAGTATGTGTTGATTGTCTTGAAAGACTTGAAAGTTTGTAATATTGTCTAGAATAGATGGGGCAACAACCAACTCTACTGAAAATATTTTCAACTTCGTTCTTTCAACTGGTTGTAATGCACTTGCTGAAATAGCAAGAGCATCCACCACCATGTTCTTCTTCCTTGGAATGGAGCTTATGTTTAAAGCTTTAAAATCATCCAGTAAATCCCATACTCTCTTCCTGTAAGAAAGTAGCCTTTTGTCATTGCAAGAGTATAATGATTTTACTTGTCGAATAACCAACTGAGAATCTCCTTTGATTATGAGGGTTGTGACTCCTTTCTTGAGTGCAAAGAAAGTCCTCAAATCAATGCTTCATATTCTACAGCATTGTTAGTACATCTAAACTGTAATCAGTATGCTGTGTAAAAAGACTTACCTTTTGGATTAACTAATTCTATACCTGCTCCAGCGCCTAATTTGCATATGGAACCGTCAAAGCGAAGTGTCCAAATTGGATCTTCCTTGGGCTTCTTAACCTTGTGTTTATTCGTTCTTAGCTTCTCTTTGATTTGAGAATTAAAAGATTGTTTCTTGGGAACCCATTGCAACCTCTTGTAGGGTGGACTTGATGATTCCCCTTTGTAATTTGTAGGTAGAGGAAGTGTGTGTTTTTCTTGTTTATCCTAGATTTCCCCTATCAATTTTTTGATTTCCTCAAATTTAGGCTCAAGATGAATGACTATTGAAGTCCATCCTTTACCTTTCACATATCGTCTTCTTCTTTGGACTTTAATCATCCCTGTAGGAGGAGAAGATAAACCTCCCCCATCTAAAGAGGTATCACTGTATGACACATTTAAATCTTCAATTTCTTCTTCAATCTGCCCTGCCAACTTAGTTGAGTTTATATTGCTTTGATCTCCCATAGGTCCCTTTTCTAGAATGTGGTTATCCTTGCCTTGCATTATATGTGTTAACACCTTTGCAACTACTTCTTGGCATGATGAGCATTCAAATTTAGAGTGATTAACTTTGTGTAATTGACAAAATTTGGGGAGAATTAAGATGCTTGGGTCAGCTTCTTCTCCTAAGCATTCTGAATTAGTCACCATATTATCTATAAATTGTGTCACAATCTTATCCTTTGGGATTGATATCTTGAGTTCCCTATCCTGATCTTGGGATGCTTTGATTGGAATAGTTTCAAATGCCATCACCTTGTATGAGCCCAAATCTAATTGTAAGAATGCTATCTCATTCGAGGAATTGTAATTTCTAATCATCGTTTTCAATTTGGGTTCAACATATATCTTGATTTGATTGTTCAACCCCTTCCATGGTAACCATAATTGAGTGAAATTCATAGAAAACCATCCTCTTAGGCATTTTGTCCATTCTCTACTCAGGAGAAACCCATATGTCTCTAGAATGTCCACCACATGTATATCAATGATATCTTGAATCTAGGGATCGACTGTCAACTGTATTCCAATGTCTTTCAACATGCCAACGATTTTCACCTCAATCTTGTCCAAATGTATCACTATCCAATTGGAAGGTTGAGGACTTACCCCTAACCTTTGTGCTATTGATAGTGGCATGACATTACATGAGGCTCTTGAATCAATCAAGCAATTGTGGAGATTCTTTCCATATATCCTGATGCTAGGAAGAAATGGGGGTACTTCAACCTTGTCTTTAAACATAGTAGGCATTGCTTCTACAACATGGACTTGTTGAGACACTATCTTTTGAGGGACAATATTCATATTGTGGGATACCTTTTATGATCTAGAGTCTTCATAAGTGCTTCTCGCTATTATGGACAATTTTGCAACATGTCAAACATGGACATATTTTCCTTGGTTCATTTCAAGTCTTCGACAACACTATATTTTTTAGTAGACCAATTAAGATTTTTCAATATTGTTGGTACATTCACTTGATTTTGATTCTGTTGTCCTCCATATGGTGGCATAATTGGTGCCAGATTATTACTCGCTCTCAGGTCAGGAGGAGTTGGCTGTAAACCTGGAGGAATCTCATCCATCAAAGGTTCCTTTCTATTTCTCAGATTATACGTATTTTGATTGTCATTGCAAAAAGCAAACATCTCATCATGCTGAAGATTAGGTTCTTGACTAAATGGAAAAGAGAACTCTTCACTAGCTAACTATTCTACCTGCACATTCTATGTAGAATCATAGGATTCTAATAACATAGTGTTAAACTACACAAGAGGAGCATTGTTAGTTGCTTGCAAGTTTTGGTTCATCTCTTGATTCCCATTATAATATGAACCATCATTATTGGGTGCATTCTGACCATCATCATACTGATTGATATCTACATACTGAACATTTTTATTTTTGTTGGCAGGTATACTTCCATTATTCGGTCAAGTGTTCCATTGTCAATTCTGTCTTTGGAAGCCATTATTACGATCAGCAGGATTGAAATTGTTCCCCCCATTGTTGTTTCTTGCATTGTTGTTTTTGTTTCCACTGAAGTTCCTGTTATAATTTTGGCCATGATTATTATTGTAGGGACCAACATTGTTCCTTTGAAAGTTGTTGTTCTATCCTTGCGATAACCTTAGACAAGTCATTTTGTTATTCATTTGGGACATA
The DNA here is from genome assembly GCA_028749045.1 of Cupressus sempervirens. Classification (NCBI taxonomy): domain Eukaryota; kingdom Viridiplantae; phylum Streptophyta; class Pinopsida; order Cupressales; family Cupressaceae; genus Cupressus; species Cupressus sempervirens. The sequence continues at coordinate 710,228,678 of CM053785.1, read as the reverse complement.
GTCTTTTTCATCTAACCAAATTCAAAAACAAAACTGTTGTCTTCTTTAGTGGGTGTTGCCGCCTTTTGCTCAAAGAAGGCAACTTTCATAGGTTCAAACCCTGGATACGTTAGAGTGGGATTTTGCGTAGTGGGTGCCTATTGTAATGGAATTGGATTCATAGGTATGAACTGACTAGGCATCATAGGTACTCCAACAAGGTATGTTGGCATTGCTGTGATAGCTGGAGTTGGAAGCATTAATCCTCTGCCATTAGGATTAGCTTGCTTAGTGAAGGTAATTGCCTTTATGAAGACTTTATCCAATGTGTCGATATTTGTTGTAGGAAGTCTTCTTAGAAAAATTGTAGTAAGGTGGTCCATATCATTCAGATAAATTTGAATTGTGACTTCAACTAGTATAGTATATGGCGTCTCTAGCTTGCAATATGTCATATGAAAGCAATGGTTGAAGCAAGAAACTGTCTCAGCTAGGTCTCTTTTGATTGATATGAATTGTTGATGTATCACAGCTGGGTTGATGAATGTTTTGAATTGTTTTATATGATAATTTATAACAAACAATATGATAATTTTTTGAATGTGTCCCAATGTCCAATGCATCTAGGTGGCAAATTAACGTACCAATTGAAAGCAATTTCCCCCAAAGAGTAAGGGAATAAACAAAGAACCACATCCTCATTAGCAACTTGCTTGTAGTTGCAAATTTCCTTGAATACCTTAATGTGATCCTCGATAGTTCATGTCTAACCATAGATGAATCTGGGGCAAAATTTCTTGGGATTCTTAGGGAGGTCATGAAGTGCATCTCTCAAGTTGATTGGTGAGTCCACAACGTTTGCAAAAAAGTCAATTCTAGAAAAAGAGAACCTCCGTAGAATTACACTTTCTCACCTCTCTGAATTTTGCACACCACAAAGTTTTGTGCACCTACTTACTTATGAAGTTGCAGATCTGTGGACCTGCATACCTGTGTACCTGCAGATCTGTAGACCTATATACCTGTGGACCTGAATGTCTTAGAAAAACTTAAAAAATTTTCTGAACTTGTGTGAAGTGCAAATTTTTGCAAAAAGTGCAAAATTTTGAAACTTTGGCAAATTTTCTACTTTTCTCCAAGATCTAAAAGTGCGGCCCTCCTTCTAGCACCACTTCTATTGAGCTGTCATTTTACACGATGCTAAATGGAAGGAATTCTTGTGAACTCCTCTCTTGAAAAGCTGATTTTGTAAATCGACTCCAAGGTTCCAGGTGATCTTGTGACCTACTGGAACCCACCCATTTGAAGATAAATGTGAATGTTCATGAGGAGGCCTTTGCTAGTTCATTTTGATTTCGGATGGAATGTAGAATCTACACACTATTTCAAAAAGAAAACTAAAAGAAAACTATATTTTTGTAATTTTATGTTTTTTAATGAATGTAATCTAACAATGCAACTAATATGAGTTCCTATTCTAACAAGGGGTTAGCAAAGCAAATAACAAAACTTGAAAGTAGATGACATGAAATTCAAAGCAAATAATGTGAAATTGAAATCCTAACAAACATAAGCTACAGAAAATAACACACTGTGAGCTAAGCTTTCAAAGAGATCAGTAGGTAACCAATAAAAATAGGAGCAACACTTTCTAGATTCCACTAATGCAATTGTCAATTGGAAATTTCAATAATTGAATGATGTTTCACTCTTCATCAAATTGCAAGGCCATGGAAAGTGCACTCATACGAGACAAAGAGTTATGTAGGCACAATTTGGTGATTTCTTCTTGAGCTTGTTATGTCAATGGAATTCGTAAATCTGTAGCAAACACTAGAACTAAAAGATTACACAACCAGAAACAATGCAATAAACCTTTGGCTCAATCAAAATCTCATGAACAAAATTCACAAAACAATGACACATTTAGGCAAGAATGATTACACTTCAAATGCGAGCACCAAAAGCATAATTTTATTGCATAATAATGGTGGCCCTTGTTACACATTACAATGGGGTATTTATAAGAAATTGTCTCCTCAATTTGTGTTGCGAGTGAGAGATATTCTCCATGCAATAAAATGCTTTTAAACAATAAAACAAGCTAAATATATACAATCTAACAATTGATCTGGTGCTTAGAGGGACTCCATCCATATTTTATTCATTAATTGTATGCATGAGCCTTTACATGTCAAAAATAAAGAAAATATGAGAGAGAAAATAGGAGGAATCCTTCATTCTAAGTAGGAGTGTTTGGAGGTGCCAAAATTGGAAGCTGGTCCTTTACTAGGTATGTGTCGAAGTTAAACTACTGTCAGAATGCATTCCTGATGCATGGGAAGTGCTATTTTTGGAACAAATAGTTAATTTTTGGTGCACCTCTAAATTGCAGAGCTGCAGACCTGCATACCTGTGTACCTACGGAGCTGTGAGCCTCGACAGGGTCAAAAATCTCAAAATTTTACTGAGTGTCAAAATTGAAATTCTGGCATCTGGGTTTTGTTCTTCTTCATCCCAAAGCTATGTTTGGATGTTTTCCCTTGAATTTCTTTATCATGTCAGTAATTTTGGCCACATTTGATAAATCTAAAGCCTCATATTTATCTTTTACCTTCTATCTATTATTGTCTACCTTAATTTGGGTGTCAGCAAAATCCTCGAGTTTGGTATCCAATTCTAACAATGCTTCTTCAGTCCTGAAGGCTTGTCGGATGTTCTCATCATCAGAAACCTCCACAAAAATCTTCTTAAAATTCTCCACTACTGTCTCTATAGGTAACAACTTTTCTTGTTCCTCATCTTCAAAAATATCTAAGCATGCATCATTGTAGTGTCTCTTTACTTCCAAAATTCACTCTTGAGCTTGGTCCTTGAGTCGATGAATCTCTTCATGTAATTTTACCATTACCTTATTGCTATCTGTTATCTTTTCTATCCATTCATCAATCATATCTAATTCTTCTCCGATATGTACATCAATCAAAACCCAGTATCTTTAGCCCTTTATGGCTTGCAGAGTTTGCAAATCCTTACTCCAGGCCCTACTTCATCCATAATACTGAAGTCCTGCTTCAAAATTGCTACGATCTTATTCACATTTTCCTACATAGCATGCAATAACTTCAAATTCCCTGTGATTATCGTGACACCTTTCTCCTCAAAAATTTCCCGCCACTACTGACATGCTTTCAAAAATGGGTCTAATTGTACACCTCCCCCTTCTCTAAGTATGGTATTCAGAGTCTTCTCGGAGTGTTTAGGATCCAAAGGACCAACAACTTCAACTAGATATCCCTTTAGGATCTTGACCTGCCTTCAAAGTGTTTGGAGTTCAACCTCTTCTTGCTCCATGTGCTTGAGGACCTCTTTGACTCCCATGGTCATCATTAGTCAGGCTAAATCTTATGTAGGCCTCCCCAACATAACATCCTTGAATTCATAATACTCGAGGCTAAGACCTTTCGCATCTGTGCCTTCAGGAGGGAGAGCCACTTGTGCAAACAATTCTTGGTTCCGTGTGCTAGTGACAAATGCCAATGGCATTGCCTCACATGATGGAGACTCAAGTTTATTCAAAATCTCTGCAATGTCACAAATCTCATCTTCTAAAGCACATAATTGAGGCTTAGTACTCCTCATTATTTCCTTCCGAATCCATCTAGGGATGTTTCCTGCTGAGGACCTAGCTCTTGATGATGAAGGGGTATGTTCTGCAATTTTCTTCCCTTTGTCACTTCTGCTCAGAGTTGTCTCTTATTGGGAAGGCTCTTCTTCTATAACCTTAGTCTTAGTGGACCCTATAGCTTGCACCTTAGTGTCTTAGGAAGGCGATTGAGAATATTGCACCATTTGTCCCTCCTTTGACACTTCATTGGTTTTCATTTGTTCTAGTCCCTCCTCCTGTGATGGTTCATTCTAAATCTACTCTTCTTCTAAACTTAGAGGTGGAGGAGTAACTGAACCCTTATCTACCACCATAATTTGTGGTGGAGATGGGGGAGTAAGATCAGGACCCTGTGTCTAGTGACATCTACGTCTAGTCGTCTTGTTGAGGTTCACATGTAGGAGTGTCCCTGATCTTATCCCCAATCAACTTTGAACCTATAGGTATGAAATTAAAATTTGACATTGAAAAAATGTAATCACCCTCTTCACTCTACTCATATACCCACTACTGTACTTCATCTTCTGAAGAAGAGAGTTCTACGGGTTCTGCTTGGGTGGATGATGAGGTACCTATGGCACTCTTTCTCCTTTGTAACTCTACAACTCTCCCTTGTCAATTTCTTCCTTGTAGGGGCACTTGTTCCTCTTCCTCTTTTGATTCTTCTTCTTCTTCCTCTTCATCTACCTCCAAAATGCTTTCAGGAACAAATGGGGAAGGCACCAATCTTTTGTTGATCCTTTGCCTCTTTTTCATCCAGATCTTAATCCTCTTCTTTTGTTTCTTAGAGGTAGAAGGAGAAGCTGGCTCATCTTGCATAGGAGGAATGAAGACTTGTGGAATCTCACCTTCTTCTGGTTGGCTGGACATAATGGGAGGCAACTAAGGTTCATCTTGGACTTGAGAGTAGCTCTAGTATCTTTGGACCCTTGTACACTCTCTTCTTGTTGCTGGGGAGGTACCTGTTCTTCAACCTATTCTATTTGAATCCTTTGAGGGGAGGCCCTCTTTCTTTTGTTCTTTCCCCTCCTCTCTGGAGGGTGATAGTATCCAATCGGGTGATCAAGCTATTATACTATCTCTGGCTTGATAGGAGACTGGGCCGCAAAGGTAGGAATTGTTACTTTCTTCCCTCTACCTCTTTGTGGGTGGGCATGCACATGGAAGATCACTGTATCAAGAATTGGATCAAGTGGAAAATTTTTCTTAATCTAATCCTTTGTCATTCTGATGACATGCCTCACCCAATGACTAATATCATCAGCCTCTTCCCTATCAACCTCAACATTCATAATGGGTCTTTCACCAATTTTGTCAGCTTTGAACAGGGGGTCCAGTAACTCCTTAGAATCCTATTGCCTTATTTCATCTGAGATGTTCAAATGGAGAGCCTTCTCTGCTAGATACAAAGTCATCCTAAAATAATCTCTTATATGGACATTGTAGTCATTTGTAGTGTTCATCCAGTGATCTTCAACAAAATCCTCATGATGAAAGTCTTTCCCTGCCAGACTCTCCACTCTCCCAACATTGTCAAAATAGGGTTGGGGAAAGTTATATTCTTCAAGAGGATAATTCTCTCATTCCCACTTGAAGGATGAAATGTCTTGCTTCCACTTCACTTGATATGGTCCAATGACCAATGGACATGCCCAAAAAGGCCTCTGTTGTCTCTTTATCTTCTCATAGGCTGACTCAATTTGTTAGGCAATCTCTAATAGCACCAGTTTGTCACTTGGGTATCTTAGGAGCTTCTTAGGATTGATGGAGGCACTAGCCACCCAAAGATATGTGAATGTTTTGAGCTAGATGAAGTAGGCTCCGAGAACTATAATATGTGCTTTAGCTTCATTGGATAACCTCTTCCCATAATCTCCCTCAATGAATCAAATGATCACAAAAATAAATGTATAATTCACGATTCTATACTCCTTGCTCTGTGTTGAGAGCTTCTTCTTCACTAGCTGAGGGTAGACCATGTATGGCCAAGCATTAGGATCCTACATATTGCTTCTCTTGTACAAACTAGGATAGTTTGTTGCCCTTGCTACAAGCAGGTATACCATGTAAGAAGTCATATAAAATTTTTTCTTATCCTTTACTGTCCTCAGTTGCTCACATAAGTTTTCACTTAGTGTGGTGGCCCAATGTAGGGGTATCTTCGCTACTCTGATGGTCTTAATGAGTTGACCATGAAAGTGCTAAGGTAGTTAAGCCCATAACTCTCCTCAAGAGAATGATGGAATATCCAATGTCGTCCTTCATATACCCCCGAGTCATATTGACTTTACCTGTGATCCTTCCCCGAGGAGGCTTCTCAATAAGGTAAGAGGATTGTATGATGTCTATTGCCTCCTGCTGGTGCTCCCTTTACCATCTCTCTACCGCTTCATATGAGAGTCTAATAAACTAATCTGCTCTGGAAATATTGAAGACCCTCTCAATATTGTCGGGTTGTAGGTCCAACACAACCTCCCCTATGACACTCTTGACGACCCTTTCTTTAGGAACAAAATGCTGTGCCAGGGCCATAATTAGTTTAGCTAATTGTACTGACATTGGATGTGAAGCTGCGTTCACCAACCCAGAACAGATCAATGAGGATACTAATGTAGATCTCTCTATTGGTTTGTTACAGATCTTGAGGAATTCTCCTAGATAAGTGTGTCCTAGGTCAGTATCTTTGATTTTTGTGTAATCATCATGGAATCTTGACTTGGATGGTACGCCTTGGAACTTGAATACGACAGGTTTGGCTCCTACTCCGAATGTGGATGCCATTTGATCACCTGCATGTCATAAGAAAAAATGCTTGTCAAGTCAACGATAAAACTTAGAAAGAAACTGTAAAAGCTTTGAATTTTAAAGAAACAAAAAATGAAACGCCCAATTTGGGCATTTATTATTTTTATTTTATATTTTATTATTATTATTATTTTTAATTTTAAAATTTTTATCATTTTATATATTTCTCTTTTTTTTTTCTTTTTGTATTTTGTATTTATTTGTTTTGCAAAATTATGTGCAGCGCAGCTTGGTAGCGTGCACGTGCGAAGGTAATGGTCATGACGGAGTGGTGGTTACATTGTGGGTGTAGTTCTTGGTGCCGTATTATGGGGCACACGGTAGCCAAAAGGCCATGCAATGTGCAATAGCCAAAGGGCCATGCAAAGATTCAAGCACGCAACACATAGATTCAAGTGCGTGACGTAAAGACTAGACTCAAGCGCACGGTGCCAAGGCTCAACGCGCGTGGCGCCAAGTTGAGTGCATGGCACTGTGTCTCAATGCGTGTGGTGTCAGGTGAATGTGGGCGGCATCGGGTTAAGGCACATGGTGCCGTTGTATGTGGGTAGCGCTGGGTGAATGTGGGTAGTGCCGGGTTAAGGCGTGCAATGCGGTTGTATGTGGGCATGCGCGACATAAATAAAATGATAACGCACCTTGTGTGGGCACAAGCACCAAAATGCAAGTGAGAAAATGAAGTTCAAAGTGGGAGAAAGGGGTTTTATAACCCCTTTGTTGGGCGAGGGGTGGGACACACCCCTGCGTGGTCGCACGGGTGGGTGGCGCGAACCTCGCCTGCGCGTGCGCACATTTGCGTGTTGCGGTTTTTTATTTTTTTGAATCTTTATACTTTCCCAAATTTTGATTTTTTTTTTTTTTTTTTTAAAATTATTTTTTGACTCTAATAACTTTTATCGAATCTTGAACTGTGAGTTTGGGAGTCCGAAAAAAGTAAAGGGTCCCCATTCCTGACTAGGAAAAGGAATGGGGCGTGTGTTGTGAAACCACAACAAGGAAAAGGATATATAAATAGTTTTCTTAATGAATAGTGGTCAAGCTTCAAAACCTAGGTGAAGGGACACCAAAACCTTGTTTATCATTAATTTAAACAAATGCAACTTTTTCCAACTCAATCAAGACATTTTTCGGTAGGTAATCCCTACATAAATAACCTGTTGGCTAATTATTTTTATTCCATAAAAATCAGATCGTAACTTAAAAGCTTGTGACCACTTTAAACTTGAAATTCTTGCTGGAAGAATTGTATTAATTACAGAGTTAAACCAATTCTCATTCTAATTTCAAGATTATTTTCTTTCTTTTTTAGGTTATGAGAGTAAAATTATGATATTTATGTTACATTTTGTATTTGTATTTAATATTAAGAGCTTAAAAAAATTCTTTTCATGTTTTTCCTCCTCACTATAAATATAATTTAACTAGCAGTTGCACATTTATGTACATGTAATGATTAGCCTACATGAGTTATTTGTCTAAGTTGGTGAAATACCTAAATAACTTTATTTTGATTTTGTTGACTTTATCACTTGCTAGGCTAAAACCAATCATTTTGACTGGTGAAGAACCAAAATGTTTAGTATAAGGGTAAATGAAAAACAAATTTTAAATAAAATTGGTATTTCAATCTCATATCAAGCTTAGGACACCATTTACAATAATCATATAGTTGAATTGTAGAAAAAAGTATTGTTAAATTTAGACCTTCCTTGTGATGGTAAATGATCCCTAATGCCAAAAATTTATGCTTGCAAAAATAAAAAAACCAAAATCACAAATTAAACCATACTGAAGAGACAAAGAAAATAATTAAATAAATACATATATATCTTGGAAATTTTCTCAAGATAGAGAAACCACCTATATTATTAACTAAAATAGCATATATAGTGAGTGTGCAGATGTTGGATACAATCTGCCCCTTGTTCCATTCACATCTGAAATATGCAAAAACTTTATTCTTGTGTTCTCTCATCTCTCATGTCCTAGAAATACATTACACAATTCGTCCACAATTCTTCAAGAAAAAAACACACCATAGTAATTGACATGTTCTCTATTCCATCAATCCTGAGAAGTGTAACATATAATTGCCCTCCCATGATCACTTTACAAATCAATGGAAGGCTTAAGCTATTGTGTGTTACTTTTTTAGTATAATAGAGTTCTTGAAGAGAAAATAATAAATACTATTGAGTTTTTATTTTGAGTTGTAATATGTGCATTACCCATAGAAATGTGAGGAAATGCAATATAGTCTAGTAGACCACTTCAATTGTGGTGCAGTTTTGGTGTTTTTCTACTCTCTAAACTTGTTCAACTCTTATCTCTGCACTTATATTTTTCCAACCATTTATTGTTCATAATAACCATATTTTTATTTATTTAACACATTTTATGACCTATCCAAATCATTAAAATGGATAATATATGCATTTTTAAGAAAATATCATTAGGTGTAATATAACATAATCACCATTAATACAAACATTGAATCATACAACCATGATATTGAGTATTCATAAAAATATTAATTATGGGCCTTAAAATAAGAACATTTAATCTATTGACATAGCTATGAATACACATTAATAAGCTAAAAGAAGGGCTTCAAACTTGTCATAATCTTTCCCTAAATTAAAGCATTCAACCCAGGAGAAGATATTCTTTGGAATCACAATTTTCTAAAAATATCAACTAACTTGATACCATGTTGTAATCACAAAGAGAGACAAAAAAAGAGAAAGTTTTATTATAGATATGTAGTTCATAAGATGCATACATATTGTTTATTGAGGGTAATTTTGAAACAACACTTTAATCTCAAAAGTATGAAAAAGAAAACTATAGAGAAGTTAAGAAAAGGCTATTCAGCTAGTCCACTACATCAAATGATAAATTATTGTATTATGTGTACAATGGTACATCTTTGAATCAAAAAATATATTTTGAAAAATGTATCCAATGTTGAATTCCACATTTAGATATTATAGCCTTAAAATAGGTTGCAATATATGGAAAAACAATGTGTATTTTGATTAATCTCACTCATTAATGTAGTGTGGTATTTGAATGTGAATTTTCTTTGAGATGGGTCCATCTCAACCAAGAATCAGAGGGTGCCAGAGGGGCTTATTTCAAATTATGAATTCAGATATACAAGCATTCTAAAGCAACATATGCATGTGGTAAAATGGTTGCAGTGCTTAAAACATCAACAAAAATCCAAGTATCTTATTCGAGAAGAACAATGGGAATTTTTTTTTAGGAGACAATCTAAAATATAACTATAAAGAATTGTTTTTAGTGTTGAAAAATGTGATGTTGTTGTTAGAATGAATATAATACCTAAGAGGTGTGGTGGGGGGGGGGGGTGTTGAATCAGTTATCCTCAGGTCCAGATGTACCAATACAACTTTTAACAACTTAGAATGACTTAATCAAACTCATAAATCCACTCGACCAATATAAGAATTCATCAATGATCCAAATTATCATCCAACACTTAGCTCTCTATTTTAGTATATGAAAAATAATAGAAAAATATACTAGTAAATAGAATGAAAACAATATTCACACATGTATGACACCAAGATTTAATGTGAAAACCTAATTTGGAAAAAACCACCAAGAAACATGTTACCACTTTTCACTCTTTTGAAGTGAGCTCAGTTAAGAGTCAACCCTGTTAAAGGTTACAAAACACACTGTTAGGTGTGACCCTGTTAAAGGATTTAATCACCTTGTTAGGAGTGGCATTGTTTGATGACTTTAAAACATCCCATTAGAATGTCATCTTTATTAAAGGATTTACAATATGATTGTTAGGTTAACCTTGATTAAAGGATTTTACTGCCATAATAGTTAGAAAGTAATAGCTAGGTTTATCTCATAAAATACAACTCAGTTTGCAAGTTCAAGTCTCCATTTGGCTCATTCTTGGTTCATTGATTGGACTTTATCACATTCTCCATCTCTGATATGCTTGGCAACTCTTCAAGCAATCTCACTTTACCAACTTCTCACTTTCCTTCTGCAACTCTAGTCTTCACAAGTTTGCCAGAAATTCTCTAGTCCAACAACCATAAATAATCTCTTATGCCTCCTTAAATTTATGGGTTTGATCTTTTTTTGCTTAAACATAAGTGTAGATCTTAGGGTTTGATCAGATTCATTAAATCTGTTCATCATTTTGTCCTTCTTCTCCTTTCTTGAAACTTCTAAAAAATTCTCATTGAATCCTCACCTTAGATTGCTTCAAAAACTCAATTCATGCATTAAATACACCAACTCAACAGTCCTTATCATTTACACATTTTGACCAATTTGTAAATTCAATTGTCTCAGCCTAAAATCTTGATTCTTTCACAAACTGTTAATTTATTGACACTCGATCATCACTACATTTTTCAACTCAATCACCACTGTGTAGCTTAGTCACTACTAATCTGTCTCACTCAACTTACAATGGCTCACTCAGCATTGATTGTACTTGGTGGCTATTTCAATTTTACCTTCATCTTGCTTGGACATTACCATCACTCAACTAGTAATGTTTTTCTCAACTATTACTTAAGTTCCTTAATCTTCTACTTCAACTTCTTCATTGACCTAGTAACTTGTCACTCAATCTAGCTTAGTGTTTTATTCAATTTCTTGATTTCTATCAATCATCTCTTCTACACTTCAACACATCTTTCTTCTCCACTTCATACAATGATCAAACAACATGTTATCTTGTCAAATACTAACTGATCAAGTGCTCATTGTAATCTCATCATACTCGCTCCTCTTTACTCAACAACTTTACTAGTTCACCTTGTTATATCTCTTTTTAAATCCTCTTTATCAATCAATTGATATTGCACTCTACATTGTTAGGAAATGTTTTACTGGTAAGGTTTGACATTAATGATAACATAACAATTATTCCAATTATAGTTTCTAACAATCTCCCTCATTGGCATTGATGGAAACACCTTCAGTTACCATGTAATGGAAAAAGTGTTCTTTGAATTTTTACTATCTACTCTCTTTGTGATCTGTATAAGATCTTTAGTGATATCTTGAGTTTCATTATGATTCTCATCCATGCAATTTTTGATATACTCCCTCTTTGCACTTCCTTTACACTTCTCCCTCTATGATACCAAATGAGATTATTCATTGTAGTACCAATTATATTGACTTCCTCTTTGACAGATCTCTCATGATAGTAACATAACATACATCTTCTTCCTCACACATCTTTACATATTGGATGGTAACTCAACACATATATCCCTCTTTGGAAACAATGCCAAAGACATCATCCTCTACACACATCATCTCCTTCTTTATCTAATGTATTGACTGATCTTCAAATTATTTCTCCCTCTTTTAGGTTGATTGTATCACTATTTACTTACTTGTAGCTTCATCAACTCATACTTTTGACCTTCTTTTCATAGCTTTAGGTAGCTCCTAAAGTGTGACCTCATGCATCAATCTATAAGATATTCTAATTATAACAACTGATGTAATGTTGTATCTCTTATTATTTTTCTTTAGATAGGGAAATGACCCCTAACTTACCTATTAGATACATAAATGAATCCTTAGGTAGCGGCTTAGTGAATATATTAGCTATATGTTCCTTTATGTTTACATATTCTAGTCATACTTCTTTGCCTTGCACTAATTCTCTCAATTAATGATACATAATTGAAATATGCTTGGTCTTTGTGTGCATCATAGGATTCTTGGATATGTTTATATCACTTGTATTATCACAATATGTCACCGCATGTTCTATAATCTCTTCCTTCATACCTTCCAAAAATTGTTTGAACCAAACTATGTTTGAGCAATTATTTGTTGTTGCAACATATTAAGCTTTTGTTGTGGATTGAGAAATATAATTTTGCTTCTTACTTTTTGATGAAATCAATCTCTTTCGTAGAAAGAAAGTCCCTCCAATTTTACTCTTTCCATCGCCAATGTTTCTAACCTAGTCAACATCTCTGAAAACTTTCAGCTCAAACTTGTTATTCTTCTTATACCATAAGCCATAGTCTTTTGTACCTTTCAAATATCTCAATATCCTTTCCACAACCATTAAGTGTTTCTCTTTAGGATTAACATAAAGTCTTGCAACAATTCCAACAACTAATGCAATGTCAAGTCTGCTATGAACAACATATTGTGATTTGCTAAACATTGACCTATACAATGTCTAATTTTCTTCAGCATGATCATCATTCTTTGAAAGTTTATGTCTAGTAACCATAGGTGTTCCTAATGGTATTGAATCTTCCATTCCAAAGGTTTTTAGTATCTCCTTGATATACTTTGAATATGTAATGTATATACCTTCTTTCATTTGATAAACTTGCAAACCAACAAAGAATTTAATCTCTCCAAACATTGACATCTCAAATTCTTTCTTCATCTTATTAGCAAATGATTTACATGATAAATCACGTCCTCTAGATATGATATCATCATCAAATATTTTAGCTTGCAATATCTTATTCCCATATTCACTTTTCAAGTATAGATTGCTATTGTCATTAGTTCTTGCAAAACCAATTTTCACCAAATATGTATGTAAGCTTTCATACCATGCTCTAGGAGCTTGTTTCAAACCATACAATTCTTTGTGAAATGTACATACCATGTTATTCTTGCCAAGTTCAAAAAAATCCTTCAGTTTGTTCAATATAGACTTCTTCCAAGTTTTCATTAAAAAATGCAAATGTTACATCCATTTGATATACATTAAATCCTTTGTAAGCCACATATGCAAGTGTTATTTTTACTCCTTCCAATATTTCAACTGGGGAAAATGTTTCTCCATAGTAAATCCCTTCCTCTTGTGCATATCCCTTACAAACTTATCTTGCTTTATTCCTCATGACTTCACCTTTCTCATTCAGCTTGTTTATGAATATCCACTTGGTTCCAATCACATTCTTATTCTTTGGCCTTGGTACCAATGTCCATGTTTTGTTCTTCTCTATTTGAGGAATCTCCTCATTCATTTGTTTAGTCTAATCTTCATTCTCTAATGCATCTTTAATTGTTCTTGGCTCAAACTCACATAGTAAACATGTATCATTCTTCAACGTGTTTCTTGTCATGACTCTTGAATCTTTGTCTCCAATGATTTTATCATGTGTATGGTGTCTTCTTGCATATTTTTATAAGATAGTTCAAGTCTTCTTATTCCTTGTGGTGATTCACTTGGTCCAACTTGCACATATTCTACAAATATCTCTTATTGCAGCTTGACTTCCTCTATTTGGTGGTCGATCTCCTCTCTTGTTGACTTAGCGTCTATAGCTTGATGTTCAAAAGCTTGCTGACACTCGACAAAGATTCTCTACTATGACTCGGTAGTGTGAGTTTGCTAATGCTTGATAATCTCTTTCTCCAATAAAAGTAAAGTGCTTGGTTCTCCTTCATAAATGTACACAAAGTTTCTATAATCTTCAGGTTCCTTCTTTCTTTCTTCCTCATTCTTTAATGAAAATTCATCAACTCTAACATTTGCACTTTCCACAATTTTGTTACTGTCGGTGTCCAAACACTTGTATGCCTTGCTTTTAGTGGAATATCCTAAGAATATGCCTTCATCACTTTTTGCATCAAGTTTTTCTTTCCTTGCATCTTTTAGTATATAACACTTTCTTCCAAATACTTTGAAATATTTGACATTAGGTGCATACCATACCATAGTTCAAATGGGGTTTTGTTTGTAACTTTTGTGACTTGAACTCAGTTTAGTGTATAGAGAGCAGTACTTACAACTTCTCTCCAATACTTTTGTGAACCATTCTTTTCCATCACTAGTGTTCTTGCAGAATCCATGATTGATCTATTTCTTCTTTTGACTATTCCATTTTGTGGCGAAGTCCTTGGTACTAACATTTGTCTTTTGATTCCTTTATTATTGTAGAATGTATTGAACTCCTATTATATGAATTTACTTCCTCTATCCAGTCTCAAGCATTTCATACTTTTACCTATTTCCTTTTCAACTCTAACCAAATACCACTCAAACATTTCAAAAGCAATGGATATTTCTTTTAGAAACATCACAGTCATTATTCTAGGGAAATCATCAACAAATAGAATAAAGTACTTGTCACCATAATAACTTTGCACTCCAATAGGACCACATAAGTTAGTAAGAACCAACTCCAAAATATCATCAAAAGAATAGGGCTTGCTCTTGAAAGTAGACTTTGTCATTTTTCCCATTTGACATTTTTAGCACATCACTTTATCAGGTTTTCTCAATCTTGGTAATCCTCTTACTCTTTCCATCTTACTAATGCTTACCAAATCATCAAAGTTCACATGACATAACCTTTATGCCCCAACTGAACATTTTCAAATTGTAAAAATAAACATGTATTTTTAGATAGGTCTAGATGGAACAAGTTACCTCTTTTTTTTGTTGACACAAAACTCTACACCCTTGCTTGAGGTATGACCCTCAAGCAGCCTTGTGTAACATAAAAACAACCTCCAAGTGTGGGACTTGCATTTTGAGGTTGATCCTCACTATCAGGGTGCACCTAAACTACTACTTGAGAGGAAAAGGGAGAAGGAGAACATAAATTAAAATCCTGAAAGGGAAATAGGGGTGATGCACCAAGATAGAATTGCAATTATAACTCTGCCTACAACCGCACAAATCATCAATGAAAACCCAAAATACACTAATTTTAACTCTATTCTACTTTCCAATGGATCACATGCAGGTTTGGAGCTGATTGGAGTGCTCAAATGAAATATAATTCACTTTGCAACAACTACTAGAAGACTTAACACAACATATGAATCAAGAAAAATAGAAAAGAAACACTCACTACAAGGCAATAAACATGCACAAATCATGAATGTCAAGATAGGTAAGAAACAAAGATTTCATTAATGGAAGGAAAAAGTTGTAGAGCATAATACTGCTACAAAATACGAGCAAAGAATAACAGAGAAGAACCCTTAAGAAATATTTACAACTACAATTTAAAGAGTTTAGGCATAACTTTGATCTAACTTGTAGTTCAAACTCCAACCAAGTGGAGTTGAGTTGTAGAGGAGAACAACAACTAAGAATCATAAAGAAAATCTGATCATGAAGTGCGATTGCCCTTGGAAGTGACAAGAAGAGACCAAAACAAGTGCAACCACCTATAAGAGATTAGATCACCAAAAAATTGATCATTACATGAATTAAAGAGGCATGGAGTGCATTGGCTTCATGCAAACAAGACTTGAGAAGTTTCTCTACATTGAAGAACATGCCCTGTTAACATGCTATGGCTACAAGAAGTTGATCTGCCCACAAAATGCAGGGTTGACCACACTGGGGGAATATGATTTTCTCAAAATTAAATGTGGTCCATCAAGATGGATCTTCTCTTGAAATGAAAGACCTAGATGCAATGATAATTTCCCCCAATCATAGATTAAGTCACCATCATTGGTGTAGATCTTCCATTTGAAATGGATGACTAAGATGAAGAGAGAAGATTCCAAAGATGTGCCAAATTCAATGGCTATCATGCAATTTTGGGCTTTGAAGCATCACAAAGACTCCACAACATGAAGAAACACCATAATGGTGACACACAACAACATCTTGCACTTCTGGGAGGATGGGCAGATGTATCACAAAAGTGTGAGAGCCATCAATATGTCTTGTTTTTTGACAAAATGAACAATGATATTTTAATATTTCATTAAATCTCCATCATCAATCTATGTATGTGCATATTGGGTTGACTTAAGTGCCAAAGATGGGACCCTTCACCATGTGGCACAATTCCATATTTTGGAGCCTTGCGGAGGCTCCGCAACATGAAGAAACACTGGATTGGTGATGCATGAAAACATCTCATCTACATTTGTATGGAACTCTAGACCTTGCCAATTGCTGATATGGAAGTACATGGACCAATCGCAGACAACAAGACTTTGTCACTCATAAACCCACCGGATCTAACTTGTTTAGAGTGCTCAACACACGTGGCACAATTTTGAACCTCGAAACCTTGTGGAGACTCCATAGTATGAAGAAATATTGGAATGGAAACATTGGTAGTATTTTGTGCTTTCAAGAGGATGAGAAATTGTTCTCATGAAAACATGTGAGCTGTTAGATCTCGTCTGTGTGGGTCAACCCAACCAAGAATAAATTGAGTTCACTTGGTCAATGAAGAAACTACAACTCGATTAAGAACAAATTGAGTCAACTCAGCTAATAAAGGGGACAAGCTAACACAAAATTTTAGCCACCAACCTTAGTGGGTTAACTAAAAACAAGAATCTAGCCCATTGAAGATCTCTCAGATTGATTATCAGTGATGGGTTGAATAGGGGGCAAAAATGGCCAAAAATTTTCTCTCCACTTCCAATCAATTCACTAGTAGCATCATAAATTTTTGCCTTTTTGTTTTGGAATTAAATTTGGTAGCTGAATTGTTCAGCTGTACCACACTCAACAGATTATAGTTTAGTCCATCAATCCAATATGCATTGTTACATCTGATCTTGTCATTCATTATAATAGATCCTTTACCTTTCACATAACACAGTGCATCATTTCAAAACTTAATACAACTACCATTATAATGTTCTAGCTCTTCAAACTTACTTGTATCACTAGTCATATGATGAGAGAAACCACTATCAATTATCCATTTATCATTCTTACTCACATGTGAAATAAGAGCAATTTTCTCAAACTTTTCATCTTCATTAGATTCATCTTTCATTGCAACATTAAAAAATTATGTTCATCATAACCACTTTTAGAACCATCTTCTTCAACAATATAACAAGATTTCTTACCTTTTCCCTTGTAGTAATTGTTACCTTGATTGTCTCTCCTTCCTCACTATTTATTGTCTTTCCTTTCCTCATTTTCATCTCTATCAGGACACCTTATATTAATATGGCCCACTTTATTACATGCAAAACATATTATAGGAAGTTTACCTTTGTATTTGCCTTTTCCTCTTGGTAGCCTTCTTGCCAATAATGCTTCTAGATCATCATGATCATTATCTGATTCACTATCACTATCCATAGGCTTACTTTTTGAACTTTTCTTTCTTTTAGATCCATCAAGGGTTAGTTAAGACTTGAAATTACATTCAATAGTAGAAAGTGTGTGATTATCAAAATTTGATAACTTAGATATAGCAAGTCTACCAATTAGACTATCCAAGGTCAGATCATTACCAGGTGTACATCTCATTTCTTGTATTTCATATACTCTAATGGAATAGATAGGAAGTAAAGTCCTCAATACCTTTTTGATCATAGTCTCTTCAGATATCTCTACTCCAACTCCTCTAATTACATTCACTACTTCTTTGATTCAACCACAATACTGTGCAACAATCTCTCCTTCTTCCATTCTCATGTCATCAAACTTGCCTCTCGAGCTTTCAACTTTATCTCTTAACACATTTTTGCCTCCTCCATTAATTTGTGCCAACTTATCCCACATTTTCTTTACAATAGTGCAATCCTTTACATCATCAAACTCAACATAACTTAGGGAAGATGTCAGATCTATCATCATTTGATTGTGCTCTTATTTCTCTTTGATTTTCTCAATTGTCATGGGTCTGGTACTTCAATGCATTCATTGTCCAAGTAGTATAGTGCAGCATCTGAAAATCCTGATAGATGCAATCTCATCAAATATTGTCATGCTAGGAAGTTCTCTTTGTTCAACTTGGGAACCTCTCTTGTATATCTTGATCTTTATCTTAAGTCCATTCAAAATTTCCTTACAAGCATTGAGACTCTCATACCAATTGTTAGAATTATTAGAATAACTGGGTGGGGGGGTGGGGGGGAGTGAATAAGTTATCCTCAACTCTACATGTACCAATACAATTTTTAACAACTTAATCAAACTCACAAATCCACTTGAACAATATAAAAATTTATCAGTAATCCAACTTATCATCCAACACTTAGCTCTCTATTTTAGTATATGTTGAATAACAAAAACATATCACAACAAATAACATGAAACAACATTCACACAAGTATGATACTAGGATTTAACATGGAAACTCAATTAGGGAAAAACCACCAAGTAACATGCTACCACTTTTCACTCTTCTAAAGTGAGCTCAGTTTAGAGCCAACCCTGTTAAAGATTACAAAACACATTGTAAGGTGTGACCTCATTAAGGGATTTAATCACCCTTTTTAGGAGTGGCCTTGTTAGAGGTCTTTAAAACATCCCATTAGAATGCCACCTTGATTAAAAGAATTTACAATATGACTATTATGTCAACCTCGATTAAAGGATTTTACTGCCACAAAGGTTAAAAAGTAATAACTAGGTTGATTTGATAAAATACAACTAACTTTGCAAGTTTAGATCTTCATTTGGCTCATTTGTAGTTCATTGACTGGACTTCATCTTTGACTTGCTTAAAAACTCTTCAAGCAATCTCACTTCACCAACTTCTTACTTTCCTTCTACAACTCTGTTCTTCACAAGTTTACCACAAATTTGCTAGTCCAACAACCATAAATAATCTATTATGCCTCCTTAAATAGAAGAGTTTGATATTTTGTAGTTTAGACATAACAATAGATATTATGGTTTGATCAAATTCATTGAATCTATTAATCTTTTTTTCCTTCTCCTTTCTTGAAACTTCTAGAAACTTTTCATTGAATCCTGACCTTAGATCACTTAACAAACTCAATTCATGCATTAAATATGCCAACTCATTAGTCCTTATTGTTTATGCATTTTGACCGATTCATAAATTTAAATGTGTCAGCCTCAAATATTGATTCTTTCACAAACTATTAATTTGTTGACACTCGGTCATCACTATGTTCTTCAACTCAATCTCAGTCATTACTTATTTGTCTCACTCGACTTGCATTGGATCCCTCGACCTTGACTATACTCATTGGCTACTTCAATTTTACCTTTTGATAGAAACTTTGCTTCTATAATCGAAACTAAGAAGATAATGGTTTTTTTGAAGTGGTAGAAGTTTTACAATGATTTCATGGCTTCTAGGCTCCATTACCAAGTTCAAATGGAGCACTAAATTCATGTCCTTTTTCATGATAGAAGTAGTTTGAATGAACTTTCTAATGACTATGAATTTGCTACATTTTGAATTTTTTAGATATACATTGTTGCACGTGAATTGAAAAAAGGTTTGTTCTAAAAAATAAACCTATATATTGGACACTCATGGAAAAATAGTAACTAAGAGATAAATAAATTTAAAAAATAACTACGATCTTGATATTCAAGTCCTCTTTCAATCAAAAAGAAAAAAAATGAAATCGGGTAAATATATGATAAGTTACATGTGTCAAAAGCCATGTATGTCCAAATTCATGTTAGGTCAACTTTAAACTTTGATAAAATATGAAATACTAAGGATAAAGATATTAGGTCACCTCCATGGTTTTGGTATGGATGTTAACAAACTAAATTCGAAAGAATCACATTGATATCTATTGTAGAAAAAAAGTTATGTGTGTAAAAAACAATGTCACTTTTTAGAAATCAGGTTTTTGATAACATATCAATTTTCTGGGAGAAAAAATAATTCAATAAAATCAATTAAAAATAATAATTGGATTCTACACAGAAAATCTGAAAAGAGACTAATTTACTTCATCTTCAAATTCCTAACCGTAAAATGGCAATTTGCATCCAAAAGTGAAATTTTTCTTGGAAATTCACAGTTCAATGTCAGTTTAGGCAAAAAAGTGTAACCCATTATTGTGGGTTCACCCCTAAGTAGAAGTCATCTTGCTCAATTGTTACCATTAGTTGACTAATACTATTTTTCTTGGCTATTACTTAATTTCCTTAATCTTCTACTTTAACTTCTTTATTGACCTAGTAACTTGTCAGCTGATCAAGCTCAGTGTTTTACTCAACTTCTTGATTTCTATCAATCATCTTTCTACACTTCAACACATCTTTCTTCTCCACTTCATACAATTATTAAACAACAAATTATCTTGTCAAACACTTACTGATCAAGTGCCCATTGTAATTTCATCGTACTTACTCCTCTTCACTCAACGACTTTACTAGTTCACCTTGTTATCTCTCTTTTCAAATCCTCTTCATCAATCAACTGATATGGCACTCTACACTATTAGCAAATGTCTTACTAGTGAGGTTTGACATCAATGAAAAAATAAAAATTGTTTCAATTTTAGTTTCCAATGGTTATAGCATATGAAATCCTCTAAGAATGTAGTGGAGAGTGGAAGTGTTATACTGTGATCTGGAAAAGAGCATTAGAATCGTGTTAAGTTAGTTGAAGGCTTTTTTTTGTGCAATGTTACTTTTATTTGTTGTTGTAAAAATGCATGTTTCCATGAAGGAAACGTACATTTTCTATATAAATAATTTCTTTGAAATGATTTTAGTAAAAGAATAATATTGGGAGTTAATACACTAATTAAATGTTGCATTTGGTAGTTTTGGTAGAATGACATGTGTTGGAATCCTGATGTGTTGTGTTAGACTTCTGATAAGTTGTGCACCTACATTTTATATTGAGTATAGTTTAAAAAAATGATTTTTTTTTTTTTACTATATATATTTGAATTTGGTGTAGATAAAATTTTGAAGTAAATGAAATAAGTATTACTTGTTACCTTAGTAAGTTTTTGTTGTCATGGTTTGGGTAGGTTGCTTGGTTCAAGGGGTGACAATGGTTGTAGGTGTGCTTCTTCCTTCTTCCTAGTAGCTATGTAAGAATCATTTTGCATTTTGCAGTATCTTTTGAAAGAGAATGGTAGTTATATCTGAAGATTGTCAATAGATTTCACTCTTGATATTGTTGTAAATGTCAATACCCATCATTCTCTTTTTTCCAATGTCTATTGTAGCCTTTTTTAGTATGGGTATAAGGGATTTTTGTATTGTTATGGCCCAGGTCATAGCTAGTGGTACTTGTGTATGGATTCCTCTAGTAATTGAAGTAATAGGTACATTTTTTGGGTTATGTGTATCTTATGTTGGCCCAATGTAGTTTTAAAAATTAACAACATATTTTGGTCGATCTTGAGGTTTTGAATTTATATCATAGATGATTATTGTTATTTGTCTAAGTGATCCATTTACTAGTCCAACTTGTATCCATAGGTTTTTTGTTAACATCATTTGTTGGCCAATGTATAGTAGAACCTCTTGTTGAAGTTGATAATCTTCATTAAGCTCATTACACCTTTGTGTAACAACTCTAGTTGAACTAAGTGCTATTGGGACGTTCAATTATTTTAGCATTTTTTTATTATGTAGTTTTACACACTTATTGGTTGCAAATAGATGGGTGGTTATGTCAAAATATTCCCTCTATTTTGTGCTTATGTAGTTTTTTGTTTGAGTCATAAGTGTATCCCAATCATCTCACAGGAATTCAACAGTCCTAATATCCTATAGGATTTATCAAAAATTTTGTTGGGATTTACTTTGTCCTTATTGACGAAAAACTACGTCCAATGTAATTGTAATAGTGAATGTTTTCCAATACATGTTGGTTGTAGAAAGTGAGTTATATATTAGCTTATTAAGAATAGGTGATAGTTGGCCTAAGTCACCAACAAGAATGATAGAAATCCCGCCAAAAGGTTGATCTTGTTGGTTTTGTGGAAATGTCTCACTTAAGCAATTATCTATTTTGATGAGAAGTTTTGGTCCTAAAAAGATCATCTTGTCTATAAGAATGTATTAATATGCCTTGAAGTCTTCTTGGAGGTTTTTAATGATTGACCTTGTAAGGGATGTATTTCTTTTATTGGAATTCAAAGGCATGCATAGATTATTGATCCTTGTATAGTATAAGTTGCAACTCATGTCGATGCTAGTGCCATTAATGGTTTCTTGTCACTATTTTAGGTTAAGTTTATGGTTTTCCTAATGTAATCAATAAGGTACAATTTTCAGTACATGTTGTTCCTAAGATAAGCATGCGTAGTAGGTTATTTTGGAATGGGTTCGTATGATGTTTATTGATGATGTCTAAAGATAATTGGTGTTTGGGGGTGAGTTAGTAGTTTGTTTGCATAATAGTAGAATGGAAAGTGTTGTCATTTGCTTGAAGATATGAAATTTATTCCAGATTCATTTAGTTCATGGTAGATGTTATTTGCATTCCATTGGTGATTAATATTAATGTCTATTTTTTTGACAATATCAAGCTTATTGATTGTAAATTTTTTGGAGGCACCCATTTGGGACATAAATCCCATTCCTATACATTTGTGTCTTAGTCACCTTTGATATTGTCATTGTTAGTATCTTCATTTTGTTCAACCGTGGGTGCATTTTCAATTCTATTAATGTGCCAAGGAGAGGAACTGTTGGTTTTTAATATTTTCCAATTTGATGCTATTCATTATTTTATAATGTCAATGTCTTTAGGGATGTAGAATTTTTTTTTATAAAGTAGTAGTTTGTTCAAATATAATATTTCAAAGTTATTAGCAATTTCATCTGGAACAGTCTTGAAAAGGGGGGTAGACATGGATGTATCACCTAATCTAGTTAGTGTAAAAGGAATCCTAATACTAACAAAAGCACTCACAATACTAAATAAGCTAACACTTATGATAGGACCAAGGTTATGACCAAGAAGGAAGGCAAACCAAGAATGGTAGGCTCCTTATGATATAACCTACGATGACATAGATATGTTCCTGATGTATAACAGATGTGTGCTCATGATGTACTCAAGCTTCCAATGGATGGGTGTTTATCAAGTGTGTATATGGATGAGGGTTTCAACAATGGGAGTAGGGATAATTTCAACATTATGATGTTATTTTGATAGTTTCTTGGCTCTCAAAATAACATTATACGTTTGCATAAAAAATGGATTCTATTTGTGAAGGGAGAGGGTTTCATTTATAGGCCAAGGGGTAGTGAAATGGAGGGTTAGGATGCAAGGATGGAAGATTGGTGAGGGAGGGCTAAGATGCTTTCAAAGGGAAGCACATGGATTGTGCTTGTTTGGAGCCAATAGGGGAGTGCCACTTGTCACAAAGAGGATGAGTGTGAGAGGATGGGATAAGGGTTGGTCAAAGGGAGTAATGAGGGAGGATGAGTGCGTAAGAGGGATGTAAGAGACATAAAGAGGGATGTAAGAGTCATTAAGAGGGATGTAAGAGCCATTAATGCTCTTGGATAGGGATGAAACAGGATAAGGGAGACTTGTTGACTTTGGCTTGGGTTAGCAAGTCTTAACCATTGCTTAAAGTTGTGCACATGTTTAGGAGGGGGATTAGATTTAGCTTAGAAAAGGGGTTAGGGGGCATGTGGCTTAGCTTTGATGGGATGTTTTGGTTAGGAGGCTAACTGAGGTTAATATGGGTGAATGGGTTGGATGAAGGATAAAGGTAGGTCTTCGGGATGTTTTAGGGGTTTGGATATTTTATTAAATGATTTATTTAATAAAATGGGGATATGGGATTAAATTAAATAGATTTGAGAATTTATTTAATTCAATAGAGGAATAGGGATTTAATTGATAATTTGATTTTGGGTTATCATTTGATTTTATCAATTGGACTATAGTTAATTAAATAAATAAATTAACTAGGGGATGATGATTAATTAATTAAATAATAAATATTTAATCGATAATGTCCTAGGAGATGACTAAATAAGATTACCTAGTGATGTAATCAGATTTAGGTGTCTACAATGGACATTTTGCTTTTCCTCTTTTGTCACTGGTTCTTCTTTCAATTTTTAGAGTATGTGTACATATGGATTGTTTGAATGAGTGATAAAGACTCTATTTCTTAGGGAAATTTAATGTAGGATTGGATGTAAGTGTTGCCCATTTCTTCTTGATTATCCCAATTGTTGATTTCATGTAGGACCTCCTTGTTGACATTCAATGAAATGAACTATTGGCTGCAAATTACAAGGGGCAATTTTTGTAGCATATGACACGTTTCTTGTGCTCCAATATCATGATTTGCAATGATTCCCATTGTAAACTTTTGATATGCTAGTAAAGCATCATTGTTGACTTGGGTTTTATTTGCTATGTTTTGTAATATGGTATTGTAGATCTCTAATTTTTCAGCCTTTGATGCATATTTTGAGATATAGTTGAGAACTAATTTTCTTGAGGTGATCGATTGGAAATCAATATTTTCTCACCTAATTGAAAGCATTTATGGGTTGTGATTGTTGAGATGATCATTATTTCTTGTTGCATTGTAAGCTATGTTTTTGTCATTGTCACAAGTTAACGTATATGTTGGTTTCTCTTTCCATGGTACTTTGTAGCAACATTGTGACACGTTTCCTCATTTTTGTAAACATGTTTGAGTTGTGAATTTGTTATGCCTCTATATAGTATTGAGTATCCATTTGTAACCAAAGAGAGGATCTAATGATAAAATTTAAGGAGTGTTTAGTAGTCAAGGATTATTGTTAGGTGTTTGATGTGATCTATTTTGTATTTCTGAGAGTATGTGGATTCCATGTCAAGACATAGGTGTTAAAGAAATGTTTTTCTTGTTCTATGTCAAATTTGTTATTCCAATTTATTTTGTCCATATTAGGTGCATTTGGAAGCCATATAAAGCCATGTATGTGAGCGGATCTTTAGTGTTTCCACTTGTACCTATACTAGTAATCTATTGCTTTTAATAGCTTTTTAATGACTTCTTCCCGAAAGATCGTAAATCTTTGGTGAATGTATAGTGATGAAATATGCAAGTTCTAAAGAATATTATCTATCAAGTGTTTTTCTTCACATTTGTATTGTCAGTTTTGTATTTTGTGGGAACAATGTATGTAGATCTTCCCACTTTGTGTCAGGTGATTTTGAGGTGAAGAAAAGTGTAGGTGCCCCTATTTGGTGTATCATGGTTGTCAAGTCTAGTTGAATTTTATTCCAATATAATCACATTCCTCTTAATAAAGTTCCAAAGCACATTAGTTGATTGGCCAATTGATTATCAGGGACATTTGTAGGTTTTGGCAAAGCGTTTCAATTACTTTTGGAACTTTTTTGTGAATGTTTGATTTAAGGAAAACTACAATTGTTTGTTTATGGCAGTGACTCATAATTAAATTGAAAATGAATTAGAAAAATCATACATGTTTTGTAAACCTGTTGTTGTAATACTTGAATAAGTGCAACACATATTCATGCATGTAAAGGTGTTTACTTCTTGGTTAAAGTGGCAGTATGCATCCTATTGGCAATAGTGTGGGGAAAGCCATGCTTAATAGGCCCTTATTGTTGTATTAATTTATTGGTGAGTTATATATTTCTGACCATGGTATGATGTTTGGTTCATTATTGTTCAAACCTTAAATGTCTTAATGGTTTACAACTTGCATTCTCCATTAGGTAAAATTGGAATGAATGATTATGTATGTTATAAATTGATTTCATTAGTAAAGGTTATTTCATTGTTGTTTGTTGTTTTTGTGACTTCACATTCGGTTTGAAGGTGTGCAACATGTCTGATATGTCAGTGTTTATTTTTTGGCAATAAGTTGAGCACATCAATATCAATTTCTACATTTTTGTAGTATGGGTCATTTCATATTTTGTAGTGTAGTGCATTTAGAACATTGTTTTATTGTCATAACAATCATAATTATTTACTTGTAGGTTTGTTCGATGTATAATAACAAGTTCAAGGTCTTGTAGTCTTCTTGGTAAAAGACATGCAATGAATGAAATATCTTGGGGGAAACTTATCGTATGACCAGTGTATATATATTGTCCTCCTCTTGCACGTGTGACTTGTAATATTGGGGTTACTTGAGCAATTAACATTCATTCTACATGGGTAATGTTTTTTAGGATATTTTTTTCCAGGGTCTAAGTTATTTGCAAGTAAAAATTGATGTAATCTTTTTTCTAAGAAACATATAGAACATATGGCATTTGCAATGTTTTTCTTTATTGATATACATGTGTAACTTTTGTTACATATAGTACATGTAGTCACTTTTGATAATGCAACAATGTGTTGTCAAAATTATTTGTAAAATTCTATCGTGAAATTATAAATTTGCATAAGAATAGGTAGTGTCACTTGTTGTGGGTTAATTCGGTTTTGGCTATTGTGTAAATGTGATGAGAGTTGTATTGTGTTGTTCTATTTTTGTTGTTTGAGGTCATTTATTCCGTGTTCATTTATGTTTCGCATTGTGTGAAGTCTCGTTTATTATATTTTTTTGGTATTTCTTTGAAATTTAAAGTGGTCTTTTTTTGTTTTCAGTTGAATTTTGTTGTATTTTTTTGAGGCCACACCTTGCTAAAAGTTCTTTGTGTTGACAATAATATTTACTATTAATTTATTTCCTCTTCTGTTTATGTGTTTTGGAATTTGTAAGTAGAATTTGCATTGTTCCAAATTTTGGTTACTATTAAATTTTGTGAATTTCAACATAAGAATACAAATAGTGTAATTTTTTAATCCACGAAATTTAATAAACAAACAATATAAAAGTCCAGATTTAAAAATGGTGACTTTAAGAGGTGCAAATATAGTTTTTCATTTATGGTCTCCTTCAAAAATAATATAATAATAAACTTGAAATAAAATATACAAGTTGGGGAGTAGATAAAGTTGAATAGTTAGTTAAAAGAACTAGCACAAGGAATAATTACGCCGCCCCCCCCACCAATTTTTTTTTTTATGAAACCCCCTGGATTTCAACATCTAACTTCAATGGTAAACAATAACAATGACAGTCCTTAAAGGAAAGACATAAAGACCTAGTAGATTCCCTCTTCATAGATAATATTTTTTTGGACATAGAATAACTTCTACTTTGTGTTTTATAATTAAACTCATTTTTTAAATATATATTTTCTTATCAATATTATTAATATAGTATTGCCATAATTTTGTATTCTTCTTTGTGCCTGTAAAAAGAGATTTGGGCTTGTCTCTATTTCTGAGAATTTATTTTGTGAAAGTTGGCTCAAATTAGCGGGTTCTATAAAAAATAGCGATGATAATGTTATTTCCTGCAGGCCCATCCTGGATCACAATTGAGAAAAATGGCCGATTGATTAGAATATTGTGAGAGTTGAAGTGACTCTTACCAATATCCTTTCTGGTGTTCATAAAAATCATCTAGAAGATAACATAATTAGGAGTTTTATGTGTGGAAAATTGAATTGGAAATATTTTTCATCATATTAGTGGATCTTCTGAAAAGGTTGTTAGTCTTCCTCTTTATTATAGAATCTCTATTTTGTGCAAATGGTTTCAACCCCTATTAACAAATTCCATAATTTGCTAAATTCTAGCAAGTAAAAATCCTAGGAATCTTGTAGGTCTAAGATCATTGGCACTTAGTTTAAAAAAAACATTAGCATATAGAAACATGAAATAACTAAATTTAAGGGTGAGTGAATGGACTATTATTACTAAACATTATTTTCATGATTGAACAAGTCTTGGTGATGAAGGGTTCTCCTCTTAACACCACAAACACATAACAAAAATTGAAAAACAACATCAATTTGCACGAACAAAACATGGACTTCTTATTTACTCTAAATGTATTGAATTCCATATTTAAAAAATATAACATTGAAATCCACATGGGGGGCCTTCCTTACAATATTATGCAAGATAGAGCTACAAAGCATGGCCCAAAAATGCCTTAGATAACCTACGGGCCTTCCTTATATCGATAATTTACACCACCCAAGAAGGTTATAAACATCTAAACCTAACCTTTGAGGCTAACCAAACTTAAAATTATATTATTTTATTACATATAATTGGCTCAAAATAATTACAACTAATTTTTTTTAGGATCGTGGGCCATAACTTTCAAACCATTGACCTGATTGGCTATTATAATCCCTTTTCAAAAATAGTATCTCCTGTTCTACAATTTCTAATTGTACAAGTGTTCATCAATTGAGGTTTGCCCTTATTTTGTAGTCTTAAGGTCTTCACAACTGCTCTCAAAGTTTTTATACCAAAAAGTCATACGAAAAATTTGTATTAACTTCACCGATACATAGGACATGGAAACGAAGCTCATAGGAAAAAATTATATATCTAAGATGAACATCCACCTATGAAATTAAAATATTCCAAGATCATATGGACAACTTACTAAAATAGTAATCTTCTAGGTATATAATCTCTACACTGAAACAACCTTAATTGAAAAGATAGAAAGACAAATAGTTTAGGGTAACACAAGATTGCCCTTACACCTAGGATGCTCCTACATCAGTTGGGGCTTAGTGAAACCCATAAACATCAATGTTTTTTAAATTAGTAGAGTCAAAAATATGGTGATGATCAAGACTTGTTATTGTTGTTAAGGGAATTCAACACATGAGATTTGGACTTGGGACCCATTGGTTGAATAGGCATGAGATTGGGACTTCGGACCCATTGGTTGAATATGCATGAGCTTGGGACTTGGGACCCATTGGTTGCATAGGCATGAGATTGGGTAATGAAAGTGTATGGGGATGTAGGTAGAAATTTTCGTAGAGGAAAACACGTTTCAAGAGATTGGATTAAGAATACTACCTAAAGTTAGGGTTGGTTTTCTTTTTGTACAACAACTTTGTGGGTGGAATTGTAACTGTAAATACATAGTCATTACTCATTAGCATTTGGGTTGCTTTCTTGCATATCATCATTCACATCACTAGGCATATATAATCATGCAATATTACCTCCTATATTATGTGGTGGAATGTTTAACACAGGGCATTGATAGATAGAGATAACTGGGATCCATGGAAGGATTCTTAAAGTAATATGAGTTTTTGGAGAGTGGAGGTGTAAAGCATATAGACCTTTGAGTAAAATATGCAAAAATCTAGGTCTAATCCTTCTTGTGTCATTTGTTGTCTTGTTGAGTTATAGAAATGTAGTGAAGGTATGTCTAGAAATAATATACTTGTAAAAATGTGTTATTATGGACTAATAATGTTTTACTCGTTGAAGAATATATTATTTTGAAATCTAATGTTGAACACTTCAAATGTCTTTGCTATACAAATTTTATGAAGGGATCTCAGGGAAAGCCACAAAATATACTCTTGAACTTTAGATATGTATTTCAAGTGATTTTCATTAATACCAATGAGGAAGATTGTTGGAAACTACAATTGTTATGTTTTCATTAATGTCAAATCTCACTGGTAAAACATTTTCTAACAATGTAGAGTGCCATATCAATTGATTGATGAAGAGGATTTGAAAGAGAGATAACAAGATGAACTAGTAAAGTTGTTGAGTAAAGAAGAGTAAGTATGGTGGAATTACAATGGGCACTTGATCAATTAGTATTTGACAAGATAATGAAGAAGATGATGAATTACTCAATTTATATCTCCTCCCTTGATGTCAAACAATATGGTAGATCATAAGGAAATTCTTACAAAGAATCCTTCAATGCTTGATAAAATATCCTTTGCTTGAATACTTGAATGCCTTGAATGCTTGAACTCCTTGAATGCCTTGATTGAAAATTTTGGGTGTAGCTATCATGAAAGTGTAGGATATGAAATGAAGCCTCCAAGCCTCCTTAGATACTAGTTTTTGGGTGGGAAAGCAATCCAAGCCGACTGGAGAGTGAGAGTTAATCAATTGAAATCTTGAGACCTTTCGGGCCCCAAGCCCTACAATTATTGGGAAAGAGGTTGACTTGGGTCAAGCTCTTTTGGACTAGATTCACTTGGGGAGAATACAACCAAAGAAATATTAGGAGAGTTGTGGAAAGATTCAAGAAAAGGTGGAAGAAAAAAGGAGGAAGTGGGCACCAATAAAAAATCCATCCATTGCCTAGGAAGTCACAATGAAATAGGTGTTAAAAGGTCTTAAAAGGAAAGTGTGCCCATTTTAAGATGGTAAAGTTAGCCCCTACTTTAGTTGGAGTATGAGTTATCTCAAACTAATGGTAAAGTAGATCAAAAGGAAAGAAAAAATCTTATCATGACTTAGGAGACAAATAAATCATTAAACTCCCAAGAGATTTGAGTCTTCATCATATCCAAAATCATAATAAGAGAGATAGAACAATAAATGGGTGTAGTTAATCACCCAACAAGGCTTGTGTGCATTTTTTTGAACCACACAAGAAAAAGAAAAGGGAAAATAGAAACAAGGGGAAGGTCTTTAAAGGGGATGGTATTGAATAGTCTATCAAGTGTGTTTGGTATGCTAGTCAACCCATTGAAGATGAATTGAATGGTCTGGAAAATGAGTGTGGCATGCTAGTCAATCCATCAAAGGATCAATTTCTAAGAGAACTCTATGTCCCAAAAAGAAGAATTAAAAATGACCTAGGCATAAGAATATTTGTGTCCTTAAGGGATCAAAATAGGACCAGGCTTCCCAAACTGTTAGTAGTCCAAAGAAGGATCAAAAGTGTGGATTGATCCTCCCAAATTGCTAGTAGTTTAGAGAGAGATCCAAAGAGACCAAGCCCCTATGAACCATAAATAGTTCTCGGATACCGATAATGCACATAAGGAAAGAGAGATAAAAAGACAAAGAAACAATGCATAGATCTAAGGGTAACCCCAAAATCATATCAAGCCTACAAGGATAAAGTAGTCCAAGCCATACTTAGAAATCGTATTTTTTGCTCGATGATAATAATAAAAATGAATAGAGTGTATGCCCCCATGTTAAAGCAATTGCAAACACCTTAACAGGAGCAATAGCTTTAATAGAAGCATACATGCATCAACTCTAAACATTTTGACTATGAGATGCCCCCAAGAAGAACGTATCAAGGGAAATGAACAAATAACAAATAGAGAGAACACAAAGGGATCTACTAACTTTGGTGTTAGTATGGTCATATGGTAATATGTAATATTATATAAAGTATGAAATATCATCATTCCCAAAAGGAAGCATAACTACACCGCAATGGAGGAAAAGACACACAAGAGTTACAAAGAAGTATCTTTTTGGGCCAATAACATGTAGACAAAAAATAAATAAATCAATGCTACCATATCATAAGAAACCAAGAAGACTATACAAGAGCACTTGTACAAATAATAGCACAAATAAAACATAACATATAACAACATGTAGAAGAAGAGAGATACAAATAGAAGAATATATACAACAAGTCCAATTACTTTATCCTCTTGTGTAAAAAGAGCAACAAGGATTGTCTAAAGAAATCTAAACAAAATATATAACAAAAATCACAACATGGGGGGGAACACAAAACAAGAACATAAAGACTACCATGTTAAATGTAGTCCACTTCAAGAATTCTATGTGCAAAATCTACCCCAACTCGATCTAAAATTCTAGGGGAAGGATGGTGAATCCCAAGAGGAACAACATCCAACATGACAAGAATCACAATGAGATCCAAGCAAGTACTCTAGTGGGTTCACTATACTCATCACTAGAAGTGATTGTAAGCTACACAGAAAGAACATTAGGAAAATCATAATCCATATCAATTACTTATTCATTACTTCTAACATGGTAATCATCAAGAGTATCTTCCATATCAAGATTAATAAAATCTAAAATATGAATAAAATTATCATGTTTATTGATTTACACTATGTTACCTTGATTAGCTTCTTCCAAAGACTCACACATGGTTTGATAAAAGGAAGGTCAAAGTTGAGATAAAGACACAAGTTGAAAAGCAAGAGAATGATCCTCAGGCTTATCTTTAGCTTAAAAACTCTTGTGATCCTAACAATCATGTTGGTTACAAATGGTTTCTGAGATAAACTAGTAGGATTAGGATAAAAAACCATAGATTACGAAGGAGGAACAACTACAAGTTCAGTAATAGTAGTTGAAATAATAGATATAAAAGGTAAAATAAGTTCATAAGTGGTGGTCAAAGGGATATATGGGGTAACCAAGATAGGTACTAGAGATTTAACCTTAGGAAAACAAAGCTCAAGAATCTTGCCTACCTTGTATCTTTCATAGGAGAGATAAAGATGATAAGGGAAAGCAAGTAGTTTTTTAGGAAGAAATGGCCAATAAAAATTAATCTCAACACAATCTTGAGGACACAAAAGTTTGCAAAGGGAATGGTTAACATTGGAAATTTTTTCCATTACATGAAAATTTAATGTACTTATGAATAGGAGAACCTACTTCTTGCATGGAAGAAAGTCAAATTACCATGCTTAACTTTAAACTGATCAAAAGAAGGAATGAAAACAAAGGTACTATAAACAAACCTATTGGAAAGAGTGATAGAACCTTGCAAACAATAAAGAAAATAATCACAAGTTTGAATCCACACAGGAGTTATATGATAGGTATCTTTAATCATTCATTTGTTATAAAGGTGCTCTTCAATGATCACATTAACAAAATAAGAAGGATCAATCAAAACACCACAAGAAGGAATATGAGAAACCCTAATAGTGATGTAAAGATGACCGTTAGGTTCCTTAAACATATCATACTGACTAAATGTTACAATAGATTCTTTTTTAGGTTTAAGTGGAGAAGAAAATAGAGTTTAGGTTAATAATCAATATGATTAACCACATTATTAACTTCTTCTATCTTGTTATCATAACTAATGTTAGATGAATAAGGTTGATAATTACATTTGTTGAATGTGAAGGCAAAGGATTAGTGTAAATTCACAAATTTGGATTAGGAGGTGCAATAGATTTATTTATACTATTAACTTGAGTGTCAATATATATAAAATTAGAATCAATAAGGTCCTAAATAGAATTTTTAAACATAATACCTTTGAGTATCATGACCAGGTTGACAATGATATTGATAAAAAAAATTGAATCAAATAACTTAGGCATTGGTTTGCTAGTGTCAATAGGATGGATAGGAGGAAGTTTAAGAATTCTAATATGAATTAATTTAGTCATCACCTCAAGTAAAGGTTTAGATAATTAGGTGTACTTACAATTAGGATGATACACAGAGGAAAGAGTAGTTGTACATTTAGATTTAGTATCCACTTGATCAACAACTATGTTGGTTGAATTGGTTTTGATGAAGTTGTTAGGTTTAGAAAACTTGTTTGAATGACTGATGACATCACCCTTATCACTAGAAATAGGAGTCGTTGGAGTGGAGGTGTCGAGTTGACTCACTTGTAACTGGTAATGGTGAAGCATTGCATGAAGATTAAAAAATGAGGTATATTTAGTAAGGAGAATCTTGTCTCTAATGTCTTTCTATAAATTAGAAATAAAGATACATTGAATATCATGATTAGGAACATGATAAGATATCTGAGAATACAAGTGTTTAAATCTACCAATAAAATCGATAACTTTCTCTTTAATAGTTTATTTACGATGCATCAAATTAGTTAAAGAAACTTGTGGATCAATATTATTCTAAAATTATTGAAGGAAAGCATAGAAAGAGTTTGAAAATAATCAATAGAATAAGGAGTTAGAGAGAAATACCATTGCAATAATCTATTCCTAAAAGTACAAGGAAAAAAATTTTCCTCAAGCCTATGGCCATGAGAAAAATCTCTACATATAGTTTAGAAAGTCTTAACATGAACCACATGATCACCCTTATCATTGTAAGTCTCAAGATGAGGTACCTCAACATGTTGTGGTTAAAAAAAAAATTGATATCCAAGAAAATAAGATTATCAATGTCACATGCAGGAATGTTATGTTTAGATTGAGTGAATTAAGCCACATGTTACTATAATGCAATGTTGGTTTGAACCAAGCTACTAATAGTGAGATCAAAAGAAGTAATAGTAGGTATATATATATTAGGAAAATTGTAATAAGTAGAAGGAAGATATAAAGATGTCAGTGGAAGATTACAAGGAATGGGTAATGGGTTGGAATATGTGAAAGAAACTACATTATATGAGGGTAAAGAAGAAGGTATGGAAGTAGGAGACACTCTTAGAAAATCAAAGGCTAGGAAAACCAACACTTAAATGAGTGAAAATTTATGTAGAAGTAGTAAGAGGTGGAGCACATGTAGGAATACTAGAAAGAGTAGTGGATTTCATAATAGAAGGTTCAATAGTTGTGGAAGAGGAGGATATCCTAACTCTTGAGCACATTCTATCAAAGGATTCACATGAGTATTAATAAGGCAAGATATAAGGTGAGATATACCATGCAAGATAGAAATGCTATTATCATCATCATTAACAAGCTTCTTAATAGCTCTAATAGAAGAAAAACTATCAAGGTTTGTATGTTCTTGTACAAGCCAAGCTTCAAATTTATCAAATTCATAAGACAACTTTTCAACTTGCAAAGGAGGAACTCTGAAGGCTTCATCTTCATCATGGGATAACTGAGAAGAGGTATGCTCCATTAAAGGATTGCAATCTTGAGGAAAAATATTAGTGTCATCATGCGTCCTAGAAAGAAATTCATGATCAAAAGAGCTCATGAGTCTATGAATTCTCCTAACGAGAATTCTATAGGTTGGACTATGTGTAATTAGGCTCATAAAGGGGAGAACACAAAAGGAAGCTCTAATGAGATCTAACCAAATAAACTTAAGAAAGAGCATAAAAAGAGTAATATAACCACACACAAAATATAGCTAAATCTACCTATAAGATTAAAAAAAAGAATGCAAGGGTTTTCCAAAAGAAGGAAAACACCTAAATAAACAATCTAACTCCAAAAAGAAAGGGGAACAAATAAGTATCACCAAAAGAAATTGTGGAAATACGGAAGAAATTTAATAGGATATAAGCCTCCAAATTTTGGGCACTAAAACATTCACATATATGTGTATCATGTTGGAGATACAATACAGAAAGTAAACTTTGAAGGGGGGGGGGTGTGAATTAGTACTTAAAAACTTTTGACCATAAAATCATTCATCTCACATCCATCTCATAATTAAATAAGCAAACTAAAATACCAAATCAAGCATATACAACCATAGCATGAAAGTAAAACATTCAACACATGTACGACACAAGATATTTGGTTACCCAAAAACCCTCCAAGGAGAAGGTAAAATTGGGGTGGGGATGACATCCAAAAATCTTCACTACTACAGTAATAAAGTGTATCCAATGAAGGTTACAATGTTTTGATCATGAAACATAATCTACCCTATGAAAGGTTTGCAATGTTAAAAGCTTACAAAGACTATTAGGTCTCACCCTGTTAAAGGATTTCTACACCCTATTAGAAGTGTGCCTAATTAAAAGACTTCAACTTACAATAAAGTAAGCACCCTATTAAAGGATTTACACCAACCTGTTAAGGGATTTAATTGATTCACCTATTAGAATGTCTTAGCAATGATCCTTCGGTTAGCACTATGTTGCTTGATGATAGATCACCTCTTTACTGATGTTACTTGAACCTTTCTGATCAGATGTATCTCTATTGTCTTCTAATTCATTTCCTTTGTTCTCCTCTAACTGATTCTACTATGTATCTCAATTCACAACTCCTTAGTCACCATGAAAGCTTTGTTTTCACATGCAAACCTTCTCCATTTTCTTGTTCCATACATATAAAACCTTTAGTGTTTGTCCTCCTTAAGAAGACCTAGGTGACTTAGGGTTAGCTATGAATCAACGATTGTAATTCATCCATCTAGCCACTTAAACCTTCTCTTTTTCTAATTGGATTCATGTACTACATATGGATTCATAATAAATATTCATTCTTACCATTGAAGACCATAAAACAATCCTTAAGTTGGCTCTAAAATGGTTTACATAGAAGTTTTTTCCAGTACAAACAACTATGTCAAAACGGTATAACTCAGCATCTGAAGTCCTAGATGCTCGACATCAACTACAACTTCAATGCTGTAGCTCAACCTTTGAATAACTTGACATCCATTAATCACTCAACATTTGAATAACTCGACACATACTATCTGCTCGACACTTGAGTGACTTGACACTTACTAGTTACTCGACACTTGACTCACTCGACACATACTATTGCTTGACAATTGAGTGACTTGACATGCACTGTCTAACATGTTATGCTCGGTATGCATTACTTATTTAGCATGAACTAAGTACATAACTTATAGACGAATAAAGTGTATAGACCCTAATTTGTCAAAACCAATCTAAGATTAACAATCTCCCCCTTTGACATGAGTGAAAAAACACTTGGTCATGCATGGATGATCTTCACTTACAAACAACTCAGATATCCAATATCTCTGTTTGACTTCTATACAAAATTTCAAAACTTCAAAATTTTGCAAAACATGTCTTGTCCATCATACCTTAAAATTCAATAACACACCCTAAGTTAATTGTGTTGTTCTATATCATTCCTCCTCTAAGAAGATGTGCATAAGCTAAAGTATATGCTTTGTCTCTGTCATTGGCTCCCTCAAAAATATTATCTTCTCCATTGTCTCTTATGTATCCCCCTTTCATATTTCTCCCCTTATATTATTTCTCCCCCCTTTTGACACTTATATCAAAGGGTTATACACTTATAGTGTGTTTATCCAAATTTTTTTTATGGATCTCAAGCATAATATTTCAAAGCAACATCCCAATTATCACAAGCTACCTCTAATGATTTGAATTGGATGGCCAAATTGGCAGCGAGGTGTACTAAGCCTTCATGAGTAGAAAGATGTAGATCTTTCTTCATGAGTGTTTCAAAAAAGGCTATTTCCTTGTGCAATATCTCCATATGTGGAGTCAACATAGATTGGATGCTAATCAGTTTAGCCTTAATGTTTGCTTCATCTACATGTAAAATTGCTAACTAATGCTGGGAGTTCAGGAGATTCCTAAAATGTTTCTCACTTTGGGTTGGAGACCTTGGTAGTGTAGAGACCTAAATTTGATTACACCACTTTAGTAATCCTATTTAGTTATCTCTAAGGTCATCATTAATTAAATTCCTATTTAATTAATCCTTTGCCATCCCTAGCTAATTAATTTAATTAATCATCTATAGTCCTAATTGATAAATCAAATAACCTATCATTTATCAATTAAATCCTATTCTTCTATCTAATTCCAAAAATCCCCATTTATTAAATAAATCTATTTGATAAATAAAATCCTCAAATCCAAAAACCCCTAACTTATCCCTAATCCTCCATTTAGCCTAATCCACCCCATCCACCCATACTAACCAAACTTAGCCACTAACTCACCCACCCTCATTAATGCCATCCACTTGCACATCTCTAACATCCCTAATCTAATCCTAAACCCAAGCCTAATCCACCTCCTAATGTTGTCACATTCCCTAAACAAGGTTTAAGACTTTCCTAAACCAAATCAAAGTCTCCCCTCAAAAAAAACCCAACCACCAAGTCATGAGTGCTCTTACAAACCATAAAAGACTCTTACAAGCCCACTCATGACTCTTACATCCATCTTCCACACTCTTCCCTCTTCCACACTCTTTCCTCTTACATCTCTCTTACATACTCAACCCCACTCATCATGCCTTTAACCAACCCTTTACCCTACCCTCTCACACCCATCCTCCTTGTGACAAGTGTCACCTTCCCATTTGTGCTAAACAAGCACAATCCATGTGCTCTCCTTTGAGTGCATCTTACCCCTCCTTAACCATCTCCCAATCCTTGCATCTAAGCCCTCCATCCCTCTACCCCTTGGCCTATAAATTGAATCCCATCCCAAGCCATTTCATCAACAATCTTTGAGCTAAAGTTACCATGCTATTTTGAGAACAAAAGTCATCAATCTTAACCTTATAATGCCAAATTGAGAGCTCACAAGGCTACCAATTTTCCATTACCCATCTCCACCATTGAAGCAAATTGGGAAAGCAATTGAGCATACATCCACATCAAAGGACACATCTACAAAATCAAGAAAGCATGGAGTGTTTTCTCTTTTGAGGTTTGTATTTCTTGTTTGCTTTCTTTGTCTAAGCATATATGTGAATTTAGTTTTAGTTTGTGAATGTTTCTCTTATTGTTAATTTTATTTGCATACTAAATCTTATTCTACAGGTAGAGTTATGCCAGTTGACTGCATATGACTCTCCAAATTTATTATGTGGCTCCTTACTTCCTATGTGAAGAGTGTTGGATTGCACAATTTTGTGTACAAAGAGAAAATGTTATCTAGTACCTTCTTCACATGATCAATTTTGGTTGCTAACTCAATTTGTGATAGTGCAATAACACTTGATATCTTTTCATTGACTTTATTCTAAAACTTTCGTTCAGACCATTCAAGTAACTTCTCATTTGAATCTAGGTCTACATCATTTACCTTCTCAACTAGGCTGGTTAATTTCTCTATGATTGACTTGGTTGCTTCTGGTGTTGGCAGGCTAATTGCATCAAGAATGATATCAAACAAGGCTTGCTTCTGTCTATGCTCCTGTTTGAGCAATTCTTGGATTTTCTTCTTTGTAAGAGCATCCTATGGTATGCTCATCTGTTCAATAGTGATAGTTGCAAAATCAAACTTGGGAACCTGAATCACTTCATCCAAGTTCACATCATCAATTGATGTAACTTCATCTACTTTAGATGTGCTTGAACTTGACTTGGATGATTGTAGGGGTATAGCTTCTATACTCAGACTATGAAGAGCTTGATTAGGAGGAGTAGCAGTTCCTGATAAAGTCACCAATGTTTGTATTGCTAGTTACTCCTTAGGCTTTACAATCAAATCTATCTCTTTAGTTCTATCCTTTGCTTTCACTACATTCTCAGTTGCACCTTGACCTTGCGCTTTAGGTGCAAAAGTATCTACCTGACTTGTTAGAACTTGTGTTGCATCCAATGCATCTATAGCAACTTTTGGTATTGACACATTGTGTACCAATTTTCTAATATGGGTCATGGATGGCTCTTTCCTTTGATACACTACAAGGGGTAATGTAGGTTGTATCAAGGTAAATTGAGGAGGGGTTGTAGTGTTGGCATTATGATACATTTTTGTCATTAGTTACAACACTTATTGGATTTTGAATGCTTACCGAGCTCTCACCGGAAGCCAATATTTACCGAGTAATCAAGGTAAACAAAGAAGCCAGTGTTTACCGAGTAATCAAGGTAAACAAAGAAGCCAGTGTTTACCGAGTAATCAAGGTAAACAAAGAAGTCAGTGTTTACCGAGTGATCAAGGTGAACAAAGCAGCCAGTGTTTACCGAGTGAAGATGTACTTAGTATTGACCAAGAACTTCATGATAACCGAGCTCCTGAGGTTATCAAGGAAATTAATTTTACCGAGCTTAGACGGTTATCAAGGAAACTAACTATCACCGAGTCACAAGGTTCTATCGAGTGTTTCCTTTAATCACCGAGCTACAGTTCAGATAGAAGTGTTCACCGAGTGACATCTCTTCTACCGAGTCTCCAGTGGTTACCGAGTTCAGAACTACTCGAAGTGTTTAGTATGGACCATGCCTTCACTTCTACCGAGTGCATGACGATGCCGAGTAACACAGTGGACGTCGAGTATCAGAAGGACACCGAGTCAGTTCAGTGAACCTGAGTTTTTACCTTGGGCCGACTTTGTATAGAGATTTGCACTTGTTGTTTTAGCCGACCTTGCATGCATTGTTTATATGGATGATATATATATGCAATGTATTGTATCATTCAAATGTAGTTGTAATGCCAATGGTAATGAATGGAAATGTGAAAGTGTGAAAGTGTGAAAGTGCGAAAGAAATACATGTGTGCGAAAGTATGTGGGCTGAATTGTGAAGATATTCATCAAGGTCGAATTTTGGAGCAAAAAAGTTTTATCTATCACATCAAGGTGAATCAGAGCATAGCGGATCTTATCAGCAATCAGTTGTAATCAGATCTACTGTTTCATTCTAACAGGTGAATTACTTTTTGTAAATCCTTTAACAAGGTAGACTTAACAGTCTTTTGTAAATCTCCTAACAGAGTGCATACTTTATTGTATGTTTGGAAATCCTCTAACAAGGTGGATCTAGCAATCCTTTGTGCTCCTAACAGGGCAGATCACCAGAAGTGGTCATTGTAAGCCTTAACCGGCCAACTTCATACTGCAGTAACGAAGCTTGTGGGTTTCATCCCCACCCTAGTTTTACTTTCTATTTGGAAGGTTTCTGGGTCACCAAATCTGTGTGTTCAAGTGTTGCAAATGATTTTGTTTCATGCTTACAGTAGGTTACTTGGATGAATGGTGAATATATCAGCATACAGTTTTATTGTTTAAAATTTTAGAAGTTACTGATTCACCCCTCCCCTCTCAGTAACTTATCATATCTTGAATATTTCCAACATGTAGATGTTTCTTGAGTCTAATTTTCCTCCCCTACAGATGCCTTTCTACCTTTTCAATCTCATCAACACTTACCAATACAAGATGTTCACATAGTTTTGCTTGGGTAGTGGATTCTACCATTATTGTCTTCAAATCTTCCTCTATAAGGGGGTTGATGTTTTGAGTGATAGTATCAAAAACATCCTTAATGTTTATAGTATCAATATCTATTTTCAACTCATGTTGAGGACTAACACTCAACATTAGTGTATCTTGTACACTCTATTATGTCTGCTGTTCATCCTTAGCTATAGCCTGTGTATCTTCATGTGTCTCAGTGCCTTCCTTTTGTGCAACTGTCTCAGTGTCAAATATAGTAACCTCAATTAGTTTTTGTTGTTCATCTTTGTCCTCACCTACCTCAATAGGTGTCTTCTCTATTGCCTTGGGTGCTGTCAAACCATATAATGATTTCAAAATCTGAGTGGTCTTCTATACAACATACTTAATATCATTTTTTAGTATGCTAAATGCTCTATATTTTGGTGCAAATTTCCTTGCATGCTAATTATTTCCTTTGTCATTGTCACCCTGTCGAATTCTAGCATCACTTGTGCAAGTGTAGTCTCTCTGATTTATCTTTCTATATTCAGACTATATTTCCATTTTTGCTCAACTTTGTCATATAGATCATTTGGTAATGAGTTGGAAATCTCAATTGGAGTCTTCTTGAATATTGCCATCATGATATATATCGACTCCTCTACTTGGTTCATCTCAACTTTTCCAAGTTTACCAAACTCAACATGTGTGAGACCATATAAATAAACATTATTTCTTATGTTTTCAAACATATTGTCTAAATCTAAGGAGGAACATTGACTTACCACTTTGAATTAGTTGTTTTCATCAAATTTAGTCCTATCTTCATCAGATTTAGTTGAACCAATATACTTTCTCCTCGATCTCTTCTCAGACTCTAATTTATTGGTAGCTGATCTAGCCCTCTTTTATTTTGGCTTATTTTCTTCTTAATCCTTCTTGGTAGTAGCTCTTGTGTTGGTTCAAGTTGCTTGAATTGCAGGCTTAGGTTTTACAACCTTTCTTGGTTTGCTAACTGTTGGGGTTTTTGCCTTCCTCTTCTTTGTCTCAAGTGCTTCACTGGCTTCTTCTTCCTTGATGCCTTCTTCAATTTCTACCTCTTCTACTTGATCTTCACCTTGACCTTGAGTTAAGGCAAGTGGTGCTTGGGTAGTAACATCTTCTTTTTTATCATCATCATCTTCTTCTTCATTTTCTTCTGCCCCTTCACCAAATTTCTCTTTGAGTTTCTTGACAATTTTATTCTTCTTTCTTATGACTGAGGTTGTCTTAGATTTGGCCACATCATAATTCCCAAAGCTAGTAGCCTTGGTATCTACATCTTCTACAAGTAATGCTGTGATTGCTCTAGAGGCCTCATCCACATTGATTTCATAGTCTAGTGGTCTTAGCCATCTTACTCTTGGAACTACAGCCTGAACATATGTAAAATCAGTGTCAACTAGAAAAAAAACATCATTGAAATGTTTTTCAACTAGTGAAATTGGTATCCTCATTATTTCTTTGTTATCTTCTTAAAATCTTCAAAGTAGCTCATCATTACAGACTCAAAATTCTCTCTAAGCTACTAAATAAACTCACCACTTTGCGTTGCAATGGATCTGTTTGTCTTCCATGCAACTTTACCAAATGTGGGGAATGTATTCTATACATAAAAGAACATTCATACAAGAATTGAACCAAATTTATATTGTGCACTCTTGGTTTTCCTTATTTCTCCCAAATTTTCTATTAATTGTTGCAACTGCAACTCGACAAGGTCATATCTATGATCCTTCTTGACTACCTTGTAGCTCATGTCAACAAAAATACAAGGTACATTGTTGAGCCTACTGGATTGATAAAATTTGTGTGCTATGATCCTCACTACAAAAGCAATTAGGGGATTTGAGATACTGTCAATTGTCATACCTCGTTTGTTCCACACAACCCTTGTATTCTTCTCAATCACTTTTTTTGCCTCACTCCTCATAGTTTTAGGTAAGTCTAGGGTTGGATACCCTATCACTCTATGTAAAATATTCTTGGTGATCTTCATAGGTTCATTTTCCAACCGTATAGAATTATCATGAGTTCTACTTAGAACTATCTTTATCCATTCAGTTTTGAAAATGTTGGGGCAATCTAGGGCACAGGTTAACCCTTTTGTCTCTACATTTTTGAATTCATCTTTTAATGCTCTATTTTCACATAATTTCCCATAGGTTTTGCTAAACTCCATGTCACCTATGCTACCCACCTTGCATGTGTAGCAACATCTCACATCTTGAATAATCAAAACTCGAGGTGGTATCATCAATAACACACCAGATGGATCTTGCTTGTAAGCAATATCAGGAATGGCTCTAAAGTTTGGTTGTTTTATTTCATTTCTTGTCAATTGTACATTCAAAAATTCCTTCCCCTTTTAAACCTTAGTTGCTGAAGAACTAGACACCATTATGAAAACCTTGGGTTTACAAAAATTCAAACTACATAGCTTAACACACAATAAATACCTTTGAAATCTGCTAAGATGATGTTGAGCACTTGTTTAATCCTATTTGTAAATGCTTGAAATGATCTATTCAATTCTCCTTCACCTCTTCATGCTCTCCTTCAAATTTTAATGATGTCAAATGAGTAGAAATTGATCATATGGACCTTAAAACCTCACATTTAATGTTCAATTCTTATAGAGTTGTAAGCTCAGCTTGAATAAAAATATAAACTCACTCGACTTCCATGAAGTTCCCTTTATGCTCGACAACCACTATGAGCTTGGCCAACACTATCACTGATGATAGCTCGGTGGCATCAACTAACATTTCACTTGGCAACTAAAGTGAAACTCTTCATGCTTGGCAAAAACATGAAAACTATCACAACTTAAAGATTTCTTGTAGGTTATAACCAACACTTTGCATCTTATTTTATGCATATATAGTCTTTTCAAAACTAGATCCTTGGAACTGATGTATAGTATGTCTATTTAAATATCAGCCCCAACATACCTCTTGATTACTTAATAGGAAGTGGTGTGATCACCTAACCCATTGGGTGAAGTGACCTCATCTAAGCTTGATGTGTTGCAATCTTCCTTTCTCTTCCATGTCTTGTTCATCTCATCTCTGACATTCTCAACATCTATCTTTCTTTTGCCTTTGTATAACTCACTGCTAGGTGCTTTTGACCTTGTTAGACAATACATGCTTATGTGACTAGTCTTCAAACAACTAAAACATGTGATTTGACTCAACCATCTTCTGTAATTACTTTTGAAATGTGTTCTTATACAATTTTCAGCAACATGTCCATACTCATGACAATAGTAACAACTATACCTAGGATCATAATTCCAATTATAAGAGTTGCCATTGTGCTTTACCTTTGTCTTCTTGCTTGATGACCATTTAGGCTTGGATCTACACTCATATGCTCTATGTCCATACTTCTGATAGTTATATCAGTATCCTTCAAATCTTTGTGTGCTTATGGTCTTGGTGCTACATTGATGTGCCTAATGTGCTTATTTGTTGCATTTGTGGCAATGACCCATGAACTTCTGCTTAGGATTCTAATTTATAGTCTTGCTCTTACAAATATGAGTAGTATGACCTATCTTACCACAATTATGACAAGTAGGTTTGGAGTTCTTACCTTTGTTACTTCTTTCTTCACCACTTTTGGATGATTCTCCTTCTTTAGTACTGGTGTAGACTAATCCAATAGTATCACTATTAGATCTAAGGGATCTCATCAATCGCTCAAAGTACTTGATAGCTTCACTAGGTCTATTGTAGCTTTCAACAAACTCTTCTTCTATTTTTAGATCATTTCTCAGTTGTTCATTCTTCGACTTCAGTGTTGAGATCTCAATATCCTTTGCATTCAGTTCATGATTTGCAATCATCATTTGAATTAATTTTTCCAATTGCATGTTAGCAATCCTATTTACCTCTAATGTTTTCTCTTCTAGTCTATTGGTCAAAATTATTTTCTCATCTTCAATCATGACTTTGTCTTCTATGGTTTTCTTTTTCTATTCAATGACTTCATAGAGAAATACTGATTGGACTTATTGTTATATCTTGAGATTTCTAACCTCTTTAGTTAGGGTTCCATTCTTTTCCATCATATCTGTAACTACTACATCAAATTCACTTGTGTTTTCATCTACAAACAATTCAGTAGTGCCAATCTCTTGGTAA
Source organism: Cupressus sempervirens (assembly GCA_028749045.1). Lineage (NCBI taxonomy): Eukaryota > Viridiplantae > Streptophyta > Pinopsida > Cupressales > Cupressaceae > Cupressus > Cupressus sempervirens. The sequence continues at coordinate 710,183,736 of CM053785.1, read as the reverse complement.
TGTGTGTCATTCTCTTCAATAGCTATTTCCTTCCTTCTTTTCAATGATCACTTTAACTCATCTCTTGCTTCATTCAGCTTATGTAGGGAACATTGTATTTCAATCTTCTAGTTCTATATAGTATTTCCCAACTTGTAGATTTCCATTTCCAAGATGTTTCCTCAAAGTTGTAAAGCTGTAATTCCATAGAACTCTTGCTTTGATACCAATTGTTGGAAATACAATAGGCAAATTAAACTCTAAGAGGGGGAGGGGGGGTGTGAATCAATACTTAAAAATTTTGACCATAAAATCATTCACCTCACATCCATCTCATAATTTAATAAAAAAACTAAAATACCAAATCAAGCATATACAACCGTAGCATGAAAGTAAAATATTCAAGACATGTATGACATAAGATATTTGGTTACCCAGAAACCCTCCATGGAGAAGGAAAAATTGGGGTGGGGATGACACCCACAAATCTTCACTACTACAGTAATAAAGTGTATCCAATGAAGGTTAGAATGTTTTAATCATGAAACATAATCTACCCTATGAAAGGTATGGCCTGTTAAAGGCTTACAAAGACTTTTAGGTGTCACCCTGTTAAAGGACTTCTATGCCTTGATAGAAGTGTGCCTAATTAAAGGATGTAAACTTACAATGAAGTAAGAACCCTCTTAAAGGATTTACAACGACCTGTTAAGACTACTCTGTTAAGAGATTTAACTGATTCATCTATTAGAATGTCTTAGCAATGATCCTTTAGTTAGAATTATGTTTCTTGATGATATATCACCTCTTTATTGATGTTTACTTGATCCTTTTTGATAATATGTATCTCTTCTATCTTCTAATTCCTTTCCTCTATTCTCCTCTAACTGACTCTGCTATGTATCTCAATTCACAACTCCTTAGTCACCATGAAGGCTCTATTTACACATGAAAACCTTCTCTATTTTCTCCTTCCATACATATGAAACATTTAGGGTTTATCCTCCTTAAGAAGACCTAGGTGACTTAGGGTTAGGTATGAATCAACAATTGTAATTCATCCATCTAGCTACGTAAACCTTCTCTTTTTCTAATTGAATGCATGTACTGCATAAGGATTCACAATAAAGATATGTTCTTATCATCTAAGATCATAAAAAAATCCTTAAGTTGGCTCTAAAATGGTTTATAGTGAAGTTTATGCCATTACAAACAACTATGTCAAAACTGTATAACTCGAAATTTGAAGTCCCTGATGCTCGACATCAACTACAACTTCAATGTTGCAACTCAACCTTTGAACGACTTGACATCCATTGATCACTTGACATATGAATACTTTAGCACATACTATTTGCTCATCACTTGAATAACTTGGCACTTTTACTAGTTACTCAACATTTGACTCACTTGACACATATTATTGCTCAACACTTGAGTGACTCAGCGTGTAATGTTTCACATGTTATGCTTGGCATGCATTACTTGTTTGGAATGAAAGTGTATAGACACTCATTTGTCAAAACCAATCTTGCATTAACATATCATGTGTAGGGAAAAATATAATCCCCAAATATAATTCCTCTTCAAATCCAAATTAGGCTAGAAAGACCAAAAAGGAAATTGATGCTAATATTGAACTTGAATTGAGAAAATGGATGAAATGTAAGGAAATAAAATCTTTGGCTTGTATGTGATAATGTGTATGCAATATTGAACTAATTGATTATGTAATGCAGATCTAGATGTAAGGCATATACAACTAGCCCAATTTATATACAGATCTAAGATCAAATTATGAATGGAAATAAAAAGATAGAAGACTCACCTTGAAATGCATAGTGGAAGTTGTATTTTATCTCTTAAAAGCATGGATCTAGATGAGTAACTACAAATGTGATGATGAATCTCTGAACATAATGAAAACCTAGAATAACCCAAAAACTAATTTTTTGGTTGAGGAGTAGAGAACAAGTTGACCTAGTTGTAATTGTTCTAGAATAATTCCTACAAGTTCACTATGTTTCAAGGGAAATGTAATGAATTCAACCTAGATTCTCCAAAAATCTCTTAGAAAGTTATTTTTGGATTTGTAATCACAATTTTTCTATCATGCTCCTGCACACAAAAACTAAAGGTTTTTGTTTTTTGGTGGAGAAGGGATTTCCTTGGTCAATTCTTGGATTGAAGAATCAACCTTGAATTGATAAATGTAAATGTAAATGAATGAAATAAGATTAATGTAAATATTAACATAATTTTTTAAGACCATTGTCAATAAGGATTTTCCTTGTCGTATGTTGTAGATGTTGCATTCGATATGTAAATATAGTATACCTCCACAAGTTGCAATGGATCTACCATAACCACATCATGCAGTCATGGACATAAATGTACATCAATGAAGAATATGATGAATACCTAAATGTATATCTCCTCCCTTGATGGCAAAAAATACATTAGATCTTGAAGAGAAAATGCTCAAAAATAATCCTTCAATGCTTGATGAAATCTCCTTTGCTTGAATGCCTTGAATGCTTAATCTCATCGAATGACTTGATTGAAAAGTTTGGGTGTAGATATCATGAAAGTGTAGGATGAAAAATGAATCCTCAAAGTCTCCTTATATACTAGTTTTTTGGTGGGAAAACAATACAAGATGACTGGAGAGTGAGAGTTAACAAATTGAAATCTTGAGACCTTTCGGACCCTAAGCCCCACAATCACTAGGGAAGTGGTTGACCTATTACCAAAGAGGGGAGAAGATAGGAAAAAAATATATTAGGAGAGATGTAGAAAGATTTAGGAAAAGGTGAAAGAAAATAGGTGAAAGAGGATGCTGAGCATAGATCCATCCATGGTCTAGGAAGTCAGTATGTAATGGGTGCTAAAAGGTCTTAAAAGACAAGTGCATCCATTTTAAGACGGTACAAATTATTCATGATATTCCTACCCTTGATAGTGCTACTAGATTATTTGGGATGATCCCTTTGATAGGAATATTTACTATTCTCTAACTCATGAAACTTATTTGAGTCATGATTATCTCTCCTCTAATGTGTGATTTCTTCCCTCATTGGATGATTCTACTATTTGGTATGAACCCTTAGATAAGGAAATGGATTACTCTTCCTCATGAGAACTCATAAATTTGTCATGTCAATAATGACATGGCTATTATTTCTAATGATCCATCACTTTCTATGCATTTCATTGATATTCCTTCTATAAATGAGGCCTTGATGAGTTTTGTTTGTCTTTATTCTAAGAGTTCATTTCAAGGAAAATCTCACATCAATTCAAGTCTTCATTATGATCTTTCTTTCACCAATTCAACCTTAGATCATAAAGATCCTACTCATATTGACTCTATAAGTGGCTTCTCAACCATTCAAGATTCAATAATCTTAGATTTCACACCAACATCCTATATTCTTAATTTTGTGAATCAAACACAGGTTTATTTGATTAATGTGTGCATATTGATTGCTTATCTTTATATTTAAATCTAATTTCATCTAAGAGATCTTCTTTTAATATGTTTTATCAATTCATTGCTTATGCTATGTTTCATATGACTTGAAATTATACACGGTATCTTTTTCATGATCATTTTACTTGACACATTTATATCTCTGTTATGTTGCTCCTAGGTTTGTGATATTTTTAGCCTATTTTTTGGGGATCCTTGTCCTAACTTTGTGAGGAACACAATAGATATTTCCCTTATCTCCTCACTTGGGGGAAAAGGGCCTTATTTCCTTTTTTTAAATCTATATCATAGCATCCATTATCTCCCTTTGTTTACTTATTTTATTTTATATGACGACATCTTTTATTGCATTCATTTATTGTGATTATTTGTGGAGTAGCATCCCAAGTGTAATCTTATATTTTCTTGAAATTATCTAGAATAAATTGACACCACTTAGGGAGACATAATGTTTCCTTCTTCTGTTGCTCAATGCATCCAATATCTTTTATGAATTTACATTCTCTTGTAATTCTATGTTCTCTCTTTCATGTATTTATTGTGTTACCTAGGGATTAACATCTTGAGTACAATCTTATGCTTGTAACCATTACTTTATTATAAGGATCTTTATATATCATTTACGACTTATATTGGATTTACTTTCTCTTTTGTCTCAAGGATCTATTATCCCTTTGTTGTTCCTCTCATGATATCTAGGTAGGAACAACATGGTTTCCTTTCATCTTTCTATCTCTTTTCTAAATAGATTTGTATTGTTTTATGGTACATTCTTATTTGTGGGTCTATATTACTTTGGTAGATTCATGACCATGCATCCTAGAAAATATCTTTTCATACCTTGGATTTTAATGCTTCTCATTTAGTAATAATCTATAGTCTACTTCATATGTGATATCTTTTCTAGCATATTATGTTGTTGAGAATAAAATACGCTATGATGTTTCTTGCTTTAATTTTCTCTATGGTGTAGAATTATTCTATAATACTTCTTGTTGGATATGGGATGTTTGTATTTTGTGCATGGCTATCATTTTTTACTTACGACTCATCCTTATATCTTCTAAGATTTTTTTATATAATCTACCATAGATTTCCTTTCCTCATCTCATGCTTGGGGGACAAGAAAATTTGTATATTCTTTCTCTCTTTTTCTAAGGATATACTTTCCTTAAGCTTGAGTGTAACTTGTTTATTATGTGACATTCTTATTTCTTTATGAATGATTGTGTCTTGACTATGGATTATCTCTTTTGCAAGAGGTGTATGTCCTAGATCATCACCTCTTCTCTATGAATAAAATATATGTCCATTATATACACTTTTCCTTGCTTGGAGTTAAATTTTATCACCTATCATCCTGTTGGCTCCTAATTTAATAGATTTAAAAATAACCAAGAAACCAGACCAATAGATCTAAGGCTAGAAAATTCCTATAATGGATGCACTTGACTACTGATCTTGGGCCAACTATAAGGTTAATTCCTTCTTCTTCTTTAGGCTTTGCAAGACCTAGGTAGGTGGACCTTAGATTCTTTATATGGTACTAGTGTAAAGGCATACAACTAAATCTAGATAATAGATAAAACCCCTTAATCTTCTATGTTTATGCAAGTATTCATGAGTGTGAAATAGCTAATAATAGAGCACATGAACTTGATAAACCAAGTGAGGGAAACTCTTTCAGTTCTTAAACATAAATGGAAAGATATTCAATTAATAATTTGGATCTCAGCATAACCCAAGTATGCAACAACAAAAACATGCAAACTTCAAGCTGACCAGCCCCTTATCCATTGAGCATCAATTAAATCTTAACATACACATGGATACCTAAAGTATACTCATATATTCAGACATTTGATCTATCTATCTAGCTTGCAAATAGATATCTATCTTCATAAAAACTCTCATACTTATTGTAATATCCTCTTGGTGTAACCTGCAACCCTATCAATGTAAACAAGCATTTACTTGGCTTCTTTGTTCCAATAGCAAGTTTATCTAGACATACAACCTTAAGGAATTACAATTGGATTTAAGCTCTTTGTTCTTAAACACAAAATATTGCAGATAATAGAGGAAGGAGATGAGAATTAGAATGAAACTAAGGAAAATGAAGTTCTTGTATTAATTTCCTTGAAACCAATACATCATTTGTATATCAAAACTTAGAAAATACACAAAAAGATGACCGTGTAGTATAAAATGCTTCAAAAGAAATACACTATTTGTTGTTCATAACAGAGGAATACTGAGGAAAATGGTATTACAACCCTAAAATTGGAGCCAACCTTGTGGCCTCGCTAGCTATAAAAATTGGAACCCTTACACTAAGAAAAGAAGAAGAATATATAGAAGAGAAGATTCTCTGGAATTGCCATCTGAAACTGACAAGTGTCCCACTGAAATAATCTTCAATTTGATGTTGTTGAAACTGATCTTTCTTTATTTTCCCACAATTAAAACCATAAATGATATAGAAAAATATCTGATACATCCCTTAAAACAATTTGCAAAATATCTCCAAAAGAAAATATCAGATACACATCAAAGGTATAGGAGTCCTCAATTTGATTTAGTCATGTCTTCATTTGCCCTTGTTGGCAAAAACTTCATTGCTTCCAATTGCCCTTTAGAGCAATCAAATCATCCTTTAATTTGATGATGAAGTCAAATCTGATGAAAGTCTACCTATATTTAATTTCAATTTAAACTAGAAACACAAATCTCCAATTTTCATTGAGATTGTCCCAAGAATACAAAACCTCTTGTAGCTGCTTCCAGCAAATAACTATGCAGAAATTGATTGTGAAAATAAAAAATTCATCTTTTGATAGTTCTATTGGTATATTATACTATATATTCTACACAAAAATCATGCCCCTAAGACCAATTTGAATTTTTAGGCCCTGGGCCATGAACAAAGTATTAAAATGAAAAATTTAAATGTTCACATAGTCACAACTATATAAAAACATTAAAATAATTCAAATCTTCAAAATTTGAATTTTATGTGATGAATACATATTTGAATTTTATCTTATATTCATTTTCAATTTTTACTTCCCCTAATCGACCAGTGCTAAGTGTCAATTCTTCATTGGCCACTTATCTGGGCGGGCCCGACATCTATTTATGCATCCATTTCCTTTAATTTCTTGTAACATCTTACCTTGAAATTTTTCCATTTATGATCCTATGACATAGTCATAACATTGTGCCATCTCAAAATTTATCTCCTGACCTTACGATGGTCGTAGGATCTTAAGTGTTTGAAATTCACTTCTCGATCTCAAGGCAATGGGTTTGTCATAGCATCTTAGCTCCTTAGAAATTATCCCCTGATCTCCTGACATGATTGTAACATTAGAGCCCTTCCAAATCTGGCTTTGGAAGATCAAAATTTTTTTGACTGCAGATGCTAGCTGGCTGAATGGGCCCCTCCACAAGTTTGCTGTGCTAGTCTTGAACCAATGTGTCTTTGAAGACACCATTGCATTGAGTCAATGGGCATATAAAGACTTGAAAAGATTTCTGTGCTCCCAATGTAGGAAAAAAGGAAATGGCTTCCACCTAGGCAATTTTTTTGCCATCAATCTCCTCCAAAACATGAATGCTTTGGAACTCCACACCATGAGGTTGATTGCATCTCCATCTTACTTGTGCATGGGGTGAGAGTTTCCAAACAAGGGAGCCCATTTTCCATCATGGCCACATTATACATCTTATCATAAATCTTTCTTGCAGTGAAAAAATCCTACAAATGTCATCGTTTTCCATGCTATAGCTTCTCTTCTTTTGCGATGAGGACCTGCAAGCCATGAGCATCTTTCATCATGGAGACCACTGTAGATAGACATTGCCTCAAGTTGATAGCTTCAAAACATGGGCTGCCTTGTTTCTCTTTGGACATGGGCCTCTTTCACTGGGGATATTCTGCCTTGCAGATCTGTACATTCTTGCCCATGTTGTGGGCTTCCATGCTTCCCCTATCATGCTACATCTTCTACAAATTTACCATTGTATCAGCTAAAACACAAATAATCTCCTACAACAACCAGTGCCCATGAAGTTTTGTAAAGTAGTCAGGGAGAAACATTGATGGTAAAATTACAAACACTCTCCATTTCCATAGCAACTCATCTTTGTCATCCTGAAACAACTCCAAGATAAACATGGCATTTAACTTATCCTTCATCATTGCTATCATGAAAATGGACAACCCATATACAACCATCAATAATTAATACACTCTCTTCGATAATAAGTGGCAGGGTAATGCAACTACTCTACAAGGCTTAATGGAAGAACCTCGAATGCTGAAACCCATAATAACTATAGGCCATTTTGCCTCAAAGAAAAGAAAGCCATTGTATGCAAGCATTATATGAGGGTATATGTCAAAATTATTTTTCTCTGCAAACTCAAAATTAATCCTCCATGAATCTTGAAAATAATGATAAATCCAAATGGAAAACTTTTTCAAGCAATGACAAGATCCCAAATCGACCACTAGATAGTGCTCACCAACTCTTTCTCTTCATTGAGATAATTCTTCCTTCTTTAGTGGAGGTGGGCACTTCAAAACTTTCTGACTTGGAGTCCCCTACATTTCTAAGCCGCTTTATCATCATAGGGTATATATTGGTTGTTATTGATTGAACTTCCTAAGCTTCTTGATAGATCTCAACATTCTACTGGCAACAGTTGGGCCCCAAAATGGGCCTAACTATATAAAATTACTCAAACACTCGAGTCATCAAATTGATCAAATTGATCTATTGAACCTTTAACACACACTGGATTCCAAAATAATTGATATTTGATCAATTAAAATTCATTTTGTAACCGCTTTCACAATAGTCAAATTCATGTCAAGAGGCCTATTGACCAGCTTTGACAACTGACCAAAACACCTGGCCATGCATCAAAACACTAAATATCTTGTCTTTCTGACATATTCAACATGCCTGCCAAATCTCATCACATGAAAAAATTAGGGTCAAAAGATATCAACCTCCAAAGTTGCTTACTTAAAATCACCTACAAATAAACATGTCAAAAAATGACAAAGTAGATTCAGATTTGACTTTGAAAACTGGACAAACAAGCACTTGAGGTTCTGGAAACTGGGGCATTGTATAGAAATTGAAATAGAGAGTATGAACCTCCAATTTGGGCTTATGATGAATTATTGGAAAAATTTGGAAAAGTTCTGAAGTTAGCTACTTGGATTTGCAGGACTGGGGATATTGACAGGATAACGATTTTTACAAATGGAATGGAACTAGAAAAGTGTACAAACTGATTTGTCAAGACTTAAAAAATGGCACACTTATAGTATTTTTAGTATGGAACATAGTGGTACAATCCATTTGGTCCCACCAATCATAACCTCAAAGATATGACATCTCAAATAGGGCTCTCGACCATTCTGCATTTCTAATTACCAGTAAAATTTTAATAAACTGCAAACAAAATCACATTTGAAAACTAATCAAATGTGTTTATCACAAGCTCAAATCTAGAGCGTAGCAAGTATCTAACCCCTAGAATATTATGCAAAATTAATTTTCTTATTTGGGTCAACTAGTCAAAAGTTATAACTTGTCAAATAGAGCTACCTGGAATTATGAACAATATGCATATTTACAATAGAGGCAACTGACCAACTTTGAGACATTCAAAACCTAGTCAATACATGTCAAAATTACTTGAAATTTAGAACATAGATTCTTTTATATTCATATTAAACATTCCCAAAGTGGTGGATCATGAAACATAACCAAGTGAAAGATATTCAAAGGCAAACTGGGCCTTTTGTCGTTGTTTGACATAGGCAAAAAATGCAGAACTGAAGACTACTCAAAATGGAACTTCACAGAATGGTTCAAAATGTTAGTTTATCATTATAGAATGAATAGATAGGCTGAAATTAAGGTGTTAGAAACATAAAAAACCTCTTAGGCCTTAATACGACAGCTTGATACACAAGCAAGAAAAAACACTTATAGGGCTCAAAATGACTCAAAATTTGGAATGATACTAAAAAAAGGGAATGCAAATTTGAGTCCCATTACATCCAAGGATCCCTATTCCACCTAAATATAGGGGGATGATTAGGTGAATTATTTTTCTTCTTTCCCTCTTCTTGGAGATGTTATCTTGATCATGCACTCCTCTTAGGTAGATGTCTTGTCATTAATATTTCTCCCTTTTGAGGATCCTCTTTCCATAAGTGATATATCCTATTCATGATTTTCTATGTTCTTAGATTGTAAGGGTTAAGGATATTTTCTATGAATTTAGTCCACATTATTTATTTAAGTATATCTCCTTATTGTGTGAAGTAGGTTGCTTCATCCCTTTTGTACACACAAATACATATTTTAAATCTCATAATGCACATGAGTTCACTAAATCTCATATAAGAGTAAATTTTTTTTGACACATAATAAATCTTATATATGGATAACACATATAAGTTTTCTAAATCTCATATATAGGTAACATATTCAAGAACAACATGTTAAGTCCCATACATGTGTAATGCAATTTTACAAGACCATTCCATGGTTATACTAATGACATTGATCTATGGATGAAACTTTGGTGGGTTGACTAGTAGGTTACCACCCTATTAGACCATTCAACACCATCTTTTACTAGCGACTCTTCCTATGATTCACAGTAGGGTGGCCACTTTACTCATAAAGGTAATCACTTTTCTCTCCCTTCTCTCTTTTTCTCTCATGATAGTAGAGATAGATCTTGAAGCAATTTTATTATATATGTTGCTCTTGCATTTCTTATGTCATCATTTATACTCTTCTAATAGCCTTCCAAATATGATATTAGTAGGTCAGACATTTCTTCAGCTAAGGTCTCTTTCAATAGTTGATTTGGGTTTGTTTCAGTACTAACCCCTTGTCTCTTTTTGGATTTGTTTCATTTTTCTTTTCTTTTACACCCTTGCACATGGATGTTGAGTTAGAAACCTTGGTCTTGGGTCTCATGACCCTTTGAATAAGTGATGTTCTATCTTGTTTTGATTCATCATATTCCTCTTCTCTTCTCTACTTTACCATGATCATCAATTGATCCATACTCTCATAAAATTTGGGGCTAAATGTACCATCTTAAATTGGAATCCCCTAATTTTAATGGTTATTTAACACCCATTTAATGTGATTCCATCATTCATTTGCACTTTTCCTCTTTTCTTCTCATTCCTCCTAGGTGGAATTGGGGTGGGACCTATTAGATCCTCCGTAGTGTTACTATTTCATTGTGCAAAGCTTGAGGTAGGATCTAAAAACCTATGTCCAAGCTTTCCTTCATCCAATCACTTAGAATCTATTTTTCACACTATAATGGTCATATCTTAAATTATGCACCTAATTTATGGGATTTGGGACCTCTTTCAAGACCTTAAGAGAATCCATAGGATTTTGGACCCTAGTTGGCAGGGATGTAGTGATCCTTTCCTAATCATGGAAAGTGTACATTCCTTCTTAGGCACTATCTTGGGTTCACTCTTTGGGTCTCATGTCCAGATTATCCTGAGGTGCTAATTCTTATGTCTAGTTAACCTATAAAAGAAAGTTGATTATAAGCCCTTTATAAACCCATATATTTTCTCATTTTTCATTCAAAAGTATTCTATCATCCACACCCAAGATCTCAAGCTATCAAGTTCTCATATTCGAGCATTCTTCAAGTATTCAAGGCATTCAAAGAAATCTCTCCATTGAAGATCAAGGATTTAAGCCTTCAAGAAATTGAAGGATTTTATGCAAGATATAAAATTTTCAACTCTCAAGATCTCCCTTCATATATTTGGATTCCTTTTTTTTCCATCTTCTATGTTTATCTCTTCAATATCTACATTCATTCCTAAGGTGAATTTCAAGTTTATTCATTCATGAAGGTTTTGGTTTAACTTTGATTTTCTTTCTCATGGTTTTTGAAGTTGAGTCAAGGATATTACATTCACATACTTGCTTAAATCCTGAATTCAAGAGCGTATTCATAGATTTACATTACTTCATGTTAGATCTATTTCTACTAGTTGCTAGTATTCTCTATTTTCTATACCAATTCAAGGTTAATTCCTAAACCAAGGTTTGAATGAGGCAGCCCCCCCAAACAACAAACCAAAAACCATTTATTTTGTAGGTTTTAGTTCTTAGAAAGATGAACAAGTTATAGATTCAAATATGTAGACTTTGGATAAGAAAAATAAAGATCAAGTCTAGGCACTACTGATTAGGGTTGTATTTCTTCTCTACTTAGGGAAAAGTCACCCCATCTAAGGAAAGTCAACTCTTCCAAACAACCAAATAATTTTGAGTTTTGTAGATCTCACCTTTTTCAATCCAAGTATCAAGATTTAGCCCATTCAAAAGTCATTTGACAACTCATTTTCAGGTTTGTATCTTGCAAGGTATATCATATTCCCTTTTTCATTTCAATAAACTTTATCTTTTCTTTATATTTCAGCTTGAAATTGCATTTATATTTAACTAAAAAAATCTTAAGGTGGAGGTGAGAGGGAAATAAATTTGATTAATTCATCCTTTTGCATTGGGTTATGTATTGAAATGTCATTTTATGTTAGTCGAGCCTTCCTTAAGAAGTGTATCTTGGTTTTCTTCCTTCATTAGTTTCTAGGGTGGTTGATTCCATTCCCCCGTATAGAATGGAAAATACAACTCATGGGTGTAGTAGGATTACTCTTGAGATAAATCCCTTATAATACTATTTTAGGTGGCTTGTCCTTATATAACATGAACCACACATCCTTGTGTGCATTGCTAAGTACATCCTTGATTATTTCTCTGTCAAATATCTCTTGAATTTATTCAAATGCAATATCAAATTATAGCACCATTTGAAGCCATTCTTTATCATCTTCCCTTATGATGTTGCTTGTAGATTTCTCTTTAGGAACATCTTACAACTATCTATGTAGAATCCCATCAAGCGTGCATATTCATGACTAAAAAGAAGATCATCCAAAATATTCAATAATTCAACGTCAAATTCAATATCAAGTGAAATATCTCTAGAGGTCAAAGTTGATGGTGAATCATGTCACTTGTAGTACCATGACCATTGTGGAATTACTTTGGTAATGATTCAAATTCTTTCATGATATCATTTAGCACCCCCACCCCACCCCTCAAAGAAATTGGTGGTGGTGATGATATCTTGTAATGACTTGTGAGATTTGTTTTCATATCTTAATGTGTCTTTGATAACTTGTATTTCTTTTTTCAACTCATTGATTTGACTATCTTGTTCCCAAAGGGTGTTTGAAATTCTCTACAATTCATCCTCAAGAATTTGTCCTTGTAGCACGAGGGAAATTTCACCAAGAACCACCAATTCAAAATTGTGGTGATCTTCTTCTAGTTCCTCGTAATGTTGGTCTTTGTCCTCTACATCTCCTCTTCCTTGGATGAAAGTTATTGTTTCATTGATTCTCTTCTCAAAACATTCTTGTGACATAATGTGTGAAAATTTTATTCTTGATTATCATCATCATTATACTCATCCATTATTTCTTGATGCAATTGATTTCTTTCTTCAACCTTTGGTTCCCAAATTTAGTAATGACTACCACCTTCCTTTGATATCCAACTTGGAAGGTGAAATAAATCCATGTCACCCCCATAGATATCTCATCATACCAACCCATTTGAAATTTGATCAAGTCAATGGTATCTTGACAAGATGGGCAAGTAAATTATGAATGTGAAAGGCTATGAACACTACGCAAAGTATTTAATTCATATCCACTCCTTGGTTTCTTATTGATATCTTCTTTGAACTCAATGAACTCTTATTTTGAATTGAAAATTACCATAGGTTAATATAGTTGTGAAAATATAATTCTCCCTCGTAATGCTAAGTCCACCATCATGATAAAAAACAAACAATGAATTTCTTGAAGATCTACGATGTCATGTATCCTACACTACCCTATTGCTCCAAGTTGAGTCAAATCACATGGATGCAACCTCTTGTTCAAATCAAACCAAATAGGAAGAACCATCCACTTTCCTATCCATTTGAGAAACCTTTTTTTCTTTATTTTTTGCATTCTTTCAAAATCTTTAAATTTATTTATTTATTTATTTTTTCTTTTAAAGAGATCTCCTATCTTAAATATACTTGAAAGCCCACTCGTGTTGATAATACCATGAATTCATTTTATTCATGTCCTCCTTCTAGTACCAATTTATATTGATGTGATTTTTGTTCCACTACAACATGCATAATCAAATACTTAACGTTTCAAGGAGAAACACAAAACACTCAATCCTCTCTTTATATAAGGTCATATCTCATGCTAATCTTTCAAATCAAGATCATGAAATGACTTTAGGATTCCTTCTTAATCATGGGCTTCACTCAATTTTATTATTTGATATATTTTTTTTATCACAAAGGGACTTGCAATATTCATTCAATAATGGATATCAACTCTTGCACTTCTAAAGATTTAGCTTTATAGTGTACAATGAAAATATAGGTTCTAATTTTTCCAAATTCTCCACTTCAACTCAAACTTAAACTTATAACTTATATTTCTAATTCTACTTATACTTCTAATGGAAAGTGTATGGAATCATGAATGACTTTGAATCTACTAGATGTAATCTCATTAGTAGCTCCACCACCTAGTGTAAGCTTCTAAGGAACACTCAAATAGTTTTCAAACCAATACCTGCTCTCCAATCCCATCAAATGGATGCAAACTAAAGATTGAATATCAATTGAAGTTAGGTTCATTCAAACATAAAATCACCACAAGAGGTACCCTTACCATCAACAAGAGGCTAATGGCCCATTGTCCATTAAACTAAACTAATTCAACATGAAAATAAATCTACTCTAAGTGAAAGATTAAGGAAACCATGCAACTTTCCAAACAAATAAGAAGTAATTCACCATGAAGAACCAAAAATGAGCTATCCATTACCTTGAAAGCATCATAGAACCAATTTGACCAAGAGTCTCCCTTAGCTATCCTACTAGACTCTAGCTCTCTAATCTTACCTCCTAAATTAATGAATGACAATTGAGAAGGCCTTGGCCTTTTATAGTAGTTCCATTACAACAAAGGGAAAAGATATATTCAAGATCAAGGGTCAATATTTCTTCCCACAATCCCTAATTAGGGTTGCCAAATTTTCAAGCAATTACATCAAGACACTAATTCATGGGCCAATAAGAAAATTACAATAATTTTTGCAACCTATGAGATAACATGACACTTGGGATGTTGTAGTTGATTGCGCTTGAAACTAAAATTTTCTAATTGGAAGAGACAAGCAATTTCCACGACATAATCCTTATCCCATGCTTGGAATATTGGATTATAGAAGGTTTTTGTTAAAATTGAAAATATTTCTTGCTCAATTATTAGCAAGTATCTCTTAATGTTTGAGATTTCTCCATTCTTTGAAATATCCTAATGGAATTGACTTGAATCACTTGCACCTTTGTGAACTTATGAACTTGATCTTTCTCAATTCTCCTTGAATATGTCCTCATGTAGCTAGATCTTTTGTGCTTTCCCAAATTTCCTCTTGATTTTAATCTGAATTTGTGGGTTGATAGCTTGAAAATGTATAATTCCTTCTCACTCTAGTCCTCAATCTTAAGCTATCTCCTTTCTTGTGTTTTCCTCACCTAGTATTTATAGGTTTGGTTCCATACATTCTCCTACCTACCAAAAAAAAAAAAAATTAGATTCAAAATATGAATTTAGATAACAAGATAAGGATTAGAAAAGAGACTCGGAATCCTAGAGAATTGAAATGATTTTCCATTGTTAATGCTTTAGTAAAATACGGGTCTTAGTTTCTTCCTTTTAAATCAAAATTTATATCCCTACACCCATCTTGTGTCTTGAAATAATTCCTATTTCCTAAATTAAATTATTGAAGGCTAGGTATTTTAGTGATTATAACGCCCATACCTTACCCACTTGAACTCTTTAAAATATGAAAATACTTACTCTCTAACTCAGGAGAAAATCATCACCCCCTTAATTAGATTATGCCACCCTCTTGAGGCTCATATTTTTGCCTAGTATAAGCATAATTCAATACTATAGGTAGAAGAAAAAACTTCTATTCCTTGGGAAATTTGTTTCTAAACTTAGAGGAAATTTGCTACAAAATTGGGGGGTGGGGGGGAATTTGCAGCTAAACTTGGGCAGCGAAAATAATTCATGACTGGGTAGTTTGGCAATTTTAGAGGATAGATGATTTACACCAAAGAAAAAATATTCTCTTAGATTTGTTCACTTGAATAAAAAATTTCCATCATTCAATTTTCCCATTTGAGTTGTCTTTTATCTTGCATAAAGGAGGAAAAATATGGCTTAACAAAAAAGGGCGAAATCCAACTCAAGAGGGTTATTGTGGTGGGAATCCTAAGGCTAGAGGATTTTTGCTAGTACAAATCATTAGGCTAGAGGATTTCCACAAAACATGAGTTCACCATTTTTCACAATTATTTTAAACTTTTCTCTTGTTATTATTGAATCTCTCCCTAAGTAACATCCCTCATTTTTTAACCCTTTCTTAGAATAAAAAAATGGAGTGGTAAAATTCTTGACACTGGAGGATTCCATTGGTAGAAATCCTAGTGTCATAGGATTTCCACCAAATTAACTTAGTGCTTCATTTTCTTCCATCATTCTAGATTTTCATCATTTCTCATTAATTTCACTTCAATATGCATACCTTTACCCTGAACGCTTTCTTGAAATTCATTATGATGCAATGTTAAAAAGGAGGAAATTTTGGTTTGAAAGGATTAAGGGTAGTGAGAATCACAAGCTTAGAGGATTTCCACTGGTGGGAATACTAAGCTCAAAGGATTTCCACCAAATGTGATTTTCTCAAAACTTACCCCATTTCAACATTTCTTTTCAATATCTTGTTCTATTTTTACTCATGATGTTTCTTTCATGCCATAAATGGAATTTTGAATACCCTATTGGGTAGTGGAAATTTGTGTTTGGGAGGATTATGTTGGTCCCAACTGGTATTGATAAGGAGGTGGGGGATTAATCAATACTACTCAGAAAACTAGTTATTCTACCGATTCTTCTAACTAACCTTAGTACATCCCACTTTAAGCCTAAACATAAGATAAATGCAACAAGATAAAAAAGGTTAACTCACACACACAAAAGAATATATCAAGTGATGTATGTGGAAACTCTTGATGTGAGGATGAAAACCATGGTGGGGATACTATACTCACTAGCCCTTATAATGCATGTAAAGTGTTACCCTATTAAGAGCTACAAGTGCTTATTTTGGAAGTGCATCCAGTTAGGAATTCCTACAACCTATTAGGGTTACTAAATACTTGTTAAAGCTACTTGATTAGAGGATTTATGAGTCTCCTTCTAAGGGACACCTTGTTAGAGGATTTTATAATATACTTCCAAATGAAGTTGGCCCTATTAGGAGCTTACACACAGATGCAATGGTGAGAAAGCATACTAAGTGTTTGACCTAAGTGTGGCACTATTTTTCTTTATAGATCACTACTCTAAATTCTTTGAAGATACTCTTTATCTTCCTACTTGTTTGATGAATACTTTATCCTCACCTTTCTCTTGGTTGCCCATAATAATTCTCTTCTATTATTTCACTCTATTGTGCTTACCTTATCTTGATTCTTCCATCTCAATTATCTATATTCTTACATCTTATTCCTTTATAGTAGGTTCTTTCTTGTCAATAACTTGCATCGCTATTCTCTAAAACCTCAAAAAGCACACCTAACTTCTTTGCATATATATTTATGTTGATGTCAGGGAACAATTACCCATAACCAAATTGTCCTACTTATTTTTTAAATCAAAATTTAAATTCCTTTAATTCCGTATTCATGAAAGAATCATGAACCCTACACCTAAGGTCTATGTTGGTAGCATTGCCAATCCTAGCTGCATGTCAATGGTGGCCTACAGTCTTTGCCTACTTGCACCATTTTAGCTTCTCATTTCTATCACATCGATGGTGACTCATTGCTTTGATGACTTAGATCAACTAGTATCCATTTCTAATTTCTTTCCAGTGGGTGTGCTAGAGTGTATGCTAGTGTGCCTCTTGACTAGTAACTCTAGACTTCTTCCTCTTGGTGCTCTCTCTCAATTGATTGTCTCACAGTTTACCAAAAATATATTCTTGGCCATTAATGAAAACACTCAATGCTTCTCATACTCTTCATGCCAATATGCATGTGGGGCAAAAATATTGATATGGTGCAAATTCTAAGCTTAGAGGATTTCCACCAAATTTAATTTTGCCACTTAGACTCCCAAAACTTTCCATTTTGCCCCCTTATGTTAATTCATTCACTAATTTTTGTTTTTCTATGCCTTATCATTATCTTGCATCCATTTTTGAGTGGATAAGGAGAAGGGTGAAAATCCTAAGCTCAAAGGACTTCCACTAGTGGAAATCCTAGGCTTAGAGGATTTATACCAAACATGACTATGATAGAATATCCTTTGGAAAATTACCATTTTCCCTTCTCTTCACAATTTTAACATTGTATTGATTAGTTCATTGCCTTAGAAAGAATCCCTTACAATGCTTTCACATCACCTTGTCCTAAGGGGAAATCTTGATATTTGGGGAGAAATGATAGTTGGTGGGAATCCTCTATAAGATAATTGAGAGGTGATGAATTAGTTATTACTAGTTATCTTACAAGCCTTAAAAACACTTTTCACCAACTTAAACTTTATAAACTTTTAGATCATGAACTCGATAAAAAGATCTATCATCGTATTGTCAACTCATAAATTTTTTGCATCAAACTGTCGACTTTTTGTTCCTTAATATACTAAGTATCAAAGTAAACATCCAACTTATATCAAGTTGTAACATTAAATAGTCAACATGAAATAAACATGCAACACATTAAGTATTCACACAATTTGACACAAGTATTTAACGTGGAAAAATTGTAAAGGGAAAAACCACCTAGGAATCGACAACCCAAATATTTTCACTCTTCTCAAATGAGGTCTATTAGGATCCAACCTTGTTAATGGTTACATACACATTTTTAATGTGGCCTTGTTAGAGGATTTACACCAAAGTTAATCTAGACCTTATCACTCCTTGACATTTCTAAAGAGTGGCCTACTCTAAAGGACTTACAAACAATACTATTGAATGTTACCATATAAATTTTCAAAAGACTATTAGGTCCACATGGTTAATATATTTTAATGCTACAATGGTAAGAAAGTAATAATGAAATGATCTGTTAGTTTTTAGCACTACCTTGCTTCTTTAGATCTCTACTTCACTCAATCTTCTTTTGATCCCTTTCTAGGTAATTCACATACTTCACACTTAAACTTAACACTTCCTCTACTTGATCTTTCCAATACTATTCTACTTGGTTCGCCTTATCTTTTCTTCTTCATAAATAACATCAACAATATCATTATCATCAACAATAAACTTTGCATTTAATCCCTTAAATAGAAAACTATTTATGTTCCAGAATCCTTAATGTTTTGTTGCTTTATCACAACCATAGATCTCCATCAAGTTTAGATTTATTGAATCTATATACTCATGATATAGACTTCCACCTTGAACTCTATGCTCCATTTAAGATTGATAAATCTTCTCCATTAGATCTTCTTTGAATTTCTCCATTTGTTGATCTCATAACTCATTTCATCCTTATCCTTGAAACTTCTTGAATATTCTTAATTTGAATCAAATCTCAACTTCAGATTAATCTTTTCTAAACTTGCTCTTCATTTTCATACTTGGTGAACATTGCATCTCACTTGACTAATACTAGACTTGATTAACTTTGAAATTTTTTGGTTAACACTATGCTTTTTGACTTCTTTATTAGGTGCTTGGTGACAACTACAACATCTTGGTTAATAGTATGTTCCTTAGTTCACCAACTAAACTATCTTGCTTATACATCTTGCTTGAGATCATGTAAAACAATCAAACCAACATTTTACTATTAGAGTCTAACTCATTCAAGTGCCCATTTAATACCATACACTTGACTTACATCATCATACTTTCTTCAAATCCTCTTCATCAATCAAATGATATGGCACTCTACTGAATTAGCAAAATGTCTAACTAATTAAGGCTTGAAATCAATGGCAATATAATAACTAATATGACTCTTACACATATATTAACAACATTATCAATTGGGTCTAACAGTCTCTGGAGAGAGGATTTCCAATGAATATTTGAATTTTCTTACAATCCTTCTCCCATCTCCTAGGCAAGCAAACCTTTCTCCCTTAGACTAAAAATCTACCCTTCTACTGGGACTTAGGCTATGAAAATACCACTAAAGGAAATCAAAACCCTCACACAAACCCCAAATAAATATTACTTACTAGCTAGCCAAAATTTCTCAAACTCACCCTCAAACTTGGACTTGAAAATGTTTCCAACTAAAACCAACTAAGACAATGAATCCTACTTGTAAATAAAAAGAAGGTGTCCCCGTTTAAAATGAGTTGATGGTGTGAAAACCCCACAACAATTCCATAATATTAATTTTACCATGATAAAAATGGATTACATTGTTCTAAAAAATATATCTTATAAATGAAAATAATAAAAATGTACTTTATTTTTCACTTGTTTGAATAGTTGTAACTATACAGTGATGGATGGTTCAAAATATGCTTTATTTGGAAGCACCAATATCTAAAATTTCTGAAAGCAAACCTTCACTTTTATAGTTCAAGTATAATTTTGTAGTCCTTTTTATAGTAGTTTTAAATTTAGCTTCGAAGTTGTAGAATTTATTTGTAATTGATAGAGTGGATCTAAAATTGTTGAAAAATTGAGCTTTGATGATGTGTTTAGGAGTTACAGAAATTTGGGTGTCATATTGTAATATGTACAGTTGTATGGTAGGCATGTGCAATAGATATTTTGCTAGTTTATCAAAAGTAACAACCCAAATATCAATTGTATGATCTTGGAGTTTTACTTGCAAGAGCTACTTGTACTTGCACTCTGGAAATTTTCTTTTGGCATCTAGAACAAAACCATTCCTTGTTATCATTTTCAACACATTTTTTCTGCATTCTTTTCCATTCACATTTAGTAGGAAAGTTGGATAACAAAAGTATCTTTCCTGATGAATTTGACCATTGATTTTATCATAATATGCAAGGAATCTTTCATTACACTACATTGTTGCAAGACACTTACAATTGTGAGTGAACTTTCTATTGTATTGGCCTTTGTGGAAAATATTGACAATGGAGGTATGCCAATTTCTATCCTTCCATCTTGGACCATAGTGCTTCAGCTTTAGGTATGGATGGTTCAATTGTCAATATTATTATTGTTGTAGTGTTGACGAACTTTTCTTTAAAATAATATATAAACACATTCTGTATAGCAAGGACAAGAAGCTTTTTAGAAGCCTTCAAATTTTAATGGGACCATCATTTTCAATAGAAATGGGTCCCCACAAGTTTACATCAATGGATGCTAGTGACATGTCCATTAACTTAAGATTTCTCTGGTCAAAATTACTTGCATCCTTTTGTTGTACTTTTCATATATCTCCAACATTGAGCACTATGCCAATAATATCAATCAAAGTATTTTTGCTGATGTTGGCAATGCCATTTATTAACTTAAAATTGTATTGAACACTCCCTGCAACCAATTCATCATCTTAGTGTTTTAATATTGATGAATAGTTAAGAGTTATTTCCACATGTCTATTAATCTTGTTGTATATGCTATTTTACTTTTTAACTAAACCTTTCAAAAAAATA
Organism: Cupressus sempervirens; assembly: GCA_028749045.1. Taxonomy (NCBI): domain Eukaryota; kingdom Viridiplantae; phylum Streptophyta; class Pinopsida; order Cupressales; family Cupressaceae; genus Cupressus; species Cupressus sempervirens. The sequence continues at coordinate 710,162,413 of CM053785.1, read as the reverse complement.
TACAAGCCACCAATATGCACTCTATCATAGTATGATTCTGCAATTTCATTGAAGCAAACTATCCAAGTTCATGTGTCATCATTTTTTAAAATATAAAATCTCAAAACTTGGCCACTACGTTGTTGGTTATTGAATTATCTTAGTTATTTTTTAGCTGTTAAATTATCTAAGGCTCTTGAGATGAACAACATCCAAGACAAGATGTCAAACATCTTCTAATTCCTTGGAAAACATAGCACTATCATTAAAATTTAAAGCCAAATAAGGCATGTATAGAACTCACCATGCATCCCATAGCCATGTGATCAATTCACTCAATGGTTGAATTTTTTTTTTTTAAAGTTTTCTTTGGTAGTTTGCTTCCAAATATTTCAAGGATTTCATATAATAAATGCTTGAAAATAGAAAATCCAAAAAGCTACTTTCTTGTGGCCTACAAAATGAATTGGCACAATGGAAAAAATATATCAAGGTTTTATCCAAAGCAATTGATTTCCAAGAACAAAAATAATATAACAAAAAGCTAATAGAAAAATTGGGTCTTCACACATTAGGGGGACTTCTGCAAAGATAGACAAAATCAAAAGTGGAGTTGAAGATATTTCATTTTGCACGACACGATAAGGAAGGAACATGACACTAACAATGCTTATTTTGAGCCAAAATTAATATGACATTATGTACTTGTGGAAAACCTTATAGTGGGAGACCAATTTTTTTAATTGTAATGAGATTTTGTAAAGCATACTTGCAAACACTTGCCAAAACAAAGACAAATAATTCAAATTTGGTAGGGCACTCCAATTGAGTGAATAACCACATGGTATGGAAAGGCTTTAATTAATTCTAAAAAGCTTCCATATGAGTTTAAATCATTCATATGGTTAATTATCCATACATCATGAATATATTCCAAAACTTAAAGGAGAAATAATTAATGGGTGAAACCATTTGAAACAAATTGTAAATGGTTATTCTATAAAAAAAAATCTAATAATTAAATAGATAATTAATTTTTTCATCTTTTAATGCAACACATAATGTGCATCACAAACTTTTGCAAGCATTCTTTCTCATTGGAATTGAGCTATTATAACATCTTCTATGAGCTCTTGAATGGTCCATAACTTACTCTAGTCAATTTTTTTCTATCAATTGAACGGATCCTATTTCTAGCACATAATGTTGAAATACCCAAGTAAGACCATGTAAGCTCTAAAAACACACACATTCTTACACCAATTCAATTGGTTCTTTTGGTTGAACAAAAAATATATTTCTCGTAAATAATAAATAAACAATAAAGGGAGACCAAATTATTAAAAATATCAGATGACGTTTAAGGAAAATCTTACACAAAACTTTTTAGATTCCACAAATTCATATTTATTGTTATTAAGATATATTTGTGCTCGAAAGAACCTTAACCTGGAGTCTAGAAAAAGTATAAATTTTATTATATGGGCCCTTATAATAGCACAAATGGCTACACAATCATTACCAAAAGCTCTAGCATATTCTATGAACTCTTGAATGGTCCATAACTTACTCTAGTCAAATTCTTTCCATCAACTAAACATTGATCCTACTTCTAGCACATAATGTTTAAGTACCCAAGAAGACCATGTAAGCTCTAAAAAAGAACACATTCTTACACCAGTTCAATTGGATATTTTGATTGAACAAAAAATGTAAATAATATATAAAATGTTGAAGTTGATGAAATCTCAACCCCACAACTGCCAAGAATCACCTACATGCAAACACCTATCACAAAAGAGAGAAGCAAAAGCTATGGAGGCTGGAATTCCCAGATCCATAGACAAGACATTCTTGATGAGAAAATAGAGATTTTTTATTATCAAAAGTGAATGAATAGATTACAAAGAGATCAATCCTTATAAAAGGAGATCAAAACCCTAACAAGTAACTAACCTAGGTTGCATGATAATATTAAATAAATTATTAAATGCCCAAAGTTTAGCTTAAGTAAACTAGAGGTAATAAGTGACTTAATAATTAAATCAATGTGATTTAATTAATAAGAAAATAATTTATTACTCAAAAACCCCCTCTTAAGATAAACTTAGGGAGTGGCTAAAAACTTAGAAACTACTACTGAAAGTAAATTTGGGTCCTGACAACAAGGTTGATGAGGTACCCAAGCACAACAAAATCTCTAAAAAGAGGAGAAATAGAGAAAACCACATGAGAAAAACCCTACTCCAAAAAGAGATGGAAAAAATGTTGAAAAGAACTAGAGAAGGACCGAAGAAGCCTCCAAACTAGGGAATGTCCCAAAAGACAAGAACAAAAGATGATCATGAAGAACACCACTAAAGCATGAAGCTGCAACAACTACCAAGCTGCTGATCTAAAGAACCTCCACTATATAGAACATGACTAGCTATAGAAGACTAAGTATGAAGAGCTGATCATTAAAATATGGAAGGTATCTTCATGTCCTCCAAAAACAGGAATGAAAGAATGCTTGTATGGTAAATGTCCATCTCACCATAATGCATATGTATCCAACTAGTGCAATCACCTAGTACATATGATCAAATATTGAATACATTGCTCACTCCATCAAACTAAAAAAGAAATAGAACCAACATAACCCCCTATAATGCTGAGAGGTAAGACATGAACACTAGAATTGAATGTAATATCTCCTGCAAAAAAAAGAACTAGGAACATCAAGAGTGCAAAAGAAGTACAAACATCTATAATGGCACATGTCATCGACACATCATGAGGCTAATTTTGTGGAAGGAACACTCACTTTAAAAAGGAAGATGGTGAATATGGCCAACATGAAACCCCATAAGGCACTTTATAATGTAGTGTGAGTACAACAAAACACAAAGATGTGCAAGATTCTAAAATGCAATGGAGTGGCACTTTATCTTAGTGTATTTATAAAAATACTATAAAATGATGTCAACAAAGATCAAAAGAGACATAAGGATGATACAAGAGATAGTAAAACCCATTAAAAATTATCTAAAGAAAAAAAATCAATCCTAGACTAGAAAAAATAAAGATATCCACTACAATGGAAAAATAAAAATAAAAAACTAAATGGGATGTGCCTGGAGCAGAATCTAAAAAATAGAATGTCTTATGATATATCTCCCAGAGTGCAAAATTGAACCTCTAAATTTGACTGTATAAAATGGCAACCAAAAAAAATCAAAATTTCAAATAAACTACATCATCATGATGAGCTCAGAATCATTTTTTGACAATATCTCATTTGCAAAAAAATGAGTCCGGATGAGCAAGTTACAGCCAAAAAACCATAGGCAGGTCAAAAAAGAGTTAGAAGAGTAAAATAAAAAATCACTGTCTCAAGACCCATGCCAAAATTCCTTGGGAAGCATCCCCGCCAATACCAAAATTACCTTGGGAAGCATGTCAAGTTCATACCAGAAATTGTCTCGAGAAGTGTACATATAGCGTACCAAAATTACATCGGGAAGCATGCCAGTTTTGTACCAAAATTACATTAAGAAGCATGTCATTTATGTACCAAAAATCATCTTGATATCCATACCAAAAAAATCTAAATTTTTGTACAAGAAAATCTCAATTTTTGTGCCAAAAAATCTCAATTTTCATGCCAAAAATTACAAAATTGCTGCCTCAGGAAACATGCCAAATTTAGGAGCAAATTGTTTTGCCTTAGATTCCAACTATGTCCAAATTGGACAAATTTTATATTGAAATGGGGGGTTTTTGGGTGCTACGTATCCAACAGTGAGGTTATTTTTTTCTCCAAGTGTACCAAAAATCAGTGACCCCCTAGATACAATACTAAAATCCTTTGAAAAATGAAACTCTTTGAAAGAAAAAACACAGATTTGAAAGCCAACCCAAACCTCTCATAAATAGAATAGGGGCATGAAGATTTAGAGCTCTGATACCATGTTGAAGTTGATGAAAGATAAACCCCACAAATTCTAAGAGTCACTTGCATACAAATACCTATCACAAAAAGACAGAAACAAAAGATGGAGGCTCGAATCCTCAGATCCATAAATGAGACAATCTTGATGAGAAAAATGAGAAATTGTTATTATCAAAATTGAATGAATAGATTACAAAGAGATCAATCCTTATAAAAGGAGATGAAAATGCTAATAGGTAACTAACCTAAGTTGCATGATAATAATTAGTAAAAGAATTAATTATTATATGCCCAAAGTTTAGCTAAGTAAACTAGAGATAATAAGTGACTTAATAATTAAATCAATATGATTTAATTAAATCATGCTCTCTTTCTTCATCCTGATGATGGATCATAGAGTGTGATCCAAAATGTTGTTGCAAAAATTACAACACAATCAAATCCAAAAAAATTCTAAGCATTCTATGGATTGTGGAAATTTTCTCTCTATTAATGATTTAATTAATAAGAAAATACTTTATTACTCTTACATAAACAATAAAGGGAGGCTAAATTATTAGAAATATCACATGATATTCAAGAAAAATCTTACACAAAACTTTTCACAATCCATAGATTTATATTTATTATTATTAAGATATATTTGAGCTAGAAAAAACCTAAACCTAGAGTCTAGAAAAGCACAAATTTCATTAGATAGACCGCACCAATGGCTACATCATTAATAAAAGCTCTAGCACAATAAAAAATAATGTAAAGTGTAAGCCATCTAAGAAATATAAGTGGTGTAGGGGCACCTAGGTAGGCTCATGGAAAGACCTAGGGCTCCTAGGATATTTTGGCTTGTAGTGGTGCTAGCCACACCACTAGTTCAATAATAGGGCTAGTCTAGTCCTAGGGTCAGGTAGGTTAAGGTGAGAAAGCCTCTTAAGGTCCATGTTTCTCATAATTGCTCAATGAGGTCAAATTGAGCATCTTTTTGTTTAGTAGGGTAGAGTCATCACATGAGTGTTTTTAGGAACTTCTTACATGTTTTTATTTCAATTGATGCTCTTGGCAAGGTTTGGCAACCTTTGGAGCAAGTTTAAGGGTCAAACACTCAAAAATACAAAAAATGCTCAAAAGTTGTCAATGTTGTCATTGACAACTTTTTGTTGCATTCGAGCAACTGCTTAGTTAGAGCCTTGTAACTATCTAAAATAGTTAGGGAGATTCTTGGTATGTGTTTATAAGGCCATCCTCAACCTTATTGCAGGGTTGGAATTTTGAGCAAGTTCTAGGTGTATGGATTGAACAACAAGTTCCTAGTTACCTTTAGGCTTTTGAGGTTTTTGGCTCTTTAATAGATTAGATTTGGAATTTTTGTGTTTGAAAGTGTTAGAAGAGGTTGATTTGTGATCCTATATAGTTTTATTTTGTGATTTTATAAGGTTTTAGTTGCTTGAATAATTTTTTTTGTATTTTGTTCATTTATTGTCCTAAAGCAAGTGATTGAGCAAAATTGGGTCATAACTGTTGTGATATGGAGCCTAATCAGACTCAAAGGTTTATTCAGTGCAATTTCCCTCTAAATTATTTCTATGGGGGTTTGGGAGTAGCACCCCCAAGATTGGGTCAAGGGGAAACACCCCTATGGGGTCTTGGGGCAGCGCCCCAAGTGCGCTCCCTATCATAGTACAGGTTGGGGTCAAGGGACAATACCCCCATGAGGCTTTTCAGGGGTAACACCCTCAAAGCCAAAAATGCCCTTATAATGTAAAAGGCATTGGCTACTATTTTTTAATTATTCTAGCCCTAATTTTATAAGCAGCAAAAGCTTGTATAAAAAGGCTTAGGATTAGGGATTTCATAATGTAATGGTGATATTATAGCTTCTTGCAGTGGTATTGAGCTCTAAGGGATTGCAGATTGTAATCATTGGATAATAATAATATTGGACTTGCTATTGGTGGATAGTCTAGGGATTGGATGAACCACGTTAAATCTTGGTGTCTTGTGCCCTCTTTTATGTGATCTATTATTTTTTGATATTGGTTATATTTGCATGTAAATATTATTTTTGCCTAAGGTTAATCCTAAAAAGTGATATCAGAGCGTAGTTGGTCATCATTTTTTTTGGCAATCCTCTATAAGAAGGTCTCATGGTTGAGTGGGAGCAATGGTAGATGAGGGTAAGCTGAGGGTTGACAAATTTAATGGGCATCACTTTCAATTATGGAAGATGCAAATGGAAGACTATCTTTATCAGAAGGATTTATGGAAGCCATTAAAAGGACAAACCAAGAATTAGGGATCTATGAAAAATGATGATTGGGATCTTTTTGACAGAAAGGCACTTGGAAGCATTCGATTATGCCTAGTACCATTCGGTGAAATTTAATATTACAAAAGTGAAGACAAAAGAAGAGTTGATGGAAACCCTAGTGAAATTTTATGAAAAGCTCTCTACTTCAAACAAGGTATTTCTCATGAAACATTTATTTAATATGAAGATGATAGAAGGTGGATCTATTGCAGATCATTTAAATGAGTTTAATATTTCCATTAGTCAGTTATCTTCTGTGGGTATTAATTTTGATAAAGAAATTAAGGCTCTCTTGATTTTGTGTTCTTTGCCTGAAAGCTAGAATGGCTTGGTAATGGCTATGAGTAATTCTATTTCTGGATCTAATACCCTCAAATATGATGATGTGATTGGTGTTATTTTGAGTGAGGAAACTTGTAGGAAATCCTCTAATGGATCTACATCAAGAAGTGCTTTTAAAGAACAAAGCAAAAGAAGAATGACCGAGAGAGGAAATAATTCTAGAAATTGCAAGAAATCAAGAGGAAAGTCAAAGGGGAAGAGGTCTCAATCCAGAGGACCGAGAGATTGCTAGTATTGTAGTAAAATAGGGCATAAGAAGAAAGATTGCTAGACTCAAAAGAATAATGAAGGAGATAAACTAGAAGGGAATAAGGAGGCAAATGTGGTAAGTAACCAATCTAAAGAGGATTCTTTGCTTCTATCTTTAGAAAGTGTTGATGATTCATGAGTTTTAAATTTAGGTGCTTCATTTCATGCTACACCTCATAGAGGCTATTTTACTGATTATGTCCAAAGGGATTTTGGGCTTGTTTGTTTGGGGGATAATGAGCCCTGTCAGATTGTTGGAAAGGAAAAAGTTAAGATTAAGTTGTAGAATGGGAATCATTGGCTATTACATGAGGTAAGACATGTTCCAAGGCTGAGTAGGAATTTAATTTCAGTAGGGCAACTTAGTGATGAGGGTTGTGTAGTTACTTTTAATGATAAAAATTGGAAGGTTTCAAAAGGTTTCCTTGTGATAGCAAAAGGTGTGAAAGTAGGCACCTTATATCTTTGCACAGGTCATATTGTTCCTTCTACTTTGATTGTTTTAGAGAAAGATGAATATTTAGGAACAGTTGCTATAGTTGAGCAGGGAGAACAAATAGCTACTATAGATTCTCATACGATGCTATGGCACAACAGACTTGGGCACATGAGTGAGAAAGGTATGAAAGTACTTCATTCAAAGAAAGTTTTACCAGGTCTGAAATATGTTAATATGGATTTCTGTGAAAGTTGTGTATGAAATACAAAAGAGAGTGAGTTTTGTGAAGTCAAGAAAAAAAATAATAGTGAGAAATTAGAGCTTGTGCATACAGATGTATGGGGACTAGCTTAGATATCTTCCCTTGGTGGTTCTCATTATTATGTTACATTTATTGATGATGCAACTAGAAAAGTATGGGTTTATTTCCTTAGAAATTTGATGTATTTCAAACTTTCAAGAAATGAACATGCTTGGTTGAAAATAAAACTGGTAAGAAATTAAAATGTCTTAGATTTGATAATGTTTGTGAGTATTGCAGTCATGAATTTGAAGATTATTGCTCCACTAATGGTATTCATAGACAAAAAATTGTTCCAAGGACTCCACAAGAAAATAGAGTGGCTAAATGCATGAACAAGACTATAATGGAGTGTGTAAGGAGCATGAGGTTGCATGCTAGGTTACCCTTAAATATGTGGGTAGAGGCTATCAATACTACTGTATATTTGATTAATAGAGGTCCTTATACTCCTTTGGGCTATGGCATTCTAGAGGAAGCATGGACTGGTAAGAAGGTGAGTTATTCTTTTCTCAAAACCTTTGGTTGTGAAGAATTTTCTCATATAGATTCTAAAAATAGAACCAATTTGGAAGCTAAGTCAAAGAAATGCACATTTTTTGGATATGACATCAATGAATTTGGTTATAGGCTTTTGGATTTTGAAAATTGTAAAATTGTTAGAAGTAGGGATGTCATATTCAATGAGAAAGTGTTGTACAAAGATCAATTGCAGCAACATGAGAATAAAGAAAATGATTATGTAGTGCTAGATGATACTCCAAAAGATGATATTCCAACAATTCCTTATGATATATAACAATTGCAATAAAAAATACCACACATCCCAGTAAATATTAGATGGTTAACAAGGCTAAGAAGACCTCTAGAAAGATTTTCTCCTTCCTTGTATTCTATTTTACTTATTGATGCTGGTGAAATTGAATGTTATGATGAAGCTGAGTAGGTGGATACCAAGATTCAATGGGATTCTGCAATGAATGAAGAAACTCTTTGTTGAAAAATAAGACATGGTATTTATGCAAATTGCCTGTAGTTAAAAGGGCTTCATAGAATACATGAGTTTACAAGTTGAAAGAGGAGGATGGAGGTAAGAAAAGATTTAAAGCCAAGTTAGTTGTAAAAGGATTTGCACAAAAAAAAGGCATTGATTTTGATGAGATATTCTCTCCCATTGTTAAAATGACTTCTATTCACACTGTTTTAAGTACTATAACTACTGAAGATTTGCATTTGGAGTAGCTTGATGTTAAGAACAATTTTCTTCATGGTGATTTGGGTGAAGAGATATATATGGCACAACCATTGGGATTTGAGGTCAAAGGTAAGGAGAAATTAGTGTGCAAATTGAAGAAAAGTTTATATGGCTTGAAGGAAGCACCTTGGCAATGGTATCTAAAATTTGAGAGGTTTATGCATGAGCACGGATACAGCAGGTGTGTTGGAAATCTGATTGAAAAGATCATTGTTGAAGATCAAAGAGGGAGATTGTTGTTAACATAATGTTTTCAATCATTATTTTGTCATTGATGTCAAACCTACTATTTGTAGGAATGACATTTTCTTATAAGATCCAAGTACTATCAATTAGTTGATTGATGAAGAGGATTTGATCAATAAGATGTAACAAGAGTACCTAAAGGAAATGTTGAGTTATGATGTTGTAATGAAGTGCAAGGATTAGTTAAGACAATGGTTAAATGATGTATTGATAACATACTCAAAGATACAGAGGTTGGTCACACTTAGAAACATTAGAAGTATAAGTTGTAACAAGGTTGACTGCAAAGCTTAAACACAGTTCATCAGTGGGTACCAAGCAAGTTAGTTAAAGCTGAGAAAATTCTCAGTTGGAGCCTAGCAAAAGGAAAATCTAGTGTATGTCGAGTGATCTTTAGGTTCCGAGTGAAGTTCAAGTTTCAAGCAAAGTATCAGGTGCCGAGCATCAAAAAATCCTAGTTGGTGTTGAGTGAACTTTAGGTGCCGAGCATCAGTAAAAACACAGTTGGTGCCGAGTAACACAGTATGTTTCGAGCACTAGTATTTTAATAGTGCTGAGCTGCTACATTATTTTAAATGACAAAGTTTCACCAAATCTGAGCTGACATAGTTGTTACCTTGAATTTTGTGAACCAGTTGGAGGATAAGGATGATTAGTTGGTGGCACAAAATTCTATGTAAACCATTTTTGGGTGAATTCAAAAGGATTATTCAAGAAGTTCCTAGAGGAAACAAAATATGGGTTAGATACAATAAATCCTAACTAATCCATACAAATTGAAATTAAAGGAAGGAAAAATTAAGCGAGAAAAGGAACTCTAAGACTTCTATTTAAGGAGTCACAGACCAAGAAGAAAATGTTACTATTGGAGTGCCAAATTGTGAAGTGGTTAGAGGGTTGTCAAGGAGAAGACATCTAGGAGAAGGAAGAATAGAGCACAGAGACTTTGCTTCTACAAGTGGTTAAGAAGAGATGATTGAACTAGTAAAATGAGCATGGAGACTCAAGAAGACTAAGCTTGAAAGGAGGGCAAGCTATTAGAGTTGCAGAAGATTGAAGGCCAGACAATGTTATGAGCTGAATGGTGATATGAGATCTGCAAGTTGAGTTGTATTCTGTAATAAGGTCAAAATCCCCTAATTTTTACTCTCTAGCAATTGTATCAATTAGGATATAAGGAAAATCCTATGCACTTAGGTTGGCCTAACAACCATTTGTAAATCTTTTAATAGGGTGACATTCCAAGTGAATGTTCTAAAGTCCTCTAACTAGACCCACTTCTAACTGGGTGGATAAATCCTCTAACAAGGTCACATTTAACAATATGTTGTAGCATTTAATAGGGTGGGCCTTTCACAGGGCATCACTTCAGAAGAGTGAGAATTGAGTAGCATGTTACTGGTCATTTTTTTCAAATTGGTTTTCCATGTAAATCACTGTGTTATGTGTTGATCTTTTTATGTGTTATGCTTGCATGCTGATTTACAGTAACTTGCTGAATAGGAAATTTAAAGCTTGGATGAATGAATGGTTGAATGGGCTCACTACACTTAGTGAAAATGTTTGAATTGGACATGTTGGACCTTGAATAATTGATTCACCCCCCCCCTCTCAGTTATTCTAAAGCATTTCTAACAATTGGTATCAGAGCCATCTGCTGATTAAGTTTCAAGGTACTAGAAGCAAGAAGATCAAGATGTCCAAGAGAGAGGTTCCCAAGCTCAACAAAGACAACTTTGCTGCATGGCAGAGTCTGATGAAATTGCACCTTGGATCAATAGGTGACTATACAAAAACCTCAATTGGAACAAAACATGTAAATCCAACGAGACCTCTTACTGAAGATGATTTGAGAAAAATGAAGGAGCACAATCAGGAAATGCTAGAGATTGCCTCTGTGCTCAGCTATGTAGATAATGATGACATCAAAGATTGTGACACTACATTCAATATGTGGAAAACCCTAATAGATATCTATGGAGCATATCAGAATGTCTAGAGAGCAAAGAGAGAAAGCCTCAAGGGAAAGTTTGATGACATGAAAATGGAGGAAGGTGAAAATGTTACTTAATATGCTGCTAGAATGAAGGAAGTGGTAAGTGCAATAAGAAGTCTAGGTGGCCAATTAGAAGAAGAGACCGTCAATAGAAAATACTTGAGAACCCTGTTCCCTATCTATGCTATTAGAGTTTCAACCATCCAAGAGCTAAGGTGTGTACAAGGAAACACACTAACCTTTGAAGGTATAGTGGGAAGACTTATTGCATTTGAATTGTCCAACTTTGATAACTACAGACCTGAGAACCTTGAATATAATTTCAAGGCCAAGATGACAATAAAAGACAATGAGGAGGAGACATCACAAAAGAAGAGAAGAAAAGGAAAACATGCATCCAATGATAGCAGCATAGATGAGGAAGATGTAGAATAGTTAGAAGCACTACTGGCTAGAAGATTCCATGGAGGCAAAGGTAAATTCAAAGGTAAGCTCCCTATCATATGTTTCAATTGTAATGAAGTAGCTCATATTGCTACAAGGTGTACACAAAAGAAGAACTACAAAGAAGGAAACAAGTTCAAGAACAAGAGAGAAGATGATAGAAAAGACTACAAGGAAACAGGAAAAATATGCTACATTGTTGAAGAAGATTCTGATGAGAATGATGATGAAGTAGTCTATGTGGCCATGAAGGATGAATCAAATAAAGATGAAGATGAAGCAAAAACATTGGTTACCTGTGTGAACAAGAATGACAAATGGATCATGGACAATGCATGCTCACATCACATGACATGAGATAAAAGTAAGTTCATTACCTTTATTCAATATGATGGAAATAGTGTTAGATATGGTAATGATGCTCCATGTCAAATCAAAAGAAAAGGTTCAAATTAAAATTATAGAGAAAATCTCATGTGATAATGCATACTATGTTGAAGGATTGAACTACAACTTGTTGAGTGTATCATAGTTAGGCAATATAGGTTGTAAAGTAGAGTTTTGAAACAAAACTGTCAAGATCTATGACATTGATGGAAATATGATAGGAAGAGGTGAACAAACTAGGAGTAACTTGTTTTACCTAGATATGGAAGATGTAACTTTTCTTGTTGTTAGACTTGATGATGTGTGGTTGTGGCATAAAAAATTATGTCGTGTTAACTTTGACAATTTGATTAGCATCAACAACAAGAAGAAAGTCAGAGGCTTGCCCAAATTGAAGAAACTTGAAAACACAATGTGCAAAAAATGTCAACTAGGGAAGATGACTAAGTCTAGTTTCAAAAGCAAAACATACACTTCCAAAGAAGTACTAGAGTTAGTCCATACAGACTTATGTGGTCCAATAGAAGTACAAAGTTACCTAGGAGATATATACATAATGCTATTTATAGATGACTATTCCAAGAGGATTACTACTATGTTCTTGAAGCAAAAATCTGATGCATTTCAAATGTTCAAGTGGTATTTGGCCAGAGTTGAGAAGGAAACATGGAAGAGTTTGAAATGCCTAAGATTAGATAGAGGAGGTGAGTTTACATCAAAAGAATTTGAAATATTCTACAATGACAAAGGTATCAAAAGGAAAACATTAGCACCAAGGACTCCACCTCAGAATGACATTTCTAAAAGAAGGGATAGATTAGTGATAGACTATGCAAGAACTTTGATGATAGAGACAAATGTTGCTCTAAAATACTAGAGAGAAGTTGTAAGCACTGCAGTATACACATTGAATAGAGTCCAAGTCAAGAAAGGTACAAATGCAACACTTTTTGAACTATGGTATGGTCACTCACCTAATGTAAAACATTTCAAAATCTTTGGTTGTAAATGTTATATTCTTAAATATACTAGAAATGGCAAGTTTGATGCAAAAAGTGATAAAGGCATATTTCTTGGTTACTCCACTAGAAACAAAGCATATAGGTGTTTGAATACTAACACTAATAAGATTATGGAGAGTGAAAATGTAAATTTTGATGAGTATGCAGAAGTTTAGGTTGATGGAACTAAACAATTAGAAGATTATAGATCTTTTGTATACTTCTATGAAGGAATGACTACTAAAGATGATGCTACCAATCAAGTTGGGAATCAACAAAAATTTTTAGTATCAGCTGAGTCACAGCTAGTGAATGCCAAGCTGCATTTAGAAGTCGAGTTGTAGAATCTAGAAAATGCACATTCTGACTCGAAAATCAATGCACATGACATAAATGATGAAGTACTCGATGGAGAAGAGAAAAATGACTCTAAAGTGGAAGGATCAAACATGGAAAGAAGGAAAAAACCAAGACTAGCCAAGTATGTAAGAAGATATCACCCTGCAAATCAAATCATTGGTGACAAGGATGCTAGACCAATGACAAGGAATAGACTAAGGAATGAATCATGTTTGTTGAGCAAGGTTGACCCCAAAATAGTGAAAGATGCACTACAAGATGATGACTAGTATAAAGCTATGGAAGAGGAGATAGATTAGATTGAGAAGAACAAAACCTGGACCTTAGTTCCTGGACCAGCTAATAAGAATGTAATTGGTACCAAATGGGTGTTTAGGAACAAACTTGATGAGAATGGTGAGATAACAAGAAACAAAGCCAGATTAGTTTGTAAAGGCTATGCACAAGAAGAAGTGGATTATGGGGAAACATTTTCCCCTGTTACAAGAATGGAAGGAGTAAGAACACTACTTGCATATGCTGCATACAAAGGTTTCAAATTCTACCAAATGGATGTCAAGTCTACTTTTCTAAATGGTATACTAGAAGAGGAAGTCTACATAGAACAACCAAAGGGATTTGTCGATGACAAGAACAAAGATATGGTTTGCAAACTACATAAGGTACTTTATGGTTTGAAGCAAGCACCTAGAGCATGGTATGAGAGACTACACAAGTATCTTGTGAAGATTGGATTTGAGAGAACAGATGACAATAACAACTTGTACATCAAAGCTGAAAAAGGTAAAGACATTTTGATATTAGAAATCTTTGTTGATGATATAATATTTGGAGGAAAAGATGCTCTATGCAAAGATTTTGCTAATCAAATGAAACATGAGTTTGAGATGTTAATGTTTGAAGAAATCAAGTTCTTTGTTGGATTACAAGTACATCAATTAAAGCATGGCATATTTGTGACCCAATAAAAATACATCAAGGAGATACTCAAGACATTTGGATTAGAAGAGTCAAAACCAGTTAGCACACCAATGGCAACATGACATAAGTTATCCAAGAATGATGAGTTTGCTAAAGTGAATTAGACAATGTATACACCAATGATTGGAAAGATGCAATATGCTATACATAGTAGACCAGACATTGCATTAACTATTTGAATAGTCGCAAGATTTTCTACAAATCCAAGAGAAAATCACCTGATGGTAGTAAAGAGAATACTAAGGTATCTAAAAGGAATTGATGACTTTAGTTTGTACTACAAGAGGAGTGAGAAGTTTGAACTAAGAGCCTACATTGATGTAGATTGGGGTGGTAATATTGATGACAGAAAAAACACCATTGGAGGAGCACTTTTCTTGGGAAAAAGATTGATTACATGGACTAGTAAAAAGCAAAGTTGTACCTCACAGTCCACTACAAAAGCTGAATATGTTGTTGCTGCTATCAATTGCACCAATATTGTATGCATCAAATATTTGTTGCAAGGTATGAAGGAAGAGGTAAATGAGCCTGTGATACTTTATTGTGATAATACAAGTGCTATCAACATATCAAAGAACCCTATAATGCATGATAATACTAAGCATATTGCAATCAAGTATCACTATGTAAGAGAGTTGGTGGAAGACAAACAAGTGAAGATGGAATATGTAAGCTCAAATCAATAAATTGCTGACATCTTCACAAAAGCACTACCTAAAGATTCTTTTGAGTATTTTAGAGGTAAGTTAGGGGTGATACCCCTAGCCAAGGCTACTTAAGAATAAAGCAAGATTGTCCTACATCAAATGAGCCGATTGTTGAAGATTTTACACATTGATGTAGAGGATGTTTACTTTAGAGTTCATGCCTAAAGTAATCAAAGTGTAGAAGTTCCAAATCAATCACAAGTAAGGTGACAGAGGGAGAAACTAAATCAACTTGAAAAAGCTACACTTGCATATTAAGATGCTGAAATAGTATGTCTTTGGCATTGTTGTCAAAGAGGGAGAAATGTCAAAGAAACTAATCAACATCTGTTGAGAAGATAAAGAATGAAGATTGAGGGAGAAATAGCAGAACTAGTCAACAGTTGAAAGAAAAGATGAAGAATCTGATCAGAACAGAGAAAGAATAGTAGAAGATAAGCAATGCATACATAGGGAGAGAACAAAGGAAGAGGATACAACAGCTAAGAGGGAGAAGCAAAAATGAAGCAATCAGGATAGTAGAGGGAGATGTGAAAACTAATGGTTACACGATTACTTTTTGGCATTTGACTTACTATTCTAACCTAGTTTGCATTTGGTTAAATAGTTTAGTCTGATGGTTGATCAGTTTGGTTTGCCATCAATGCCAAAGAGAGAGATTGTTGGAAATCTGACTGAAAAGATCACTGTTGAAGATCAAAGAGGGAGATTGTTGTTAATAGAATGTTTTTAATCACTATTTTGTCATTAATGTCAAACCTACTATTTGTAGGAATGACATTTACTTATAAGATCCAAGTACTATCACTTAGTTGATTGATGAAGAGGATTTGATCAATAATATGTAACAAGAGTACCTAAAGGAAAGGTTGAGTTATGATGTTGTAATGAAGTGCAAGGATCCGTTAAAACAATGGTTGAATGATGTATTGATAACATACTCAAAGATACAAAGGTTGGTTACACTTAGAAACATTAGAAGTATAAGTTGTAACAAGGTTGACTGCACAACTTAAACTAAGTTCACTAGTGAGTGTTGAGCAAGCTAGTTGAAGCTGAGAAAATTCTCAGTTGGAGCCTAGAAAAAGGAAAATCTAGTGTGTGCCAAGTGATCTTCAAGTGCCTAGTGAAGTTAAAGTGCTAAGAAAAGTATCAGGTGCCGAGCATCAGTAAAAACACAGTTGGTGCTGAGTAACACAGTA
This sequence comes from Cupressus sempervirens, assembly GCA_028749045.1. NCBI lineage: Eukaryota > Viridiplantae > Streptophyta > Pinopsida > Cupressales > Cupressaceae > Cupressus > Cupressus sempervirens. The sequence goes on along the minus strand of CM053785.1, from coordinate 710,146,282 downwards.
TCTGCCGAGCACCAGTATTTCAATAGTGCCGAGTTGTTGCATTATTTTAAATGACGAAGATTCCCCAAATTTGAGCCGACATAGTTGTTACCTTGAATTTTTTGAACTAGTTGGAGGATAAGGATGATGAGCTAGTGGCACACAATTCTATGTAAACCATTTTTGGGAAAATTCAAAAGAATTATTCAAGAAGTTTCTAGAGGAAAAAAAAATGGGTTAGATACAATGAATCCTACCTAATCCATACGAATTGAAATTAAAAGAAGGAAGAATCTAGCAAGAAAAGGAACTCTAAGACTTCTATTTAAGGAGTCATAGACCAAGAAGCAAATGCTGCTACTGGAGTGCCAAATTGTGAAGTCGTTAGAAGGGTGTCAAGGAGAAGACATCTAGGAGAAGGAACAATAGAGCACACAGACTTTACTTCTACAAGTGTTCAAGAAGAGATGATTGTAGTGGTATAATGAGGATGGAGACTCAAGGAGACTAAGATTGAAAGGAGGGCAAGCTGTCAGAGTTGCAGAAGACTGAAGGCTAGGAAATGTTATGAGCTAAATGGTCTGCAAGTTGAGTTGTATTATGTAATTATGTCAAAATCTGCTAATTGTTACTCTCTAGAAATTGTATTAGTTAGGATAGAAGAAAAATTCTATGGACTCAGGTTGGCCTAACAGCCATTTGTAAATCCTTTAACAGGGTGGCATTCATAGTGAATGTTCTAAAGTCCTCTAACTAGGCCCACTTCTAACAGGGTGGATAAATCCTCTAACAAGGTTAGATTTAACAATGTGTTGTAGCCTTTAACAGGGTAGGCCTTTCATAGGGCATCACTTTAGAAGTATGAGAATTGAGTAGCATGTTACTGGTGGTTTTTCTCAAATTGGGTTTCATGTAAATCACTGTGTTATGTGTTGATCTTTTTATGTGTTATGCTTGCATGTTGATTTATAGTAACTTGCTGAATAGGAAAGTTAAAGCTTGGATGAATGAATAGTTGAATGGGCTCACTAGACTTAGTGAAAAAATTTGAATTGGACATGTTGGACCTTGAATAACTGATTCGCCCCCACTCTTAGTTATTTTAAAGCATTTCTAACAAGGTGTCACTCAGATCATTGTGTTTACTTTAAGAGGTTGGGTGATGATAGCTACATTATTTTATGTTTATATGTTGATGATATGCTTATATCTGGGTCTAACATGGATCAAATTAAGGGACTAAAATGCCAATTAGCACATACATTTTCTATGAAGGATTTGGGGGCAGCAAAATAAATCCTTGGTATGAAGATTTGTAGAGATAGGAAGAATAGAAAATTGACATTATCTCAGGCTGATTATATTGAGAAGGTGTTGCAAAATTTCTCTATGGAGAATGCTAAAGTTGTTAGCACACCTTTAGCTAGTCATTTGAAGTTGACTAAGGAGATGTGTCCAAAGACACAAGAAGAGGAGGACAAGATGTCCATGGTACCTTATGTTTCAACGTAGGAAGCTTGATGTATGCTATGGTATGTACATGACTAGATATTACACATGCAGTGGGAGTTGTTAACAAATATATGAGTCATCCAAGAATTGAGCATTGGAATGTAGTAAAATGGATTCTCAAATATATGAGAGGAACATCCAGTAAGTGTTTACATTTTGAGGTCTCTACTACTGATTTATAGGGATATGTTGACTCAAATTTGGTAGGGGATATTGATACTAGGTGGAGTACTATAGGTTATGTATTTACTATTGGTGGGGCAGTCGTGAGCTGGGTTTCTAGGTTATAGAAGGTTAATGCTTTATCCACTACAGAGGTGAAGTATGTTGCTACTACAGACAATAGTACATTTCCACCTATTTTTCTACCCAAAATTTTGACCAAAGGCCATATTGGCCTATGATTTCATGTTTTTGTAATCCCCATGTTGGTCTAAATTTTGACCAAACTGGGGTTTTATGCTCAAGTTGGTCAAAATTTTGACCAACTTGGGTTCATAACAAAAAAAAGAAACTTTGGCATGGGAGCTTTTTGAGGTAAAATGTTCCCTAAAATTTTCTAAGGTAGCTAAGGGTTAGAAATGCTGTCATTGCCTCTGCTTTTTCTATTGAATGAAATGAACTATGTTGATTGAGTGGCTTTTTCTGAAGAGATTGACTTTTTGGAGCGGCTTTTTCTCAGGATTTTGATATTTCACATAGGGGTTTAAATATCTGCAATTTAACATTGCCAAGAAAGGATGAAAAAATATCAAATTCTTTCTTCAGATTTAGTTTACCTTGTCATTGTATGTGAATTTATCATTAACTAGCTATCGATAGGTTAATTTTTCATTTTCTCAGTATTTGCACCATTCTTTTCGCTTCATCTAGGGTAGCTTTTCCAATTAAAACCTATCTCATGGTAGTCAACGAGGTGAACTAGGCACTCTGGTACTACTCCCTCTACTTTTGCTATTGAATGAAATGCAAATGCTTGTGATCGAGTTGATGCCCATGTTGAATTGAATCAATGAATACTACTAATGGTGCAAAGTGATGAATCTGTAGAGGCAACTACCTTAGGCCTTAGAATTTTAGGGAGGGGTGTTCATGTGGGACTTCCTACACTAGTTGGGGGTAGGTTCTTGCCCTACAGCCCTTAGGAGCTAGAAAGAAGGTCCATAATGTTGGGGATTTGGGACAGCTACCTCCAGTCCCAATTCTCTCTGCTATTATCACCCTAACAAGTTAATAGTTCAATTCCCCTTCCATCCATAGTAGAACTAATAACACTAAAAAAAAATGAATTTTCAAATAGAGAGCACTAAATGATTATAATAAGTTGACACAACCTCTAAATTGATCTGAAGAGAACACTCAAACATAGAAGAATAAGAGAAAAATACAGATAATATGAAGAAGAAGCACTAGATAATTATCACTGATGAAACTCATCACCATTAAAATTGTTCCAAATCCACCAAAATGAATGAATTATAATCAGTTCATTATTGTAGATGAATCTTAGAGAATTCAAGGCACTTCAATGCAGGTATGAAGATTTTTATCATAGCTACTGATAATTCAAGAATAGTCGTTTGTTGAATACATTGTTGTGGTTTCTTGATATAATTATAAGATTGAAAACACATTTCTTGCCACATGAGAAAGGAGTATTTTATAGTCTAATCATGATAGTTTCCAATTTTGTTCTTTCAAATGAGTAATGTAGCATATTTCACTTCCTCAAAATATTAGTGAACAATAATTATAGGGTAAGAGTCAACCAGGCTATCTGTTATGTATGTACAATGTCATTTGTGAGATTTTCTCTAATTTTTCAATTTATTCAGTCAAATATGCTTATGGCTCTTAAATGTTTGATTGGAAAAATATATTGAGAATATTGCTATCTAAACTTATGTAAAGAATGACTTCAAGAAAATAGTTCAATTAGTAATCTTACATGAATATGAAATGCTTTAATGCACCATAATATAACCTTCCTTATCTGATGCAAATTCCAATATATAGAAGCCTACCATAATATAGCCTTCTCTTGCATTTTCTCTCATCATGTATGATTTATTCAACATATTAGTCTATGCAAATCTATTGTTGCATTTCTTTTTTGTACTGCATTTGACATCAATGAAAAATAGTCTAACTCTAACCAATTTGTTTTTGTGATGTAATAATGAAATAGGTTTGCAAGCTTCATCTCTTATTGAAAGGAACAAAATCTTAGAAGGGATGTTGTTTGAGTTCTCAGTTTTATATTTAGGTTTATATGAACTTTCATTTTGTAGCGAACATGTAAATTTTTTGATATGGTATTGTCTTTGGTCATTCTGTGGTATATGAAAAGACTCCATGAATATGCTTGGGTTTATGGCTAGAGCCCATGAGGCTGCAAGATGCCATTACAGTAGGCTAGAGAGCAAGAATTTCACATTTTGTTTAACATGTACTATAATTTTTTAGTATTGATTTTGTGAAAGAGTCCATATTGAAAAAATATTATTAGTGAACTCGAGTTCAGATAAAAGACATCCTATTGTAGCTCTTGTTTAAAGGAAAAATAGTCATTCCATCAAGAGATAAGAGCAAAGTCCCCATTTTTATAATTTTATTGTTCATTATTTCTACCAAATTGTGTTTTAGATGATATCTTGAAAACTATAGCTACCATGATCTTATTCATTTAGATTTTTACTATTCTAAAGTGTTTCACAAGGTTTGATTTGTATCTTCTCGAAGAATTAAAAAAGGTTTTTATATATAAATAAATCATTTAAAAATTAAAATGCAAACCTAACTAATTTTATTTCTTTGGTTGTGGTAACACATGCAAGTGGTAACATTTGCATGGAAGTTAAAGGAATAATAACCTCAACTCCACTCATTTCAATTATTATATAATCAAGTAGTTTCACTTGAAAGCTAAGTTGCTGAATCATGACTTTTTTGGTCAATTTTGGGTATGAAACATACTAGAATTTAATTTTGAAATGAATTTCCTATGGGTAAACATCTAGGATCTATGTTTTTAAATGCTAAAATGTTCAGTGATTCTAATTTGATCTTTTAGATATCTTTAAAACCTAGACTGCTGATTCGTGAACTTTGAACTTATTGGTCATGAGATTATGGCTTGATCTTTTTCATAGAGAATCCTGAATTTAAATTAGAATGATATGTTTCAAAATTTGTAATTTGTAATGATTTTTCTCAACATTGTATTGATATATGACATTCTAGCAAGTAATGGCTATTTCTCCAATTTGTGATGATCAATATAGAAAAGATAGAAAAGATAAATAACGATGAAGGTGGAGACCCTCTTATTGACACATATACCCCATTAAAGTAGAGGATAAGATAGGTGAATAGGCCGTCTGTGTCTCCCTCTACTGGGTTTTTGACTTGTTTTTCTTTAGGATTTTAACCTTGTATGATCTATTGGAATGTTATTTTAGATCCAATCACCTTTATAAAATATATACCATTATTTTCTAGAAAGTAATGCTGACATCTACTCAATAAGAAAGGAAAAGAAAAAGAAAAGAGAGAAGAGAAAGAAAAAAGAAGAGTTGTAAACTAAAAATCTCCTACAAATTTACTAGATAAATAATCAGTAGGGGTACAACAATATCTACATGGCCTTGTGAGAGGGAATATGATGTGGACAGACTTGTTTTCCTTTTTATCAATCTATAAGATAAATTTAAGTAGTTTATTATTGGTGTTGCTAAATTTGGTGGAGATTGAAGAAAGCTCCTCTCTTGTTCATCAAGTCTAGAGGAGTACCCCGCTCAACAATCACTCCATTGTGGAGAATAGCCACAAATTGAATAGTTCAAATGGTGTTGAAGGATTGTTGTTCGACCTGCCACAACTTTGTATAAGGTAGCCTGTACCACCTTCTCACTATCACCATCCAATGCACTTGTTGCCTCATCAAGCAACAATATATGTGGATTCTTTATGATGGCCCTTGATATTGCTATCCTCTATTTCTACCCTCCAGATAGTTGTGTTCCTTTGTCTCCACACTTGGTCTCATACCCATCTTTCAAGTTCCTTAAATGTATATACAATTAGTTTTGAATATTGTACACATTATTTTAAGATTGAATAGTTATTTCTAGATTTACAATATGAAGTGGTGTGCATTGGTAGCTATAGTAGCTTGAATAATCTCAGCTTCAGTTATTGTGGGTCTTCCATATAAGATGTTATATCTAATGCTTCCTATGAATAAGACCAACTCCTACCCTACTACTACAATATGTTTAATCAAACATCTCAAACTCAAAATTTTAATGTCAATTCCATCAATTGTGATGGTTGCTTTGAGAGGGTCATAGATCCTCTCTGTCAGTCCAATTATGGTCAACTTGCCTAACCCACTTGGCTTGACTAAAGCTATGCTTCTCCCTATGCAAACCTTTAAGTTAAAATTTCTCAATATTGTAGCATGTGGGTGGGCTAGATAAGAAAAGTCTACGCTTTCAAATGCTATGTTTCCTTGGATCGTGAATTGTTTTGTTCCTTGAGGATCATCTAGGTTGATTTTAGTGACTTTGTCCAAGATTTCAAACACAAATTTGAACATAGCAGAGCCTTTAGTGAGGTTTGAAGTCATACTGCCTACTTTTGTGATTAATCTTCTTGTGCTCAATAGGATGAAGAATACCTTAAATACATCCTCTAGGCTGATCAACCCCTAGTGCACAAGCCTTCCACCAAACTAGTAGTGAAAACCCCAGGTTAAGAAGGTGAAGCTCTATGCACTACCCATTACAATGCCTGCTAACCATGATTGCTTAATGGTTTCCTTGTGAGTATGTATCTATGATTCTCTAAATAGTGAGAGGACTCTCTTACTGGAATAGAAGGCTGTGATCGTTCTGTAGTGGGTCATTGCTTTTGTTGCTATTGATTTTTTTAGGAATTTGCATACTTTTTAGATGTTCTCTTTAAGAGAACTTTTCTATTGTAAAAGCAAAGAGTTGTGAGAGGCTAGATGGATATCATCACTATAGCAAGTTGCCATGCTATTTCCATTCCCAATGCCATTGCCACAATAATTACTGTAGAATTATGGATCACTAGAGATATCCTATCAACCACTAGAGATTTTACCTGCATTGAGCCCCCATAAAATCTCATTAAGTTTGCCATGGTCCATTCAACCAAAGCCAAACTTTAGTACTTAAATGCATAGAGGTAATGTGCAATGTGTATATATAGTCAAATTCTTAATCAAACTGCTTCATACTATTTGGTTTGTATATTCACATTATTGCTTAAGAATAAAAAGGAAGTTATGACACTTTGCATTGCCTTTTGGGATTATGAATTTTTTTATAAATAGTTCCATGAATCTCCTAATATAAATTATTATATACTTTGTCTGTGAAAATAGGTATGAGTAGTAGTACCAAATTGGACCTTTGTTTCCTTACCACATTAACTTCATTCACAAGAATAGAAAAAATGGTTCTAGGAGATATCTCTTCCTGATCATACCATCCAAACTCAAATGTCAAAAGCTTGGCCAACATTCTCTCTTGAATTCTTTTGGTGATCAATTTTTCCATTTTTGCAATGTTGTAGTGCTTAACAAGATTGACTGTAAAAGAAATGATGAATAGAGAGAAAAATACTAGGTTGTATGACCTTATCCTTGATTTCATCTATTGACGATCTCTAATAAAATATGTAGAGATCATCCCACCCAAGACAAATGCATAGATTGGATACACTGCACCATATATAAGAGTGCATGCACTACCCACTAAGGCCCTCTTCCACTCAGGCGTAGTCAAAGCCATCAATTTGCAGAAAGAGGAGGGTTTTCCAATTAGCCTATTGGCTATGCTACTCTTGTCCTCCAAGTGTGTGAATAAGCCTGATGAAGGGTTAGAAATGCTTTTTCTTCTTTAATTTCTCATGCTTGTAGTGGAGGATTCATCTTCTAGTTCTATAGAGTTGTTTTCTTCAATATTTGCATGCTACTGCTGCATGCTCCATAGCATGTTGTGAACTCCATTTGATTGATTAATAAGGTCCTCATGGTTAGAAAAGGTGTATATGTTGATAATATTATAGAGATTGAAGTTAAAAGTGTACAAGATGTTGTTCAACTTTTGTTTATGGTACACCATATATTTCATTGTAAATTTAACCTAATCAAATTTTGGTTATGATAACAGTTTAATCAGTTTGCAACATACTCTAAAGATTGTTATGATTTCTTTATGATTGATAGGGAGCATCAAATAGAAAGGTTTCAACAACTAATATGAATTGTGAGAGTAGTTGTTCACACAATGTTTTTACATGTGTTATTGAGAGCCACTGGGAAAAGGACTCTATGACCAACATTCGCTATGGAATGCTTAAGTCTTGCTGGTTTAGAAAGGTATATTAGAAATAATTTTTTTTTATATCTATACTTACCAACTCTTGACTTTTTGCATTTTCCCTTTTCCTTCTTGTTGTGTTGCTTGGCTTAGTTTATTATGAAATAGGCAAAAAAGTTCTGGTGTAGAGGGTGAATGCCTAAAAGAAGCTGCAAACATTAACAAGTCCTTGTCAACTCAGGTAATTGTGAAGATTCTTCACATGAAACTCTATGGACATACTATATACATACATCAAATGTTTAGCTAAAGAGTATCAACATTTATTAATGGCATAAATGAATGATAAGCATGACTGAATTGAACTCCAATGATAAACAAGAGTTCCAAAATATAGATTCTATTAATTTTCTATCACTCTCTCTTTCTCTCTCTCTCATACACTTGTCACTCACTCACCACACATAGTTAATTGCATTATATTTTTGAATAACAACCATGATATAACAGTCCTTTTAGAGATTATTGAAATTAACCATTTTATATGCATTGTTTCATCCGTATGACATATCAAGACAACAATCTTTATCCAACAAATTGAATAAATTTCAATTAATTAATGTCACTACAAATTTCTTTATTAACTAATTTTGTTAAATGCTCCTAATTTCTAGAATTGATTTGATTTTAAAAATCTATTTTGGGTTTTTATATACTCATGAATATGGTAAATTAGTTTCAATGGGTTCAATTTTCCCAATGTTGATCACTAGCCTACATATCTCTATAATCAAAAGCATTTTTGTTTGGGGTTTACAACATTAATTGGTCATGATCTTTAGAGTTTTTTCCTCTTGTATTCACATGATCTTATCATCATGGCTATAAGTTCCTTCTGATCTTTCAGATTTACAGATCTTAGTTAAATAAATTGATTTGTCTATATGATATATTTAGTTAAATAAATTGATTTATTTATTGGTTTGGAAATTCTCCTTAGATTGCAGCAACTTAGGACTGTTTACTTTTGGGCTTCTCATTAGAAGTTTTCTTTATCATTTTTTTTTCGTAAGAAGATTGTCTAGATTATCTTGTGACAAGGAAAAAGTGACGATTTAGCAATGTTGAACAAGAAGAAACCAATGATTATAATAGTATATCATATTGATGTAGAGGAGACAATTGACTCTGTATTGGCAGTTCTGCAAATGATACATTGATCAACACATTTAAGTTTTCTTAGCGAGCCAAATTCATTCAAAAAAAATATGAATCCATCCTACTTCAAGTTCATATTGTTTGAATACATCTTGAATCCATCCTTTTGTCTTTCAACTGATTATCATGATACCAATTGTTTATTATTATCAGGCTATTGTAAATGAGGATGCTTTAGGAGATGTTAAGGCTTTGCAATTTCAAATACAATAGCTAAAGGTTTGAACTTTGCTGCATGAATTATGGCCTCTTTTACTCTTTGTCCATGCCACATGTGTGAGATAAATCATTTTTCCAATATAATATAGGAGGAACTTAATTTCTTTAAATGTCAAAAGGTTTCAAGATCTCTAGCATTTCAGTCAACAATATTTTCAAAGAGTAAACCTAGTAATGGTGAAGGAAATATGACTATTGTACCTGGTTACAATATTGAGACTCCCAATTGCTCTCTTGACTTGCTGCCTAATCTAAATTCTATAGGGAGCCCTATATCTAGTAAGAAGGTGTGGTTTAATTTAATTCCACATTATCTACTGTCTAATAGTGCATATTTGTATAGTAGGAAAATGCCAAATGACAAAGGCTTATAATGTGTACTTATACATAAAATAAGTGAAAAAGGATCATTGTAGTTTAGGTCTGATATAATTTTTTTTGGACTCATATTCTATAGTTGAAGTCATTAGAAGCTACCTTGATGGGTGACTTGAGAAGATAAAATGTGGCTAAAACTGCATCAAGGAATCTTGAAGCTGAGATTGAACACCTAAACTGACTGATATGACCAAAGATGATACATTTCCTTCCTTCTATGAGTTCATTTGCTTTCAATAGTCAATTTTTGAGTTTAGAAGAAATGGTGCACGAGTTTCATGTTTCAAAGTTAAATAATAAACAAATTCTTCTGATCACATCCAGGGCCCTTGAGAAATCACCTTTTTAATAAAGCTAAATGAAAGCTAATTGGGATGTCACTTTTTTGCTAGCAAATAAATTGAATACTATTTGAATATAGATTTTGTATGAACTTGGTTTGTGATGACTACCTTGCAAGTGGTTGAAAATGTTTTTTCTATTTGTTAGATTGTTTTGCATTCCCATAGAGTAGTGTATTCTCAACAAAGTTATACTTAATGGTAGAATGTGCCTGATAGGATCATGGAAGAGAAGAAAATAATTTTGTATTTGAATATTAAATTTTAATCAAAGAAGAGTTTTATCTAGTTGCTGAGTTTTAATTATCATGCCTCCATAGAGACCTACTTAATTGTGAAATGTGCATAATAGGTATGACAAACAGAGGAGGATACCTAGTGCAGTTTGTGATTTGATTTTGGACTTGCAACAGTTTACAATCCTGATCAAAAGTAGCCTATGACTAGTCAAGTGGTTACTCTTTTGTATCATCCTCTAGAACTTTTGTTAGGTGCTATAGATTATGGTGTAGGTGTTGATCTCTGGAGTGTAGGTTGCATACTTGCTGAGCTACTTGCAAGAAAGCCAATAATGCCTGTACATACAAAGGTAATTGTAGAAGTTAACTCACAATTCTGTTTCTCTAGTTGATATTCTTGATTACAGCATGCACAGATAGTAACCTATGCTTAAATAATTTTTTGAACTAACCGATCCTAGTTTATATGTTTACTTCTACATGCCATCTTGTGTGGAAATAAGTAGGATTGTATTTTAATTTACTTTTTCCCTCTTGTATAGTGAGTCATGATTACTAAAGGTTGCCCAATGCTATTTGGGTTCAATTTGTTGAACAAAATGGAAAATAATTGTAAGAATTATGATCTTATGAAATCTTGGGAGGTTTTTTTTTAGTATTTTCATCTATTTATAACTATATTCATATTTGTGTATAATATGTTGTCTCCCAATGGTACTTCTAATTTGCTCATTTCATTGAGTTTGAAGCATGTACATATGCTTTACCAACAACATGTCTTGTATGGCAGAAAAAAATCCTTAAATTTTTGGTTATGATGCCCCTGATTGTCATAGCACAAAAACCAATTTAGGAGAGAATTTAGCAGAGAATTTAGAAATTGCCCCTGATTGCCATACTATTTTTGGATTGTGTAGAACAAAATGGATTTTACAAAAAAAAATTTGCAATTGTTCTTCATGATCTTCATCTCCATTTTTGTAAAACCACAAAAAATTTGGTATAAAAAGCATGTTTTGTACAATTGAATTTGTTTCCAATTTTTCTTGTGTCATTTTTGGTGAGTTTAGCCCACATCGTTGATATGATTTATCTTAGATGTAGAGTCCATATAGTAGAATGATAACAAGCTTGTAGGCTGAATATTCTCTTAAACTAATAACTATTATCTAATATTATTAATACTTTTAACTCATATTCATTATATTACATTGAAATCTGGTTTATTTAAGGTTATTTATGTCTTATTGTTATTGTAGATAATATTTAATATAGAGTTGGGCAATTTGATAATAATCATTGTAACACTTTAATCTCAACATATACAATATTAGAAGATGCAACTTTTCCAAACACATAGAATAATAAAATTAACTATTTTAAAACATATTGCAACAACAGGAAAAAGTTTCTATGTGACACTTGTTATGATAATCATAAAATTATTTTGTCTTTTATTTATATGGATTTTGAAATATTATTATGAAATTCTCTTTTTGGATCTTCAAGTATAACATAATCAAATTTAGGATGGCAAGAAGTTTGATATGTTTCTGATTCATCTCTTTATGCATAAATGTCCATTTGTTCCATGAATGGGAATGGACACTTTACAATCAGAGGACACCTTTGAGAAGAAAAATTCTCTTGCTCCAACTTTATCTTTGCAGAGATTTAAAAGGTTGCAAATTAAATGGCTTGGATAAGAAATAATTGCTTGATACAACATTTTTTTTTGACCAAACATTGGTGGAAATTTTGACCAATTCTTGATAGTTTTCTACCAAGAATTGGTCAAAATTTCCACGAATTAAAAAAAAATTGACCAAACATTGGTGGAAATTTTGACCAATTCTTGATAGTTTTCTAACAAGAATTGGTTGAAATTTTCACCAATTATAAAAAAAATTCGACCAAACATTGGTGGAAATTCGACAAAAAATGTCAAATTAGAGCTAACAATTTTTTTTTTTTTTGATGAATGTATTGGTTGAAATTTCGATGAGAAAAATTACCATGAACTGCTTGGTCAAAATTTCAACCAAAATTCATTGATTCAAATTGTGTTCAAATTTACAAGTGAGAGGTAGCCAAGGAGATGATATGGCTTTAGTTCTTCATGGAAGAATTGGGACATCCTCAGAAGGATAATTATTTGTTTATAGATAGTCAGAGTGCTATTCATCTTACAAAGAATTCAGCTCTGAATTCCAAGACAAAAGACATATAGCTACAATACAATTTCATTTGGTTAGTTTTGGATGATGGACAATTAAAGATGGAGAAGATACATAGAAATAACAATCCAGGGGATATGTTTACAAAGGTAGTGACAAGGGAGAACTTGAATTCCTCTTCAACTTTGGTTGGTCTTCTTGATTGAACAAAATAAAAGAACAATCGAGTCTAGGGTGGTTTGATATATTCTAATGGGAGCTATAGGTTTAACAGTGCTATGATTAGTCTCCAAGTGGGAGATTGTTGTGATGTGGAGCCTAATCATACTCAAAGGTTTATTTAGCATGGTTTCTATCTAGATTATTTCTAAGGGGGTTTGAGGGAAGCACCTCTGTGGGGTCCTAGGGCAGTGCCCTAGGTGTGCTCCCTGTCACAATACAAGGTGGGGTCGAGGGGCAATGCCCCCGCGAGGATTTTTGGGGGAAGTGTACTTGAAGCCAAAGATGCCCTTATATTGTAAAAGGTGTAATCTACTATTTTTCTATTATTCTAACCCTATTTTTTTAAGCTACAAAATCTTTTATAAAAAGGCTTAGGGTTAGGGATTTCATAATGTAATGGTGATATTGTAGCTTCTTGCGGTGGTATTGAGCTGTCAGGGATTGTGACTTGTAATCACTAGATAATAATAATATGGGACTTTCTGTTGTGGATGTAGCCTAGGGATTGGGTGAACCATGTTAAATCTTGGTGTCCTGTGCCCTCTTTTATGCGATCTATTATTTTATGATATTAGTTATATTTTAATGTAATTATTATTTTTGTCTGAGGTTAATCCTAACAATAACTCCCTCTACCACTATAGGATCTGTATTGTTGGAGTTGATGAAATCCAACTCCAAAGATGCCTAAGATCACCTGCATGAAAATAACCTATCAAAGGGAAGCCAAGGAAGGAAGAGCATGGAGCTAGGGAAAAACCCTAAATGGATATGAGAGAGAAAATATACAAACACAAGAAAACATATATTTACAATAGAATGAGATATGAGTTATGAAAATAAAATGAGAGAGAGGTTGCTTATAAAGGCCTTAAGGAAGCTTGTAGAACAAGCTGGAAGGTGGTAGAAGATAAGGTTGACAACCAAGCACTCTTCTACAAAAAGCTGGAACATGCTAGAAGGGAACAAACTCCTGTGTTGTCAACAACTAACCACTACAACTATTAAATACTAAATATTAAATAAATGCATTTACCTAAGTAAGCTTAAGTAAATAGAATAAATAATAAATAATAAATAATAAATTATTTACTCTAACACCCCCCCTTAAGTGCAACTTAGGGAAATGCCTTAAGCTCAAAAAACTAAGAAATGCAAAAATGGATCCTGACAATGAGGCCATGTTAGGTACCCATGTACAATGCAAAAGATGTAACCTCTGAAAATGGGGAAAGAGAGAAAACCACATGGGAAAAACCCTACCCCAAAAAGAGGTAAACCTAGTGAAGAACTCAAGAAGCCTCCAACTAGGGGAATGTCCCCTAAAACAGGAACAAGGAGTGATCATGAAGAGCATCAGTGAAGCATGAAGAAGCCACAAAAACTTTGCCATCAAGAAGAGACTACTGATCTAAAGAACCTCCATGGAAGAAGAAAGCACGAACTGAGTGTGTCTATATGGTAGATGATCCATCTCACTGAAATGCATAGGTAGCTAGCCATTGCAATCGCCTTGTATATAGGATCAACCAATGAATACATAGTTCACACTATCAAACCATTGAACCACAGATGCATTAGAACAATACCATAATGCCCCCTTAATGTAGATGGGGTGAGATGGCAGGGAACTGAGAAGCTGGGCCAAAAATCTCCCACAAACGAACCAAGAACGATGAGAGAGGAAGAGGTACAAACACCTATAAAGACACGATCACAACGATGCTACATTGGGCTAAGGTCATGGAAGGGACACTCACTTGACAAAGGGAGAATGCTTAAAACAACAAACAACTATCCCCCCCCATGGTGCTTTATAAAAATAGTGCATGTACAACTGACTCAAAAATAACGTTCATGAACCTGAAATGCAAAAGTGAAAATTTATCTCAGTGAGTATACAAAAGAGCTTACAAATGATGTCTACAATGATCAAAACATGGAAAAAGCTGACATAAAAGAAAGGATAGCCCAAAACAAAAGAAACCATGCTAGGAAAATGATCCTCAGACCTAAAACACCCAAGATATCCACCATAGAGCAAAAATGCCAAAAATATGATAGAAAGAGCATGGGCCAAAATCTAAGGAAAAAGACTACATTTTTGAAAAGATGACAAAACCAGCTTTCAAAAAATCTAATGTTTTCAAAAAATTGACATGGGACGCAAAAGATATGTATGCTAGAGTCAAAAACACAACTTTGGACTTTAACTAAAAAAATAGGTAACAAAAATGCATCAAAACCTAAAAATACCTATACCAATGTCTCTATCTCGGAACCAGCTTTTTGGCACTTCTTTCGGATTAGAAAAATTACTTCCGTATGCTCAAATTATGGCCAAAAAACTAAAGGTAGGTCAAAAAAGACATAGAGAGGTGCAAGAAGGATGATGATGCAGGATGAAATCATGTTGATGTCATCATTTCACTGCATTAAAATTGATAGCCAGTCATCCATCATAGCGAAAATCGTCCACGTGGTAGCCACATGGCAAAATATGACGTGGCAAGGTGATGTGGTTGCACAGTGTACACCGGACTACTGATGAAGTGCTGAAGTGGAGCTGACAAGGCACGAGCAAAGGACAAGTGCACAACCTAAGCGGAGGGTTATAGATGAGTGGCACGGTGGTGGAAAACATCAATGGTGGTGGTGAAGAGTAGGGGGCACCACCTAAAGGAGTGGCGCACTGGCCGTAGTGGTTCAGCTGACTTGTGGCAAGGCATGAGTAGCTCTGTGGTGGCTGCTGGGCAGTGCCACAGTGGCGTGGCCTACGCTCACCTTTTATTTTATTTTTGTAAACCATAAATCATCCGTATAATTCGTATAGAAGGTCCTGGACTAAATTTTTTTGCCTCCTGGAGCCCTTTCTCCAAAATCGACAAATTTTATATGGATCTTACCTGAAAAATTTCTGAATCCAATGGCAGCGTCCATTTGGATCCAAAGTGCTCCAAAAATTCTCTCTTCCCCTGATTTGAAGAAAAATGCATAAACAAATAGGGTTTGTGACTCCAAATCATGGCTTAAAAAATCCCTCAACCAAACAGCAACAGGGAGGCTTTGGTACCATGTTAGAGTTGATGAAATCCAACTTCAAAGATGCCCAAGATCACCTGCATGCAAATAACCTGTCAAAAGAAAGCCAAGGAAGGAAGAGTGTAGAGCTAGGGAAAAACCCTAAACAGACATGAGAGATAAAATATGCAAACACAAGAAAATATGTATTTACAATAGAATGAGATATGAGTTATGAAAATACAATGAGAGAGAGGCTACTTATAAAAGACCTCAAAGAAGCTTGTAGAACAAGCTGGAAGGTGGTAGAAGATAAGGTTGACAACCAAGCACTCTTCCACAAAAAGGTGGAACATGCTAGAAGGGAACAAACTCCCATGTTGTCAACAAATAAAAACTATGACTATTAAATACTAAATATTAAATAAATGCATTTACCTAAGTAAGCTTAAGTAAATAGAATAAATGATAAATAATTAATTATTTACTCTAACATGTACATCCTCTTAAGATTTGGGAGATGACTCCTTGAACATATTTTATAGTAAATGAGGGCCCTTGGAAAGCAAAGGAAGTAATTGTATGGTGATTCTCTAGGTGAGCTAGAGATGCATGGCTAGGGGTCGCAGTCAAGTGTAGAGGTGTTAGAGTGATTGAATGTTGATGATACTTCAATCAAGGCTTGGTAAGTGTTAGGAGGATGTGTAATGAAGAACCAATTTCAATGGGAGGAATTGGTGGAATTTCTATGGAGGGAAAAACATGTTTCTCATCAGGAAACCTACTAAACCCTTAAAACCCTTGGTTTTAGGCTTAATTTGTGGTCGTACTGTATGGACATGTTGGGAACCCTAGACCACCAAAATATTTGAGTTCTTTAAAAAGGGTGTTTGGATCAATGGTTTAGTTGACCCCTTGTTAAGGAATTTTGCAAGATATTTTGGATTTTCTTCATTAGGAGGACTGATTGCTTGCAACCTTATTTCAAGAAATTTTGTGAAATCTTGCATGATTTTTGGAACTTGATTTGGGTTTCAAGTTTGTTTGTGGTTGTGAACCTTGAAGGGAATCCAAATGCATTCTTAGGTGACTATTCATCCATTTGGGGAGTCATATGAGTATTTGTGTTGGTTGTAATGTTGGAGAGTTATTGTTCTTGCATTGGTGTGTACTAGTTGGAAAGCCTACGATCTCCTTGTTAGGATCCTAAGGAGAATAGGATAACTAGTGACCCTATTAGGTCAAGAGAAAGACCTAAGGTATCCCTAGAAGTAGCTAGGGTCAGAGCAAGACTAGTTGTCACATTAGAGTGGTACCAGAGCAAGTTAAAGACTTCAGAAGGAGGTGTATGTCTACAACTACTAGAGAGTCAGTAGGTGAGTCAAGTATGGCGACTAATGCAGAGCTAACAAAGGAAATTGTTGAGAAAAAGGAGAAGAATAGACTCCTTGAAGTAGCCTTGGAAGAGGTGAAGACAAAATTGGATGAAGTTGTTGACGCAACTAAAAAGAAGGAAGAAGAGGATAATGAGAAGGGTAAGGAGATAATAGAAAAAGATGTTGTCCTTGAGCTAGATCCTATCTTGAATGTGTAATACCCCAAAATTGGTACATTTCCATGTAAACCAATTTTGGTCTATTTTGATAAACCCTAAGTCCTATTTTACTAGGCAATTCTTATTCTGGTTATCACTACTTGACCTACTTGTCAGATGTAGAAAACCCTAATCTGTATTAATCACATTCTCTATTTAATTCCTAAATATTGACTCGAATTAGCTACATTAAACCTATTGATTAAATTTGATTTAATTGTAACTGTTCATATTATAATTAAATTAAATTACTTCTTTAAGCTAATGTGCGAAGGAATTAAACATATTTAATTTAATGAGGTAGTGTCTTTATTTCAATTATTGGGTTTAATTGCTCAATTAATTAGAAATATGATGAAGTCATATCTCATTTTATTAAATTAAATAATCTTCCAAATCTTATCTTTAGTTTAGGAATGAGAATTCTAAGTGATCCATCTCTTGAATTGGAATTGACTTAATCAACTTATTCTCACACTCAAGTGAATTTCAGTTAACTCTTCATTATACTCAAGATCTGAGTTAGTTAACCTCACCTACATTGGGAATCTTTCATCTTGATTGAATCTCAGCTTTAATCTGGACCATCCATTCCAATCAATCTTGATCATTTTGGGAATTATATTTAAGAGGCTTCTAATTCCTTATTAGGGGGATGAAAATTGAATTGCATCAAATTACTTTCAAAATAAATACTAAATTACTTAATACTTTCATAGCTTTCATACTTACTTAGCATTAAATTTCATCTAAATTAAAATGCACTCATATAGCTTAATTTTCTTTTCTTATTATTAGATTAGAATTTCATTTCATCTAGATTAATTGCACTATCATATAGTTGCATAAATTCTTCATACTAAAAGGTCTAGTTTCCCACTTCTTGATCTGAGAGCAAAGGCAAAATCTTTCTAGTTAGAAGGCAATAGTTCTCTCTATTGGATTACTTGGATAAACAATTCAATGTTCATTCTAGGATGATCTCTCAGGTAATGATCATGTTGGAGTGTGTGAGATCTGAGGCCCACATTCCTCCATATACATTTCTGGTGCCCACCGTAGGGCTGAGAAATTAATTTTTCTAGCCTCATCTGCTCTGTTTTCTATTTTTTTAACGATTCTGTCATATTCATCCATACAAATTTCTAGATTTTCGTGTGAGAAATCTCATTTTCACATAAAGAACTGAAGATTTTGCCTCTTTCATTGCACTTCCTTGCATGAAAAAGTGCATAATTGCATAGTTTCTCATGCGGTGCACAACATTTTCTCGTGCAGGCTTGTGCAGGATTTCGTGTGAAATTTTGCAGCAGCACATGCAAAATATAGTTTTCCAGAATTCAATTTTTTATCATCATGTTTGGCTAATAGTTTTCTCTAAAACATTTTCTTTTAGATTTTTGGTTTTCTATAGAATAATAGTGGTTTGTAGGACACTTTGATGAAGACCCCTTTATCTAGACACTTCAAACATGTACTGACTATGTGATTGCAGGACACTTGCCAACGATACACATTTTAAAGACTTATTTTTAACCCACTCAAAATGTCATGTCTTCTTTTTTCTTTTCACACATAGTATAATTTGGGCTTGTGAACTTCATAGGGTGCAAGATAGGGGAATAGGGGAGCATGCTCTTTACCACTTGGAAGTCATGCCCAAGGGTAAATCAAAAACCTAGAAGCCTCTTAAAGATGGCATCCAAGGGAGGCAAGAAAGTTAGTGGTTCTCTAGTATGAGTCCTCTTCTATGAAAGGATGATGATTTCCTTTTAGGGAGTTAAAATCTTGAGAAAGGAAAAGTTTGGATCAATTAAGCTAACTTGGTGATTAACATTTCTTGCATGTTTGGATAGGGTGACAAGGTAGAGGAGTATGCTCTTTCCCCTTGAGGGAAATCAGAAACTCGAAGCCTTAAATCCAAACCACTAGTTTGAGTCAACCTTTAGAGGGCCTACCAGAGCAATCCAACCTCCAAGAATGACCCAAGTGAGTACACTCATTTCACTGAAGATTCCAACTCACTATAATAAAGAAGCTTTGCAGAGTGAAAGACTCCAAAGCCATATTAATTTATTCTTCCTCATTCTGATATCACATATCAAGAAGAGGCTCTGTAAACTACATTGGCCGATGCTAGCCCTAGTCTTGGTAGTTAAGTGTGTGCAGTTATAGATGCCGGTGTGGGCTACTGGCCTCAACTTTGCTCACGAAGCCACTGGGGGTTAATGTAAATGAAAGTCAAGTAAAAACCTTTTAGTTAGTTGCTACTTGGTTCACCTTCGAAAGGAGGCATAATCTTTGTGCAAGGAGGGGGAAGAATCTCTCCTATAAAACTCACCATGGGCATGTACTTGGGCATTGGAAGGTGGTATATGTGCTTGAACCCTACCACAAAGGTGTTCATTTAGCCTATATGTTATTTAGCCCTTGGAATACACTAAAAATATAGGCACCCTCTAGTGGGGTGACACGGCTATGTGAGGTGAACGTATGCACATAAGTTGTGGGACAAAGGTTTTGCTTCCTCTACCATTTTTGGTTATAGGGATAAAGCGTGTTTGTTATTGAGTCTTAAACTTGTCCAAACCTATCAAAAAAAACTAAAAGTCAAGACTCCCCTATCCCTCCAAGTTGCTTTGTCCTCGGTTGGATTGTTCACGACTACTGCTTGCTTCTCATGTCTTTCTAAAAAATAACTGTCTTGTTTAAAACCAAAATGATGTTTAACAACTTGCAAACCATCTTGTTGTTGATCTAAAATCTTTCAAAACAACCAACAATCTATCCAAAACCATTTGAAACTTGTAAAATCTCTTAAAATTCAGTCTTAGTTGCTAATCTAGTCTCTAATTTCGTACCCAATTTGGAAATTTTTTGTGAGAGTACCTTTTTAGCCAACACTTCTTCATGTGTCCCTATCAAGGTTCTTGTAAAATCCTATGCAAATCTCTATGCAAGATCTTGCAAACTTTGTCCTTTGTTAGAATCCTATTTTCTTGTCAGTCTAACACATCCTTGTGCAGACTTGTACAAGTACTCACGTGAGAAACCTAGTCCAAAATTGTTGTTTTGAGTCTTCAACTAGTTCATTGCACTTTCTTGAATGGTTCCTTGAGAATCTTCACGTGGGATCTTGTCTTAAAATTATCAAATTTTTCTATCAGAGCTACCTGTGCTCTAAGTGTAGTCTATTACCTATGACATTTTACCAATTTTCTATTTGCAAACAATGTCAAACAATGACATCTTTCTTAGCTAACAACTTGTGACCTACACTCAACCTAGTCTCGTTTCTTAGTTACCTTGTTCTTGTTCTTTAGTGCTTGTCATACTCTATGTCATGATAGTTATAATCTTTTGCTCTTCTAGCCATTACTTAGATGACTCATACCTTAGTATACAACACTCTTATGTTTCTTCTTTGAGACTACATTCTAGTGTGGTCCTTGTCTTAGTTTTTGCTTCTTTTCCTTGTCTATGACTGTGGCGACAAGAAGCAGAAACATGTTTTATCCCCTTAGACTTAGACTAGGTAGAGCTAGGGGTCATAATCATGGAAAAGGTTTCTTTCTAGTTTATACATGGTCTATGCCTAGTTCATCTAGTAAGGAGTCTTCATGATCTCCTTCACTTGCCAGATCACCTCATGTTCAAAGAATGCTCTCTATAAACTTACAACAAACTAGGAACCCCTTTTATTAAGAGGATCCCTAAATTAGAAAAGGTCATAAATCTCCAAACAACACAATGAAATTATTATTCAAAGGACCTTTCCAACCAAAACATATTGAAACCATTCACATTCCTATAATGGTTGATCAAGGACCTGAACAGGGAGAACATAATAGAGACCAAGATCAAAACAAAAATGAAAAACATAAGGAACCTCTTCTTACTAATGAGAATGAGGAAGATATAGGAATACTTCTTGAACACATCAAAAAGTGTTTTAAGGACAAAAACTTCTAGAAAGTCATGGAAATCCTACTTAACGAAGAAAAAGAGAAATTATTTCTAAAACTTGTCCAAGAGGGGAGCTAAGCTACCTCATCACTTTAACATTGAAAATATCATTACACCTAAAGAGGGAAGTAAAACATCAAAATTGCAAAAATAGTTGAAGATCATGCAAGATCAACTAGCCCAAATAATGTGTGATAAAGAAAACCTTGCAAAAACATACACCTTAGATGCTCTTTGTCCATCCCCATTTGACAAGAGTATAGAAATGCCTCCTTTTCCAAGAGGAGTTGAGTTACCTAAGTACGATAAATACTTTGGAACTACCAATCTTCAAGATCATCAGTAAGAATTCGGGGCCTTGTCTATGGAATTTATGCATAATCAGACATATCTCATGCGTCTATTCCCAAGAAGTCTAGGTGGTTAGGCTATGGAGTGGTTTCCCACTTGCCTACTGGTATCAAAACATTTGATGAGATATCTAACCTATTTTTCCAATAGTACTCTCACAACATCCAACACTTGGTTAACATTCAAGACTTGTGTATCCTTAAATAGAAAGTTGGGGAACCTTTCCTCACATTCCTCCAGAGATGGAGACAACTTTACACCAAATATTCATGAAAGATTCTTTAAATGGAAAATCTTGAGATCTTTACTAATAACCTCCTACCTAATTTTGGGTACAAATTTTAACTTAAAGGTCCATGCACCTTCAAAGACATGGTCACACAAGCTATCCGTATAGAGAAATTCATGGTCAAAAAGGGTAAACTAACCCTTTAAAAGGACACTAAAAAAGGATCCAACTCTAACAAGTAAAAATCCAAGTACATGAACAAAAATTGAGAGGTTGTGCATGATGGAGTTGTTGACAACATTACTCCCAAACTTGCTAAGGCTGCCTTCAATCTTACAAACAATCTCAAAGAATCCAAGAATGTTGAGAAACCTCCTTCTAACAATAAGACATTTGGAAACAAATTGAAGAACACCTCTTGGGTCTCATGCCCAAAATGAGAATATACACCTCTTGGTGAACCTTTGGATGTAGTCTATAAGACCTTGCTACAAAATAATCTCATTCCTCCATTACATAACTCTCATCCTTATGATCCATAACCATGACCACCATGGTGGAATGAAACTACATTTTACAAATATCACCAAAACAAATGTCACAAAACCAACAATTGCATCAACTTGTGTCACAAGGTCCAAGACCTAATTGATGATGGTGACATTATTGTGGATGGACATAACAAGGCTTTCAAGGAGCCATTCTCATCTTATGAAAAAGGAGAAACCTCAAAATAGAAATCTCATAATAAGATCAACTATACATACTCTAATGATGATGATGAGATAGTCCACATGGTTGAACTTGTGGATGCTGAGTACTGTGATGTCATCACCATCAAGGAAAACAAGACAAAACTAAACCTAAGATACCATTTGTCTTAAGGGGCCCTTCTTCCACTACATTGGGCAACAAACCATCACAATCTTATGCCAATGCTATTACACATTCTTGTGCCAAGTTGGGACTCAAAGGCCCTACACCTTTTGCTCCTGATCTCAAACAACACAAAGACAAACCTCTTGTTGGTCCTTCTAGAAAAGGAACAAAATGTGCAACAACTTCTGTGAATACTAGCTATAGTATCCTCAATTAGTTATAGTGAACTAATGCTCAAATTATAATCTTTGACTACTCAAAATCTCACCTGCTCATAGGAAAATTCTCGACAAAGCCCTCACTGAGGCAAACATACCTCAAGATTTTGATCTTGGGTTCCAATCTATGGTAGGTCATCTAACCCCACTTTACTATATGTCCTTCTCTGAGGAGGATGATAATTCACTGAGTCATTTGCATAATCAACCTCTACACATTGAGGTCATGATACACTAGAAACATGTCTGTCATGTGATCATCAATAATGGAGCTGGTTTTAACATTGTCTCTACTGCTCTACTCAAACAATTGGACTATTTTGAAGAGTCCACTAATCCCTGTCGCAAGATAACTATCAAAGCATATGATGAAGTTGAATGAAAATCTTTAGTTCTTGTGGTGTTTCCTCTTCATGTTGGTCCTGTAGAAAGGGATGTCACTTGACATCCCCTTGGCTTACAAGATTCTTCTAGGAAGATCATGGATACATGAGATGCATGCTATGCCTTCCACTTACCACCAATGTGTAAAATTCCCATTTCATGGCTCTAAAGTTGCCATACCTACAAGTACTAGCTATACCTGTAACATGCTAAAATCTGTTGAAAAAATTGTACCTATTAATAGAGAATCTATAGACCATCATGATAACAAGCTGAAACAAATTGAGCATTCACTCAAGCTAAAAGAACTCAGAATGGGTGAATATTGCATAGAACCAATTTTATCTCTAACATCTCTTCCTGAGTCTCCGTGTCACTATGGGAGACCATCTGAAGTAAAGAGAACTTTTGTGTTAACACCTCAAACTAAGTATGATGGTACTTTTGTTAAAGCTACTATTCCTCTCGAGGAGGAAGCTAAAAATAAAGCTATTGCTGTATGGATCTACAAAGAGGAAACTCCAGTTGACATCACTGAACAATCTCATGAATTTACTCCTGATAAGTATGGTCCCAGTATTAGACTCATGAAATGCTTTGGCTATAAGGGGGCTGGTCCTATTGGATGCAACAAAAATGGTCTGATTGATCCTATCAAAGTGATAGCTAGAAGGAATTGAGACACACCTGGTCTAGGCTTCAAGAAGATTCCCTTCCATCTAGGGAGTAACAAATTCATACCATAACCTGAGAGTTCATCTAAAAATGAATCAAAAGTTGAGTCTAATGACCATGAAGATAATGTTCATGATGAGGATCCTTGTCCTTATCCAATTCCTGATGATCTAGCTACATTATTTTCAGAACCAGATGACTTTGTACCACGTGTTAACACCATGGATGGTGATAGTGATTCTTTTGATGATACTGCCGATTCACATCATACCCAACAAGAACAAGGAGAGTCTAGTCATGCTTTACACATTGAGTACCTTTGTAAAAATCTAGATGATCAAGACGAGTTTGTTCCTATCACTATTGGATAATTCTATAGTCTGTCTCCATGCAGTACAGATTCTCAAGAGTATGAATTCAACTCTCTCTCAAAAGAAACTACAAAAAAAGACATAGATCAAGTTCATGTCTATGAAAACCTCCTCAAAGTAGGTGACTCATCTAGGGTTAGGTTAGATGAGTCCTATCCAACTATTGTCCTTGAGTCTTTGATTAATGACATTAATGCTCAAAGGGATTCAAACACACTTGTGGAAGAAGTTTCTCTAGGTCTTGAATTGCTTGTCCAAGAATTTAATGATTATATTGTGAATGCAGTTGAACCCACCACATATCTTTCACTCACCTATCCTAAGCTCATAGATTGGAATTTCTATGCATCTAGTGAAGTCCTCACATTCCTGAATGACCATGCACTTGCCTGTTACTTAAATGTTGTCAAACTAATATCTTCCACCAATGCATAAAGCATCAACATGACTGAAGCTGACATCAAATTTCTAAGTCATACAATCAAAGAGAAAAAAATAGAAGGTCTGATGGTGAAAACCACATTGTCGTAGTGCTGGAACCTTAAAAAGTAAAAATAAAAGATGTATCCAAGGGTGAAAACCTCTCCGAGGCACCTATGGATGAGATATTTGATGTACTTCCTAGTCATTTTCAAGAAAGATCATTAGTGTTGATAGAACCAACACAACTGATCAACTTGGAAATAGAGGAACAACCTCACATGATACATCTTGCACAATTGCTATCTCCAGAAGAAAAAGAGGAATTCATTGCTTTCTTCCAAGAGGAAAAGATAAACTTTGAGTGGACATACTCAAACATGCCAATATTAGATCCTAATCTCATTATGCATCACTTGTCTATCACACCAAGAGTTAAAATATTCAAACAAAAACTTAGGAAAATGCATCCTTATGCTGCATTTCTTGTCAAAGTTGAATTGGAGAAGCTTCTGAAAGCTAGTTTCATTTGCACTATTGATTATGTTGAATGGATATCAAACATTGTTCTAGTCTCCAAGCTTGACAAATCTATTAGAGTTTGTATAGATTTCTAAGATCTAAACTTAGCATGTCTAAAAGATGATTTTCTACTCCCTAATATTGATATGATAGTGGACATGATGACATGATATGAGATGTACTCACTCATGGATGGATTTTCTAGTTATAATTAGATCAAAATTGCACCAAAAGATCAGGAAAAGACTACTTTCACTTATGCATGGGGAAATTTCTATTGAAACATGATGCCATTTGGCCTAAAAAATGTTGGTGCTATATATCTGTGGGTATTCACTATAATTTTTCACTACATGATGCATAAAACAATGGAATACTATGTGGATGATACTCTAGTTAAGAGTGGAAAACACAACACCCACCTTCAAGATTTAGGACCTATCTTAGATTGCATGGAGAAATTCAGTTTGAGACTTATTCCTAAGAAATGTGCATTTGGTGTAACATCTAGGAAATTACTTGGCACCATCCTTTCTACAAAAGGAATCGAGGTCAATCTAGAGAAATTTCAAGCAATCATGGACATGTCTCCACCTCATAATATCAATTAGATGAGGGGCTTACAAGGAAGACTTCAATCTATTCATAGATTCATCTCATAGCTAGTGGATAGGTCACAACCTTTTACCAAGACTTTATATAAAGGTGTGAAATATAACTGGAGCCAAGATTGCAATTAGAGTCTAACACAGATAAAGAAATACCTTGCTAATCCATTGATCTTGATGCCTCCTATTCACAAGAAGTCTCTTATTCAATACATGTCAGCAACAAAGACATCTCTGGGTATCTTTCTAGCTCAAGAGGACAATGATAACAAGGAAAGATCCATTTACAATCTAAGTCGCATGCTGATCTCCTATGAAAAGAATTACAACATCATTGAGAAGTCTTGCTTGGTAGTTGTCTTTACTTTCCAAAAGTTGAGACACTACATGCTTGCCCATACTACATGACTGGTTTCTAAAATTGATCCACTGAAGTACTTACTTAGAAAGGCAGCTCTAATAGGAGGGTTTGATAAGTGGGTCACGATACTAAGTGAGTTTGACATTTAGTATGTTAAACGAAAGGCTATCAAGAGACAAGAAATTGCTAATCAGTTAGCAGAGGCACCCATGTAGAGGCTTCTTCCACTAAATGTTGACTTCCTTGATGAATCAATTCTGACACTCACACATCAAACTTGGGTGATGTTCTTTGATGGTTCCTTCACACAACAAGGATCCAAAGCTGGACTGTTATTCATAACATCACAGAAATATTCACTGCCTAAGGTGTGCAAGATTTTGTTTTCTTGTACAAACAATATTGTAGAATATGAAGCTCTTATTAATGGCATGAAGATGGTAGTTGAATGGAGAGTAGATTAGGTGCACATCTTTGGTGATTCACAACTCATAATCAACCAAGTCAATGATGTATATTAGATGAAAGATGAGAAATTGATCCCTTATAAATGCATGGTGGATGATCTGAAGAAATACTTTGCTCATATCACTTTTCAATAGGTTCATCGAGCAAACAACAAAGTAGTTGATGCCATGGATACTCTTGCTTCCTTGTTACAAATGCCAGAGAATGATCTTCGACACGAGTTACTGGTGGAAATGTTACTCCACCCTACCTATGATACCCTTGAATCTCAGATTATTTGTTCTATTATAGGACACAATTCATCCCGCTACCACCACATATACTCCTATCTACGTGACCAAACCATTTTGGATGGTCTAACCTAGAATGAAAAATGTCACCTTATCTATAATGCTTCACATCATGTCTTTATTTCTAACAACTTGTTTAGGATAGGTCTCAACAGAACATTCCTTAGGTGTCTAGAATCCAATGAGTCTAAATGTGCTTTAATCAATGTCCACAAGGGCATTTGTGAATATGACTCAAACAATTTGACACTAGCTTGTAAATTTATTAGGGCTAGTTACTATTGGATGAATATAGAGCAAGAGGCAATCAAATATCCCAAGTCTTGTAAACAATGCTAGCTCCATGGGAATCTTATTCATGTTCCAACTAGGGAGCTAATTCCATCTATCATGCTATGGCCATTCCAACGATGGGCCTTTGATTTTGTTGGTCAGATTCACCTATCTTCTTTAAATGGACATAAGTTCATTATTACAGCTATAGACTAGTTCACTAAGTGGGTGGAGGTAGCCTCTCTCTATAGAAAATGGAAAAACTATAGCTTTGTTCATCATGAATTACATCATATGCTGATATGGTGTACCTTCCCCCATTATTATTGACAATGGAGGACAATTTAAAAACAAGGTTCTTAAAGAGTTATGCAAAAAGTTTAAAATCTCACAACATTGGTCTTCTATCTATTACCCCCAAGGTAATGGTCAAGTAGAGGCATCCAACAAAGCGATTCTTAAGATCTTACATCAGACAGTTAGCAAATCTAGAAGGGACTGACACCTTCAGATTAATCCAGCTTTATCGACTTATATAACAAGTATTAGAACTCCAATGGGTACAACACCTTTTGCTTTGGTCTATGGAGTGGATGTTGTACTTCTAATTGAGGTTGAGATCCCTACTCTAAGAATCTCCATGAAGGGCCTCATTACTGACGATGACTACATAATATCTTGGTTTCAAGAGCTAGTATTATTAGATGAATGTTAGCAAGTGGCGTATGATCATCTTCGAGCTTACTAGTAGCATATGTCCAAAAGTTACAATAAGAAAGTTAGGCCATGTGACTTCCATTTGGGTGATCTTGTTCTGAGAGAAAACCCTAAGAATCATCAACAATAGGTACAAAGAGGGAAGTTCAAACCCAACTGGCTTGGTCCCTACATAATTACTGCAGTGTTTGGATCTAGTGCTTACCAACTTTCTACAACCAAGGGAGAGGTTCTCAAGGAGCCTATCAAAACTCTCCATATGAAGCAGTTTAATAGCTAATATGTTTTCCAAAACTCTTTGTATATATCTAAATATCGTAAAAAAAATCAAAAAATTGCAAAAAGTCCCAAAAAAATCATTACCTTGGTAAAAACCTAGCAATAGGCACCTTGATAATACCAAAAAAAATTCAAAAATTAAAACATACAAAAAAATAAAAAAGCAAAGAGAAAAATACAAAAAAATTGAAAAAGAAAAAAAATACCATTGATGAAAACTTGGCAAACAGGCATCATGGTAGCAAAAAAAAAAAATCTCTGCCAAGAAGGTGAAAACTTGGTAAATAGACACCTCTTGTTTCAAATGCTATATCTTGCAGTGCATCTTCTAGCTCTTGTACAATTACTTTCCTACTTTAGTTTGTTTCTTTGACTCATGTATCCATGGATTGAATCTTGTCATAACATGGGGCAACACCCTACAGTGTCATAGGATTCTCTCTTGTGATAGTCACCAGTTGTTCTAACTACATTTGTCTACTGTTGCTAGTGTCACCTTTCAAAATTCCTCTCATGAACAATCTCTTTTGTGATAGTCACTAGTTGTTCCAACTGTGTCTGCCTACTATTGCTAGTGTTACTTTTTGAGACCCCTTTCGTGGAAGATCTCTCTCATGTTAGTCACCAGTTTGTCCTAATTACGTCTGTCTACTATCACTCAATTTCTTACTAAGGTTCTTACTGAAGATTCCTCTTTGACTTTAGTCTCCAGTTGTTCTAACTATGTCTATCTACTATTGTCACCCTACTAAAGAGATTTTTATTTCATCTATGTTTTGGACATTAACACTTGACATTAATCCTATTACAAGAAAAATGAACTCAAAACGATAAACTTGTTTTGATATGTCGAGCTTTTCTTTGTTTGTTTTGCTTTCACTTTATTATGTCTCTTCAAGCAACTCAATGATGTCTCTTTTGAGTAGAGAAGTGATGAATGGGGGCGTGATCTTTTCTTTTCTTTCTATTTTTGGTTTAGTTCCAATGATCTGAAACACCCATATAAAGAGGGGTGTCCACTATAAGAGCCTCTATCTCATATTCAATGGTCATGTGTACCTCAACTTCTTTTATATGGCCTCTTCATTGAGGTTGGTTCTTTTCCTTGCTTGTTTGAGTGAATTCTCTATGCTACAATAAATATTGATACTCATCCTACTAGGTGAACATATGGGTCACTGCAAGTATACCTAGCACACTTTTGTCTCAGGTTACAAATGCAAGGGTGATTGTGGACAAAATACTTACTAATTACTTAGCATAAGAAGGATCTCTCATGTGTTTATTATGTCTGCATGTAAGAAACATTCTGGTCATCCTAGCATTTATACTTTGATGCTTATTTTGACTTGCTACATTGAAAGGGACAAATGTTATGGTCATTCTGGCTATTTGTGCCTTGAATGCTTACATTTAATCCTGACAAAACTAGAATAGATGTCATATTCATATTCCTATGATTGTAATGTCAGTGGTGATTGTATGACATTTGATATTTCACTATATGCTCAGTGATGATAACTGTCGAAGCATGGTAACTAGATCTAGGGTTGCATCTAGTTTACAGTTGCATCTAGCAATCGACTTGCATTGCATAAATACATGGTTTGATGATTAATTCACCTACGTCCTTTGCGGTGAGGGAATGTTGGCTTCCTCAAAGTATCATGTATCTTCATGGTTGCACAAGTGTTCGGTCCTTTGGTTCATCCTATCAATCTTCATGGGATACCTATCATTATCAACAACAACAGAACATTGCATAAAATGTTAGTTCATTCACATTTTGCATTTCATACATAATCACATGATACACTACATTCATACATCAAAATCAAATTTGCATCCATACATTACATCATATTTGAATTCATAATAACAACATAAACATCTCATGTAAAACAAGCTATAAAGAAAGAAAGATGACCCATGCCAATGGTACTTGACTCGAAATCTCATATATATATATACATATATAAAAAATTGTACATCAGTACAAAAATGGACATTGCTCAAGTATTGTCAATAAAAAATGATACAAAATGGTGCTGGCACACCAATTGATACAAAGCCATATCATAATCAGAGTAAAAAACAATGAATCTAACTCTCTCCTTCCCCCTCACCTCCTAGTGGAGGAGGAGGAGGAGGAGGAGGAGGCAACTCAAGTGTTGCGGTCGACTATGCACCCCTAGACTCTCATACATATTGTGAAAACCAAGGCACTTGCTTGGCCTCATCTGGTACAACCACTATGTAAGCTACAAAGTAATAGGCCACTCTAGCTAACTGCAGCCTAATCTCATCCTGTTTCTACTTTGATCTCTACACCGCTCACTCTAATTTCTCTCATAGCTCTCAGATCTCACACTCTTGGTCAGTAATCTAGGAGCCTCTGACAACTACCTATATCTATAGCTCTCCTAACTATCACTGTGTGGTGCTTTTCTGCTCTCTAGCCCTCCTTAGAGCCTACTGGGTCTGCACTAAGGCATCTTCACCTTGAATCCCTACAATAGGCTGATCTTGCATATCCTCATCCCCTTACTCAACCTCTTGCTCAGCTGGCTGCTACTCCTCTACCTGAGGCCTCTGCGCATCTCCTTTGATGACTCCTAGAGATCCCATCTCCCCTTGTGGCCTCATCTGCCCTATCCCACTACCACTCACACTTGGATCTACTCTCATCTATTGAACTAAGATCTACACCTAATGTGTCCTATGTCTCACCTACTATGGTGGTCCCTACCGTGCATATGCTATCTAGATTAGTATGACCATCTCCACTAGATATATAAACCTTGGGAAAGGATGACTCACAAAGTAAGCCTAATATGTAGGATTCATCCCCCCCTTTGCTACTTTTGGTAGGTAGTCCCACTCTATTGCAACCAAGTTGGGCACATCTATCATCAATCTCCTAGGATCCAATCTTCGGGACCACCCCTAGTCTAAATCTCTAGCTAACCGCACATAGGAGCAATATTCCTACTATATATCTAGTGGCCTCACATACTATTGCCACACGTGAGTTAGTGGGAATCTCTCCACTATTTGCATAGATCAACCTATTAGTGGTCACAAAGTGAACATGTTCCCTAGCTCTCGAGGCACATCATCCCAATCCCTAGTCTCTCTCCACAACCACCATACTACTGCCACTAAGTCATTGAGATGACCTCTCCATTGCTTAGTCTTCCCTAAAGCTATCTGGGTAAGCTGGTCTCTATATCTACAAATATATGGCTCCATCAGCTATCACTCATTGGCAAAAATGGGTCTAGTAACTGGAAGGTGCTCCCAGACCCAGATCTAGAGAACATAAACCCCGACATCCATGCTCTTCCACTCATTATATACAATCTCATGCATCTCATGGAACATGTGCACAAGTATGCAATATCCCCACCCATATCTCTCTAGGGTCTCTAACATCATCTGCAACATCCTACCCCATTTGTACTCTAGTCCGTATTTTCCTCTATTAGGCATCAAGAAATAGCTGATAAATATCCCTAACATTGCTACCAATCTATGTGTGCGCCCATAGGTATGCACAAGCTCATCCTAGGTGATGGATCAGCTCATGATCAACTCCTCCTGAAACATGGCTCTTAGTGCCTCTGTTCTCATCTATGACATTATGTCAAACACTACTCTAGGCCTATGGAAGGGTATCCATAGTATCTAATAGATTTCCTCTGGTGTCACTATCATCTCTCCCTATGGCAAGTGGAATGTATTTGTCTCTAAATGGAAATGCTCTAGCAGTGCAATTAGCAGGCCATGATTCACCAACACTGGTGGAATTTGACAAAGATATGATAAGCCCAATCTGTCAATGTGAGCCATATCAACATTATCAAGTCTCTGCAACCAAGCTTCGTATGACAGGTAATGGGATTGAAATCTAACATCCTCAAAAGTATCCTAAACACATGTGAAAATAATAGGCAAATGATTAGTCTCCACTAAACAAACATGATGAAAGAAGTCATGAAATTGCAGTAAAAAATCAAATTTCACACGCAAAAAACTTGCATTTAACACTAGAATTTTGTGCCAGATCTCATGTTCTTGCATGAGATTGCACAACTTCGTGCAAGGATACACTTTCTTGTGTGAGAAGTAATCAAGTTCTAAGAAAAAAACAAACCAAAAAATTAGGGTTTTTCATGCAACAAATGGGTATCCACCATGCAAGAAAATTGACAAAGCCACATGATGAAGTACTAGGTTGGTACTTTTCTTGTGAACTCTGATTGACATCGCTCGAGGAGAGACACCCTCGCGTGAGAACCAACAAGACAATAATTAGAAAAACCTAAAAATGACCAAAACTACCTCGAAAAGCATGAAAATTAAATACGAATCAAGCTTATTGACTACTCAATAGATGCTCATAGTCCGTTGGCCAACTGTGTCATCAGGAGCACTCAAACTGATGTGTAGACAAGGGGACCACCATTTTTGCCTCAGAGCTCTCTTCTTCATTAAAGAAAAAAGTGAAAATGATTTGAAAATGACCCTTTGAGCCCTTATATAGGTTTTCACCTAATTTTTCAAAGTGTTCTAATTGACGTGAAAATCCCCTTGGCTAATATGACCATTCTGAATCCATTTTCAAGATCGAATTCAAAACCTGACACACTTAAATAACTCAAAATCACATTTTAAAATTTTGGGACCGACGTGATCAAACACTTGTGTAGTCCAATTTTTTTGATACTTTGTGAATCTTGGAATCTTTTCAAATCACAATTCTCTTCAAATTTTTTCAAACCTCTAGAAAAAGTCAAATCAAGTCAACTATGGTCAAACTCTAGTCAAACTTGGTCTTCTGGACCTTGAAATCACTTTGAATTGACTCCAAATTTTCTTCAGATCCTTCTAATCTCTTCTATATTCTTTTTAACCTTAGATTTCTTTAGTATCTTTCAATGTATTGTTCTAAATCATATTTCTAGTGTGTCATCTTTCCATTTCACTCCTGAGGGGGTAGGATGATTACATCATTGAATCTAAATTTTGACTCAATCTAAATCTCATGTCCTCATCACTTGGGGCATCTAATCACTTAGGGATCCTTTTCCCTTTTTTATATGACATCTACGTCATCTATCTCATCTTTTGATCAGTTGATCGCATCTTATAGTAGTCCTTATCAAAGTTTGATGGACAAGTATCGGGACAATCTAAACCTTGACTCCTGGGGATCAAGCCTCATTTTGGGGATGATTCTATGACTCATGATGGGATCTTGCTATCTTTTATGGACTAGTATCTAGATGTTCTATCTGGATCCCTTAAGGTTAAGTTTCATTCTGGAGATAATCTTTAAAAGCTTATCAATCTCGGTATCTAGATGTTCCATCTGGATCCCTTAAGGTTAAGCTCCATTTTGGAGATAATCTTTAAAAGCTTATCAATCTTTGCATCTAGGTGTTCTATCTAGATCCCTTAAGGATAAGCTCCATTCTAGAGATAATCTTTAGAAGCTTATCAATCTTGTTATTTGGGTGTTCTATCTGGATCCCTTAAGGTTAAGCTCCATTCTAGAGATAATCTTTAAAAGCTTATCAATCTTGGTATCTAGGTGTTCTATCTAGATTCCCTAAGGTTAAGCTTTGTTCTAGAGATAACTTTTAAAAGTTTATCAATTGGTCTTTGTATTATCAATTTTGGAACCAATCTC
The DNA here is from genome assembly GCA_028749045.1 of Cupressus sempervirens. NCBI lineage: Eukaryota > Viridiplantae > Streptophyta > Pinopsida > Cupressales > Cupressaceae > Cupressus > Cupressus sempervirens. The sequence goes on along the minus strand of CM053785.1, from coordinate 710,112,323 downwards.
ATTTCTTGATTTTTGCATCATACTTTTGATTTCTTTGAATTGAACGTGTTGCTCACGCATTCATTCAAAGAGGGGCAAATGTAATACCCCAAAATTGGCAAATTTCCATATAAACCAATTCTAGTCTATTTTATCAACCCTAAGTCCTATTTTACTAGGCAATTCTTATTCTGGTTATCGCTACTTGACCTAATTGTCAGATGTAGAAAACCCTAATATGCATTAATCACATTCTCTATTTAATTCCTAAGTATTGAATCGAATTAACTACATTAAACCTATTGATTAAATTTTATTTAATTGTAAGTGTTCATACTATAATTTAATTAAATTACTTCTTTAAGCTAATGTGCGAAGGAATTAAACATATTTAATTTAATGAGATAGTGTCTTTATTTCAATTATTGGGTTTAATTACTCAATTAATTAGAAATATGCATTTATGAAGTCATATCTCATTTTATTAAATTAAATAATCTTCCAAATCTTATCTTCAGTTCAGGAATAGGAATTCTAAGTGATGTATCTCTCAAATTGGAATTGACTTAATCAACTTAGTTTCACCCTCAGGTGAATTTTAGTTAACTCTTCATTATACTTAGGATATGAGTTAGTTAACCTCACCTACACTGGGAATCTTCCATCTTGACTGAATCTCAGCTTGAATCTTGACCGTTCATCCCAATGAATCTCAATCATTGATAGATTTTGGGAATTCTATTGAAGAGGCTTCTAATTCCTCATTAGGGGGATGGAAATTGAATTGCATCGAATTACTATCAAAATATGTACTCAATTGCTTAATAATTTCATAACTTTCATAATTGCTTAGCATTAAATTTCATCTAAATTAAAATGCATTCATATAGCTTAATTTTCTTTTCTTGTTATTAGATTAGAATTTCATTTCATCTAGATTAATTGCACTATCATATAGTTGCATAAATCCTTCATACTAAAAGGTCTGGTTGCTCGCTTCTCGATTTGAGAGAAAAGGAAAAATCCTTCTAGTTAGAAGGCAATATGTCGCTCTATTGGATTACTCAGATGAATAATTCCAGGATGATCTCTCAAGTAATGACCATGTTGGAGTGTGTTTGAGGATTTGAGGCTTGCATTCCTTCATATACAGAATGAGGAACCTTTCTTGAAAGCTATAAAAGCCCTAGGTGGAAAAGCTTTGGAAGGTGTGCCACTATTCAATGGAAAGATGGACATAGATGCATTGATGGATTGGTTGGATGGCATGGAGAACCATTTTGAGTGTGAAGAGGTGTTAGATGCACAAAAGGTCAAAGTGGCTAAGTCAAAACTCAGAGGCTCAGCGTTAACTTGGTGGAAATATGTCCAAGATGAGAGGATTAGCATGGGCAAGAAGCCTATAGCCATTGGAATGCCATGGTCACCAAATTGAAGGAGAATTTCCTACCTGAGGATTTTAAAATCCAATTTCACAAGAGAAGACAAGAACTAAAACAAAAAGATTTGGATGTGGCCCCTTATATAGAGGACTTTCAGAGGTTATGCCTTAGATCCAAGAAACAAGAGGAAGAGCCAATAAAGGTCGCTAGGTATTTGGGTGGTTTGAAGTGGAAAATTCAAGAGGAGCTTAGCTTATGGACACCTACAATTGTTCAAAGGTGCCATCAGCTAGCCATAAAGGTGGAGGAGAAGAATAAGAAGAAAGGAGATTCCCACTTCAAAGAAAAATTCAAGGGAATAAATCAAAGAGGACAAAGAGGAGGTTAACAAGGTAGAGGTAATGAGCAGAGAAACCAAGTTGAGACCAAGATAATAGAGAAAGCCATTGAAAGCACTTCTAGAGGAGGTTATAGTAGAGGGAGAGGTAACAAAGGAGATTCTAACAAGGGTAGATGATCAAGCAGAAGAAAATCCTACTTTGCTAGCATGAAGTGCTACAATTGTGGTCAACTAGGGCATCCAACATATAGATGGCTTGAGAAGCTCTCTTCTTCAAACCATGACAAAAGAATTTCATATGCACAACGAGATAACTCTAGCTACAAGGAGAATGAAGTGGATCGCGTAGAGTTTGAGAAAGGTGAGAACCTTGTGTTTAGGATAATACTGATCAAATAACATACTCCTAATGAACCTAAGCATAGGAGGGCTCTATTTAGGATTAGATGCAAGATCCTTGGGAAGGTCTGCAAGGTAGTGGTAGATTTAGGCTCTACTGACAATATAATACCAAAGGAGGTAGTTGAGAAGCTTAAGCTAGCTAAAATACCACATGTGAATCCATACAAGGTAACTTAGCTCAACAAAGGTCAAAGCATATTGATGAATGAGAAGAATTAGGTTGAATTATCCATAGTAGGGTACAAGGATAGGCTATTGTGTGACATCTTACCTATGAATGATTTCCATCTACTATTAGGTAGACATGACAGTATGATAGAGATGTAGTATATGATGGCAAGGCAAACCCAATATCATTCAAGAAAGGAGGCATAAATTTTAAATTCCAATCTTTTTTGGAGGGAGAAGAACCAAAGTCTAAGGTGCCTAGTGTGTTATTATGCAGTGGGAAAGAATTTTTTAAGGATCTTAAGGATGAAGAGATCCAAGGCTATATAGTGGTATTTAAGTCCAAGGGAGAAGATAAGACAATTAAGGACTCTTTTCTTGTAGAGGTTCAAGCATTGCTTGAAAAATACAAGGATATCGTGAGTGATGGAACTCCTTCTACCCTACCTCCTACAAGATTCATAAGCCATAAAATAGACTTTGTTCTAGGTGCATCCTTACCAAACAAAGTAGCATAAAAACTCATTCCAGACCAAAATCTAGAAGTGACAAGACAGGTACAAGAAATGATGGACCAAGGTCTAATCAAGAAGAGCATAAGCCCATGTGTAGTCCCTATTATACTAGCATCCAAAAAGTGAGGAAAATGGAGACTATGTATGGATTTAAGGGCCATAAATAGGATCACAAGCAGGTATAGGTTTTCGATACCTAGGATTGAGGATATCATGGATTGTCTTGGAGGGGCAATGTACTTCACAAATTTGGACTTGAAGAGTGGATACCACCAAATCAAGATTAGGGAGGGAGATGAGTGGAAAACAACATTTAAGACAATCGATGGGATTTATGAATGGCTTATGATGCCATTTGGTCTCTCAAATGCTCCTAGCACATTCATGAGGCTCATGAATGAAGTTCTTAAGGACTTCACTGGAAGGTTTGTGGTGGTGTATCTAGATGATATACTCATTTCCAACAAGACCAAGGAAGAACACATCAAACATGTGGAAGTAGTATTGTAGAGACTTCATGAGGAGAAGCTTTTTATAGATCTTGAGAAGTGTGACTTATTCAAGAAAGAATTGGTGTACTTGGGTTTTGTGGTGTCTAAGGGATCCTTGAAGATGGATCAAGGAAGGTTGCTGCTATCCTCAACTAGCCACCACCTACTACATCTAGTGAGGTAAGAATTTTTCATGGTCTAGCTCAATTCTATAGGAAATTCATTAGGGATTTTAATGGCATATGTGCACCTTTGTTAGATACCATAAAGGGTGGAATCAAGTCTAAGTTCAAGTGGACTTTAGAAGCATAGAAGTCTTTTGAAATGTTAAAGAAGCAAGTAGCTACCCAATCTATTTTGCAACTACCTAGTTTTGAGAAAATTTTCACCATAGAGTATGATGCAAGTGGCCTAGCAGTAGGCAGAGTCTTGAGTCAAGAAGGTAGGCCAACAACCTTCTTTAGTGAAAAGCTAAATAAAGCAAAAAAGAAGTATTCATCTTATGAGCTAGAACTCTATGCCCTAGTTCAGTCTCTCAGGAATTGGAGATACTACCTCTTATGCAAAGAATGTTTTGTATTTATAGATAATTAGGCTCTCAGTTACATCAAAACTTAGGAAAAGTTGAGTAATAGGCACTTGAAGTGGATGGAGTACTTGCAAGCTTTCACCTTTACAATCAAGCATAAGAAAGAGAAGATGAACAAGCTGGTAGATGCATTAAGCAAGAGATTTTTGATAGCCCAAGAGGTTTAGTTGCATAGCATTGGAATAGAGAGCTTCAATAGCCTCTATAAGAAGGATGAAGACTTTTCAGAGAAATTTAAGTTATGTTATGATTTTGAGAACCATTTCTACAGTAAGTTCTCTAAATTTACCTTGCAAAATGGATTACTATTTAAGGGTAATCAATTATGTCTACCAAGGGGATCAATAAGGGAGAATCTAATACAAGAAAAAAATAATGGAAGCCTAAGTGGACACTTTGGTGTGAGAAAAACCCTAGAACTAGTCTCAAGGTTCTATTATTGGCCTAAACTAGTTAGAGACATGACTAGGTACCTAAAATAGTGCATGGTATTTATGAAAGCCAAAGGAGGAATGAGTAATGCAAGTCTTTATTAGCCCTTACCAGTCCCAAATAGGCCATGGAAGTGTGTGAGCATGGACTTCATAGTAGGTCTTCCTAAGACAATATATGGATATGATAGTATCTATGTAGTTGTTGATAGATTCAACAAGATGGGGCACTTCATTCCATGTAAAACTACTAATGATGCGAGCCATATTTACCATTTGTTCTTCAAAGAGGAATTGAGGACTCATAGACTTCCATTGAGCATAGTTTCAGATAGGGATGTAAAATTCACATGTCACTTTTGGAAGACTTTGTGGAGAAGACTTGGCACTAATATTTCTTTTGGATTAGCCTACCTTTCCCAAATAGATGGTCAAAATGAGGTGGTCAAAAGGGTGCTAGGTAATCTGTTGAGGTGCCTAACTAAGGAGTATGGGAAAACATGGGATGCCATTATTCCCCAAGCAGATTATCTTACAATGATAGTAGTAATAGAACCACAAGAAAAAGTCCATTTGAAATTGTGTATGCAATGTATCCAAGGGGTATGTGTGAGTTGAGGGATCTTGGAGGAATGGAGCATAGAAGTGGACATGCTAAAGATTTTTCCCAAACCATGAAAGAAATCCAAAAACAAGTCAAGAAGACTATCCAAGACATTACACAAAAATTGAAGGCCAAGGTGGATGAAAGAAGGAAATACATTTACTTTGTTGTTGGTGACTATGTTATGGTGCATTTGAACAAATCTAGATTGCAAAAAGGAATGCACAAATGAAAAGAGTGGGACCTTGCAAAATCTTGGCCAAATATGAAGCCAATGCTTATTAAATTGATTTACCATCAGATTTAAGAATCTCTCCTATTTTCAATATACAAGATTTGGTTGAATTCAAGGGTAGACTACCTTAGAGTAGTCATGGGGTCAGCCCTAATCTGGAGCTGGCAGTAGTGCCTTCCTCTAGCAAGTTGGAAGTTGAACAAGTGGTGGATTCCAGAGTTAAGAAGACAACCAAGCATTAGGTGTATATAGATCACCTCATCAAATGGAAGGGTAAACTTGATTCAGAAGCAACTTGGGTTATTGAGGTAGATTTCAACAAAACTAGCATTCCCCAAGACCTATTCTCCATAGGAGTGACATATTTTTATTTTGTGGGGTAGTATGTTGTAGGGGCACTTAGGTAGGCTCATGGAAAGACATAGGGCTCCTAGGATATTTTGGCTTGTAGTGGTGCTAGACACAACACTAGTTTAATAATAGGTCCAGTCTACTCCTAGGGCAAGGTAGGTTAAGGTGAGAAAGCCTCTTAAGGTCTAAGTTACTCATTGTTTCTCAATGAGGTCAAATTAAGCATCTTTTTTTTTAGTAGGGTAGAGTGGTCACATGAGTGTTTTTAGGAACTTATTACATATTTTTCTTCTATTTTATTCTCTTGGCAAGGTTTGGAAACATTTGGAAAAAGTTGAGGATCAAACACTCAAAAATGCAAAAAATTGCTCAAAACTTGTCAATGTTGTCATTGACAACATTGACAAATTTTTCTTGCATTCGAGAAATTTTTTAGTTATATCCTTGTAATTTTCTAAAATAGTTAGGGGGAGACATTAGATGTGTTTATACGGCCATCCTCAACCTTATTGCAGGGCTGGAATTTTGAGCAAGTTCTAGGTTTACAGACTGAACAACAAGTTCCTAGTTACAATTTTAGGCTATTGAGGTTTTTGGCACTTTAATGGATTAGATTTGGAACTTTTGTGTTTTGAAGTGTTAGAAGAGGTTGATGTGTGACTATGTATAGTTTTATTTTGTGATTTTATAAGATTTTAGTTGCTTGAATAAATTGTTTTGTGTTTTGTTCATTTACTATCATGAAGCAAGTGACTAAGCAAAATGGGGTCATAAATCCCTCTCCCATTGTAGGATTCATACAATATATTGGGATTTAGGAGATGAATCCTTTTACATATTTTATAGTAAAGGAGGTCACTTGGAAATAAAATCAAGTAATTGTAAGGTGATGCCCTAGGCAAGCTAGAGATGCATGGCTAGGGGTCACAGTCAAGTGTAGAGGTGTTAGAGTGATTGAATGTTGATGATACTTCAATCAAGGATTGGAAAATGTTATGAGGGTGTGTAATGAAGCCCCAATTTCAATGGGAGGCATTGGTGGAAGTTCTATGGAGGGAAAAACATGTTTCTCATTAGGCAACCTGCTTAACCCTTAAAACCTTTGGTTTTAGGCTAAATTTGTGGTCGTACTGTTCAGATAGGTTATGTACGCTAGACCATAAAAATATTTGAGTTCTCTAAAAAGGGTGTCTAGATCAATGGTTTATTTTACCCCTTGTTAAGGACTTTTGCAAGATATTTGGGATTTTCTTCATTAGGAGGGCTAATTGCATATAACCCTATTTCAAGCAATTTTGTGGAATCTTGCATGATTTTTGGAACTCCATTAGGGTTTCAAGTTTTTTTGTGGTTGTGAACCTTGAAGGGAATCCAAATTTCTTCTTAGGTGACCATTCATCGATTTGGGGAGTCACATGAGTATTTGGGGTTGGTTGTAATGTTGGAGAGTTATTATTCTTGCATTAGTGTGCACTAGTTGAAAAGCCTAGGACCTCCTTGTTAGGATCCTAAGGAGAATAGGGTAACTAGTAACCCTATTAGGTCAAGAGAAAGACATAAAGTATCAATAGAAGTAGCTAGGGTGGGAGCAATACTAGTTGTCACATCAATACGACTTCCAAACTCAAAACATCTACAGAAAATATGAAAAACAATAAAATCACCTAAATGCCATCTAAATGACAAAAAATAATGATATATCTTTTGTATTATTTTGAAATGAATTTTGTTGAACATTTTACATCAAAGTAATATACATTAGTAGAAACTTACTAAAAACCTAATAGAACAATTGAATAATCTCCAAAAGAGCAAAACACATTCTAGATCCTCTACTTTTCAAGACAAAATACTTATTGACATTGGTAAAATTCTAGGGCAATATACACCCTCCCCCCCCCCCCCCCCCCCCCCAAAAAAAAAAAAAAAAGAAGATTAGAGCACTGCAAAGGATTTATTTATGTCTATCATAAATGAGATGAACTCCTATAGCTATTTAAATGAAAGTACACAATACACATTAGTTGAAATGTAGTAAAAACCTAATAGAATAACTGAATAATCACAAAGAGAGAAAAATAGATGCTAGATCCTCCACTTTTCAAGACAGAATCCTTATTAGAACTAGTAAAAATTTAGGGAAATATAACCCAAAAAATATATTTGAGCACTACAAAGGGTTTATTTTAGTTTGCCATAAACGAGTTGAACATCTAGAACTATTTAAATGAGAGTACATAGTACATCTAACAAGCACTATCAAAAATTGCAAAATTGAAAAATATTTGACGAACGCCAGTGTATACAGAATAATATGGTTTAGAAATTTTAAGAAAACATATCATAAATATTTTAGAGTCACTATTGTTGTGCTAACAAAGGAAACCTAGAAACAAGGATAGGGTTAGAGTTGTTCAAAATACAAAATTATTAGGACAAAAAATTCATGTATCCTCATATTAACTAATAGCATCATTTTCAACATAAACCCTCCAAATATCTTATAGAAATAGTGGCAAAATTAGAAATTTGAACCGAAGAAAGATAATTTGGAAACTATCTAATTATTGGTTTTTAACATCATGGAAAAGGAAAGTTAAATTTCAATAATTGGTTTTTGTACCTCATCAAAAAATAATAAAATTGAGAAGGTCTTACAAATTTTTGTCAAAAAAATAAATTCTCAAAGCAAAGCTCCTTCAATAAGCCTATCAACTTAATTACATAAGTATGTTAAAGTACTAAATTCGTTAATTTAAATTTAGATGGTTTAGACTTTTCTTAGATCTCTTTAATTTTGTAAAATTATTTAAATTGTTTATGAGTAAAGATAAATATAATAAAAGAAATATAGTCATTTAAAAAAAAAAAATTATTTTAATGTATAATATATCTTAATTATATGTTTAAAGTTTAATGTTTATTTACTTTAATTAAATAAATTGAGTATTATTATTTTATTTGTTTGACTCAGTATTTATTTTAACATTTGTTGGTAGTGAATTTATATTTAAGACTATTAGAAATATGAAACATTTGTCTTATGATTTTGCATTCTTATAAGATGGTAACAATTTATTAGATACATTTTGACTTCACATTTTGCGTACGTTCATATGATTTCTAGATTTATTTATACGCATATTCTAAGTATTTTCACAAAAACTTCTCAAAATGAATTAAATACATTTTATTGAATTATTAGTCACTACCTATATATATATATATGCACAAAACTAATATTTTTATTAATCCTTATCAATTAATTTTAATAAAAAAAAAATATATATATCTTAAGGTTTGAAATGCTTTTTTTTGGAGGGTTCAGACCTGTGATGAAATGCTTTATTTTTTGAATATATTTATGCAAATTAATTTCTAAATTCTCATTGGGTATTTTTTTTTAAAGCTAAAAGAGATTTGAGATTTGGGAGAGGCAGTTTGCAAGTGAAGTGTGTCATTAACACGTATTCCTTCATGTGCTCCCCAACAAGTTAGTTAGCAACATGACCTCCTAGTGTCTTTTTTTTCTACCTTGTTATGGGTCTCTATGTTTTATTGCATGTGGGCTTGCTTTTTTATTATTTTTCCCATGTTATTCTCATGCTTTGGTATCCTTCTATTGTGTGTGATCTTTTTTTTGATCTGTTCGGTGTCCTAATCATATTTTGGTAAGTACCATTAGTACTTGATGCGGCTTTGTAGATCTTTCAAAATATATATAATCAAAAAATAATTGAGGGTGGTCACATGAGCAAAATGAGAGGAAATGAGAAGTTATCTTATAAGGATGTGGTTGTAGGAAAATGTTCATTTATTCCTAATTCTACAAAATTTGAGGGAAAAGTGTTTGTCAAACAAGTGGACAATGGAAGATCTAGAAGTGGATGCATTGACTTTGATGGAGATAGATGAGGTCCTAGATGCCTATCCTACCAGACTACCTTGACTCTAAAAGAATATAGGAAGGTAAGTTTTTGTCAAGAAGTATGATCCTCTTCCTTACTCCCAATGATGATATGGTGAAAACAATTGAATCCAAGCAGTCTAGGTTGAGAAACATTGTTATTTCCTTTGTCTACATGGATGTAAAATTTCTTCCTCCAAGAAATTCTTAGATAACTAGATCAATAAGACTTGGGGGAATTTTTTTGGGATTTTTGTTAGCTCCAATTAAATGATTCATAAATGGATTTTTGTTATTTCTAGATAACCCAATTAAATGCAAGAAAATGTCTTGCAAAAAGGGCTCTAGTATGTGGGTTAACCTTTGTTTAAAGTCATTCCTTGGTCTTCCAAAAGTAATTCTAAGAAATTTATCTCTCACTTTTTCCCATTTTGAGTGGAACCTAAGGGTGTTCAACTAGAATTTTGTCCCTTCACTTCAAGAATGCTTCAACCTTTGGGTACCATTTTTCAAATTGAGTAACCTAAACTCACCCTATTGCATCTTAATTCTTGTGTTTTACTATATCTTGAACCTAATGTGGTTTTCCCTAATGTTGCATGTGTAGATATTGAAGGTGAGTTATACAAATGGGATATTTCTAAATTGGGAAACCTGGGTACTTGTTTTCATTGTAAAGCTAATGGCCATAACCACAAAGATTGTCCATGTTTGAAAAATATTTCTAAAGAGTTTAATTCTGTTAACCCTACCTCCCAATATTTGCACTTGTTCAACAATAAATATATTAATAATGTAATTAGGGAGGAGAACCAGTCAGAGTTTATTAAAAATAGGGGGGAGACCTAGTCAAAGTTTATTAAAAACATGGAGGAGACCAAATATCATCTAGAGATTATTGAAACTTTGGATAAGAATTTAAAAAATTGTTTTTCTCTTGAATCATCTCTTTGAGAATGGCTTTGAAATCATACCTGCTTCAAAAAGCTCTAAGAAATAAATCCATAACCTATTTTATTGCCAACCACTATATATGGATGTGGTAAGGAACAAAATTAATGAGGACAATGCCCCTACACTTAATGCTTAATAAATAGCTCTAGCCAATATTAAGGAAATAGGGTATATAATGAAGAAAGGAAATATGCAAAATGACATATAATCTGGGGTCAGATGTGATACCATACCTTTGTTGGTCAACACTTCCTCTCAAAAATATTGTCCCAATACTATAATTACATAAATTATCCCTAAAGGGGATGGATTTATTGAGGTGGTAAGTAAGAAGAAAAAAAACATATGAAATAAGCAACAAGCTTAAAAATTCTAAAAACACAATAAGCTTAAAAGCTCTTAGATCCCAAATTGTTTTACTAGACTGTGCAATAGTCAAAACATTTCCTCAAAATAAATTTGATGATATATATATATATATATATAGATGGAATATAAAAGGTATGAAAATGCTAGATAGAGAATATATTGTTAGAAATTAGTGCAATAAGTTCCATAACAAAGATATCATTTGCCTTCAAGAGATTAAGGTAACTAGATACCATGCCTTTAATACTCTTAATTTCCTTAGTGATAAGGAAAAATTCTTAGTCTCAAGTCATGAGAGAGGAAAATGAGGCTTGACTCTCTTAATTGGACCCCGATGGATTGATAAGATAGTAAATAATAGCGTATCACCTTGTCAAAAGCTATTTGGGTTATCTTCAAGCATAATGATACCTTGTTTGGTATTTTTAACATTTACACCCCTAATGACTATAGAGAGAGAGAGAGAGAGTTTTCCTATGGGATTGGATTATTAAAAAGATTCCTTGAGATTTCTAGTTGCTTATTGGAGACATTAATATGATAGAATATTGTAAAGACAAATTTGGAGGCAAAAAAAAAGAATGGAAAGGAAATACATTTTATTTTTGGAATAAGATGAAAAGAAAACTTAATATTTGTGATCCACTTGAGAGGAAAAAAATGATTATAATAATATACAATTTACTTGGTGTAATAACCAAGCTACCGAAAACAAAATTTATTGAAGATTAGATAGGATTCATGTGAATCCTTCTTTTTTTCACTTCTCCCACCTTATTGGGGAGAACCACATAATTGTTACTCTTGCTAACCTTTTAGATCACTCTCATATTCATGCTTGTTTAGCCTTGAATAGAAAATCTAGTCAAAATAAAAGAAACAAAGGTAATAACCTATTTAACTTGTTCATGCTTTCTTTTTAAATGATCAAGAGTCTATGGAAGCCATAAAAATGATCACTAGTCTCTCCTAGTTTTTCAATAGTGAGGTTTCACCAAGGGATAAATTGAATCCGATGGTTATGACTTGGAAAAAGATGTTCCAGATTGTTGGCACTAAAAAGGCTATGGATAGAAAAATAATAAATAAAACTTTTACCAAAGAAGACTTAATTCTATTAAAAAGAAGTTGCAAGTTAAAATCTATGACAATTCCTTGGAAATGGAGCTTATTCAAACCAATACAAACCTCAAAAAGATTCAAAATCATAAAGTGCAAGGTCAAAAAATAAGAGCCAAAGTCAGGTGGATTAAAGAAGGTGATAGATGCACCAAATAATTTTTCAATATGATTAAGGATACGAATTATTGTGAAGAAATTCAAGGTATTTAGGGAGAAAATAGGACTACTAAGGATTTTGGCTAGATTTTAAAAACTTTTGTCTACTTCTATAAAAAATATTTTGCATCATAAGCATAAATGGTTAATTAGTGTGATTTGGAACAATGTATCAACCTTATGCCAAAAAAGGTCAACTTTGAACAAAGTTCTATTCTTGAAAAACTATTCATTTCTAGGAAATTAATGATTCCATTAGATCCCTAGCTAATCAAAAATCCCTTGGTATGGATGGTCTCATAACTAAATTTTACAAATCCAACAATGAATGAATATCATATAAATTGTTAGAAGTGTATGAATATGATTTTGAAACTAGCACACTATGGGAAGAGGTCAAAAGAGGTATGATCAAACTTTTACTAAAAAAGGATATTGTCTCCCCAACTCAAACTAGGTTCATTAAAAATATATACATTATTGATAACATTATTACTAGTTTGGAGGCTATGCATTGAGTCAAAATGAGTAATCAAGATGTTTCTATGGTCCTTCTTGACTTTGAGAAGGCATATGCATATGACATAATTGAGTGGTAGTTTGTGCTTAAAATATTAGATACCTTTGGGTTCCACTTTTACTTCTAAAAATGGGTTGAGATTCTCTTTATTGTCTCTTCCACTATCATTGATATCAATGGTGAATTTTTAGAACCTATTCCCCTAGGGAGGTCCATTATACAAGGATGTCCCTTGGCCCTTACCCTATTTGTGCTTGTTGCTGATGCTCTGTCTTATATATTGAAAAGTTCAATTTTAGGGCCTCCTACCAAAGGCATTTCTCTCCTCAATAGTGGGGATTTACTGATCGAACAATTTTCTCATGATGCTACTATCTTTGTGGAGTTAAGTGAAGAGAATTTGGTTAATGTTGCCAATAGAATCCAAATCTTTTGTACAACTTCATGACCTAAAATCTCCCCTGCTAGATCTATGATCCTGGGATGTAAAAATTCTCCCCCTGAGTGGATTAAAATAAAGGATGGCTATGGGATGGACCTAATAATATAGTTAGATATTTTGGCACCCCATTTGATATCAACCCTTATATTAAAGATATGTGGTCTTGGATCTACAATAAAATTGAGAGAAAACATTCTAAATGGAAAACCCAATCTCTCTCTATTATTGGGAGAGTTCAAGTAGTCCAAAAGGTTCTCTCTTCTCATGAAGTCAATTATGCCTCTTCCTAGTTACTTTATGGTTATCAAACCCATATTTTGGAAAAAATTCTAAAGGACTTCTTATGGTCTAATGGATTGGGTGATAAAAGAAGACATTGTGTGGATTGGGACTAGTATTTTATTCCTAAGAAAAATGGAGGCCTTGGTCTGAGGGATATAAAAATACAAGGGTTGGTCCTAGCTTCTAAATGGATAATCAAAGCTCTTGATGGTAAAGAACCCTATTAGGAATAATTTTATCCTATCTACTATAAATAAAGTTAAACAATGGAGGAACATCCCTCTATTGGACATAGTGTTTGGTGACTTTGAGATTAAGATCTTTGGATCTAAAGCATTTGCTACTATTTGGAAGGCATGGTGTCAAGTCAAACTATTGATTTAGTTCATACACAGAGTTGGTAAAAACCTTTCTAACTCTATGTTGGATAGATATATCTGGTGGACTATTTATTTAAATAGAAAACTTCTTGCTTTAACTCACTTTTGTTTTCCAAAAAATAACAGAGTATTGGCATCTCCCACATCAATGACATGGTGGTTGACAAGAGAGTGTGTACTTGGGAATAAATTAGAAGCAAAAACAACATCCATTCTTCTAAAAAAAAACCTAAACTCCTTTTATGAAATCTATTGGGATGTACTTTCCTAGTAAGATTATGATGACTAATCAATCTCTTGGTCATATCAAATGGGCTAATGGTAGAAATCTTTGTGTTTTTTCTTGTAAGTATATGTATTGAATGCTAAAACAAGATAGGAATACTTTTTGTTGGATCAAACAAGCTTAGGTTTTTGATTGACCAAGTACTAAATGACACTTTATCCTTGAATTATTACAGAACTCTCCATTTGAACCTAGTATTTTTTTCTTTAGATGGATATTGTTTCTTTAAAAACTTGTTACTAGGTCTAGGCTCTCTCTTAATGGTTTGCAATCAATTGTTTGTTCTTTGTGTAATTGTCATGAAACCTATGAACACCTTTTTTTACTATGTTTTTTGTATAAGGTTGTGGGCTATTTTTTTGGAAACCCTGTTAGATGGAATAACAAGCTTGTTTTGTCTTAGCATGAGATTCTTGCTAGTTTTGTTTTTTATTTTGATATTATCCAAAAAAAAATTTGGTTTTCACTCACATCATAAATTCTTTGGATCACTTGGAGGCTAAGGAATGAGGAGATTTTCCAAAATAAAAAGTGGAGTCTTATTGAGTTAAACTTTAAACTCACATCTCTTCTTATTGTTTCTAAATTATTTGCCACTATTTGACACATGGCTGCTAGGGAAAGGAAGCCAATTAGAGATCAGACCTAATCACCCAAAAGTCATGCCAAGAGTACACATGGAAGAAAACATAGAATTATAAAAAAGAGACAATAGAATTCATATATTTATTGATGATAAAATTGTTGGAATTAACAATGGGAAAGTAAGTTCTGAGCCGGGGGTGGAGGGGGGGATAAAATAACACTTAAATTTTTTACATCTAAAAGATTTCACCATACATCCATCTCACAACTTAACATGTAAACTGAAATAAGTAACCATTCATCACATCCAAAGCATGAAATAAGTTCCGAGAGAGAGTGGGGGGTGGGGTAAATCAACACTAAAATTTTTTACCTCTAAAAGATTTCACCATACATCCATCTCACAAATTAACTTGTAAAATGAAATAAGTAACCATTCATCACATCCAAAGCATGAAATAAATCAACAAATAACACATAAGATTTTGGTTACCCAAAAACCCTCCAAGGAGAAGGTAAAAATGGGGTAGGAATGATACCCACAAATATTCACTACTACACTTGTGAAGTGTAGCCTATTATGGCTACAAAGTTTTGATCATAAACTATGATCTACCCTATGAAAAGTCTGCCCTATTAAAGCCTTACAAGACTGTTAGGTCTCAACTTGATTAAAGGATTTTAACTCACAACTAAATAAGCACTCTATTAAGAGATTTACAAAAGCATGTTAGGATTACTATGTTAAGAGATATACTTTGTATTACCTATTAGAATGATTCAACACCTGATCCTTCAATTAACACCTTGCTTCTTGATGTCAGATCTCCTCTTTACTGGTTATGTTTTGATCCTCCTAATCAGTTCTATCTTTTATATCCTTTCACATCTTGCCTATGTTCTTCTTAGACTAATTTTGCATTGTAGTTCCATAACTTAGCCATCATTTCCACCTTAAAATTCTCTCTATGCTTTTAGCATTCCTCTCCTTGCACATGTAATGCTTCTCTTTGTAACTTCCTTGCATGCATAATGTTCTTTAGGCTTTACCTCTTTCTGTAGGAATTATGGAGATGGGCTAGATTAAAATCAATAGTTGTGGTTGATCCTTATTGCCACCTAACTCTTCCCTTTTTTTTATTGGCTACATATATTAACATAGGGATTCATAATATGAATGGATCCTTATTTCTTAATATCAAAAATGCATGTTCATGTTGCCCAAAAATGGTTTACATAGAAGTTTGTACCATAATAAACATCTATGTCAAAGATTGGTAACTTGACATCAATAGAACCTGATGCTCAGCCTTCATTGTGCTTTATATATTGATACTCAACTTCTGAATGACTCAACACTCACTCTTGCTTGACACTCAAATCACTCAATCACCCACTTTGTTTGCTTGACTTCTATTTTCTTGGCATCTAAGTGAATTGACATGCACTAACTGCTTGACACATACTAGTGTTTGGGACTAACTATCATATTAATTGACATGTATTATCTAGAGGCTTATGCTTAGCATGCACTATGCACTCAACTTGCACTATGCTCTGCTAAATAATGAATAAGTGTTTTGTCGCTACTTTGTCAAAACCATAATGAGATTAACAATCTCCCCCTTTCACATGAGTGGCAAAAATACTTTGTCATGGCATATACAATCTTATTATATACATAAATCAAACAACATATCATCTCTATTTGGATCCTATACAAAATTTCAAAAATCTCAAAACTTGCAAAAATCTTGCTATCTCCCATACCTTATTACTCCCCCTGAGTAAATACTTCATTTCATTTCTGTAACTCCTTCTGAGTAGATATCTACCTTGATAAAATTTTGCAAAATCTTCAAAATCCCCCTTTTTAAACACTTATGTTATTTGGGTGGTACACTGATAGTGTATTTGTCCAAAAATGGTTTGTGAAGTTCCATTATGATTCCCATAGAAAAATCTCAATTATTACTAGCAACATCTAAAGATTGAATCTGTATTTCTAGATTCACGACCATATCTACTAGAACTTCTTGTATAGAAAGATGATAATCTTTCCTCAACAATATGTCTGCAAAGGCTAGTTCCTTCTGCAAAAATTCTATGTGCAGAGCCAACATGGACTGAATGCTAATCAAATTTGATATGATATTTGCATCCTTTGCTTGCAACTCGGCAAGCCTACTCTATGTCAACAGGAATCTTTGAAAATGAATTTGACTAGTGCTAGGAGATTACCTCAATGTAGTACCTATTAATTGCAAATCTTCTTGTAGCTGCTCAATTGATTGTTGAGTCTCTCTGGTAAAGATATCAACATCACATAATTTCCTATACAAAGAGAAACTGCTGTCCAAAACTTGCTTCACACTCTCACTCTTAGTTGATAAATAACCTTGTCTTAGTACAATGGCACTAGACATCTTGTCCATAACCTTAGTGTGAAACTTCCTTTTAGACCATTCCAATAGCTTTACATTTGACTCTATATCTTCATCCTTAATCTTATTAACTATATGTACAAGTTTCTCTAAGATAGGCTTATCGGAAAATTAATATGAGATATCAAAAGCATCTACAAAAATATCTCTAATATCATGTGGAACCCACTTTTTCTTGTGCTCCCTTCTCAATATTTCTTACTTTGATTTCCTCTAGAAAGCCTCTTGAAGAACAACCATTTCTTCAAGCATGATTGTTGTGGGATCAAACTATGGAATATTAATCACCTCATCTAAACTTACATCCTCAAATGATGTAGTCTCATTACTCTTATGAGTATTGGTACTCAGCCTTGATATCTGTAATGTTGTAGCTTAAGTACTCAACCTTTAAAGAGTCTAGCTACTAGGAGCAGGTGTAGTGACTGGTAAAGTGACCAATGTCTATATAGCTACATGTTCCTCAATCTCAATAGTCATCAGATCCTCTTCCTCTTGTTCAACCTATGTCTGATCTTCAATAGGTTTCAGTGAGGTGAGTGTAGGATTCTCTTCCTTATCCTCTTTCTCTTCATTCCCCTTATTGTCAATTATGACAAATGATGGAAACCCTAAGCTTTGTAGACTTGGCATTAATATAGCTTGGGTATTTACCTCATTCTCCTTCATCTCAATAACAATAATAGGCATTGAAAATATTGCTTGATTAAGCTCACCTTGTTGTTCCAGGGTTACACTTTGATCTGTTTCTTGTTCATGGGGTTCCTTCTCTTTAACATCTACAACATGTGGGGGAACAATAGATGTGTCTAGATATGTCTCAATGGATGCAATATCATCCTTTTGAGATTCATTAATCCTTAAAAATACAAGATTTGTGCATGGTAGAACAGTATTGGTGGATTCCTATTGCAGTATCTTCAAATCTTCCTCACTCAATGGATTAACATTCTATGTACAATTGTTAGGTATGTCCTAAATGGTCACTAAGTCTTGTTTTCTCTCTTTTTCACCATGTATAGGATTGGTGCTCAACACATTAACATCCTATGCATCTTGTGCATCTTCCTCAACTATCTCATCCTAAGCAGTCTCAACTTGTTTTGTTTCAATTTTCTCTACCTTTGCTCCTTTCCTCTCTTCCACTATTTTTATTGATTGTGTGGTCAACCCATAGATAGTTTTCCAAAGTAATTTTCTTTGGGTTAACACCTCTTCAACTCTACTTCTCAAAATATGAAAGATTATTAATTTTGGAGTAGATCTCCCTTTGTGTTTCTCTACAGCCTTTACAATATAGCATGACTTGAGCTAAAGTAGCCTCCCTAAAAAAATTTTCAGTCTACTAAATTTCCATTTTTTCTGAACTCTTTCATATAAAATTTTTGGTAATGCATTAGAAATATCTAATGGAGTGGTTTAAAATGTGGCCATCATATCATAGATAACCTCTTCAAAATTTATTCTTATCTTCATTATCTAACTTATCAAAATCAACATGCTAAAACCTAACATATGTACATTACTCTTTATGTTGTCACACAGGTTTTCAATATTAGATGAAGGATTGTGGCTTACCACTTTGAATTGACTATTTTCGTTTGATTTAGTCCTTTCCCCATCTGATTCATCCTAAAGTTTCAAACTTCTTTTCAATCTCTTAGCAGACATGCTTAGCTCTGCTATATCATCCTTCTTTTTCTCTTTTGTTGATTGTGCTTTCTTGGCTTGTATAATGGCAGCCCTTGTGCTTGACCTTGTCAAAGGTATAGCTAGCTTTTTTTGTTCCTTCTTTGCCACTTTCTTTGGTTTCTTAACTTTCTTTTGTGGTGCCTTCCTATTCTTCCAAGTTTTCTTATGTTTTGGCTTGTCTTCCTCTTCATCCTCTGAAGCTTGATCTTTACCTTGTCCTTGTGTAAGGGTCCTTGACCTTCATCACCATCTTCTTCTTCTACTTCTTTACCTTTTCCAAACCTTTCCTTCAATTTCTTCACCATCTTGTTCTTCTTTCTAATAATGGTGGTAGTTTGCAAGTTTATAGTTATTCTTGATTTTGCTTCATCATAATTCCTAAAGGATGTAGCATCCTTGTCAATTTCTTCTTCCAACAATATAGTAATGGTTTTTGAAGCCTCATCAACATTTATCTCATATGGTAGTGGTTGCAACCATCTAACCCTTACAATTTCTGCCTGAACATAAGTATAGTTGGCATCTACTAGGAAAAATACATCATTATAATGTTGCCCAACTAGAGATACACGAATTATTGACCTCTACTTCATAGATTTCTTGAAATCTTAAAAATAAATGATCATAACTAAATCAAAATTCTCTCCTAATTTCTCAATGAATTCACATGTCTATTGGGTAACATATTGACTAGACTTCCATACTACCTTGCCAAATGTAGGAAAAGTTTTTGGCACATAAAAGAATGTACAAACAAGGAGCGAACCAAACTTACATGATTTTTTGATAGTTTTTGAAGCTGCAACTTGGCTAGGTCATAAGAATGATCTTTCTTTATGATCTTGTAACCTAGGTCAATGGCAATGCATGACATATTATTAAGTCATCTCGATTGGTAGAATCTTTGTGCTATCACTCTCACTAAGAATGCAACAATAGGGTCTTCAATTGTATCGATTAACATTCCCCTCTTGTTCTAGATGACTCTAGTATTCTTCTCAATTACTTCTTTTGCATCACTCTTTAATGTCTTTGGCCTGTCTAAGGTAGGATACCTTGTCACTCTCTGAATTATCCTCTTTGATATTTTGATAGGTCTGTTATACAACCATAGTTGATTATCATGTATTTAGCTCAATGCAATCCTTATCCATTCAATTTTAGAAACTTGTAGAAAATCCAAGGTATGCATTAACCCTTTTCACTCTACAATATTGTTTTCTTCTTTCAAAACACTATTCTCACACAACTTTTGATGAGTCTCTTCAATTTCTAAATCACCAACTTCTCCAACCTTGCATGGGAAACAACATCTTACATCTTGAATCATTAAAACCTTGGGTGGAATGGTCGATAATGCACTAGACAGATCTCCTTTAAATGTAATATCTAGAATAATGTGAAATTGTGGTTGTCAAACATCATTACTGATCAATTATACATTGGTAACCTCTTTACCTTTCTTCCTTACTCCCGCCAATGAACTTGCTGCCATATTTCACTTGCTAGGGTTTGCAAAATATGAAATAGTATAACTCAACACAAGTGAAATACCTTTCAAATTAATGTAAAAAAATTGAGTACCAATTGAATCTAGTATGCAGTTGTTGGAATCTCTTGCTCAAATTGTCTTCGTTCTCTTCAATCTCTAGTAAATTAAAATGACTTGAATAATCAAGTATATAGCCTTCAAAACCTCACAATTAATGCTTAATGCATATACAGTTATAAGCTTGGTCTCTATAGGGTTTTTGATTCACTCAGCTATCATAGCTAGCTCGACAGTCTCTATAGTATCTCATTAATCGATACTTACTACAATTCTTCCAATACTCAGCAATAACACAAAATAATACAATATCTCTTTGTTCTAATCACTTCATTGCATATATCTTGATAGATCCTTTTCATCACTTGAATACTTGGAACTAATGCAAAATATATCATTTTAGATGTCAATTCCACACATACCTTTGATTTCCTAGTTGGGGGGTGATGTGTTCACTTGATCCATGGGATGAAGTGACCTCATCTCAACTTGATGTGTTGTAATATTCTTTCTTTTTCCATGTCTTGTTCATCTACATCTTTGTCTTTTCAACATCTACCTTTGCTTTACCTTTGCTTAATTCATTGCTTGATGCAGGCAATTTATCTTCTGAATTCATTAGGTAGTAGTCTTTTGTCTTCTTCAATCATGAATCTATCTTCTTCAACTATATTTTTCAGTTTAGTTGTCTCACATAACAATACTGACTGAGATTCTTGTTCCCTTTTTAGATTCCTAACTCTTCATTTAGGGCACTGTTCTTTTCTATCAGATCTAAAATAGCTACATCAAATTCATTTGAGTTCTTGTCCTCAAGTAATCTAGTAGTGTCTTCTTCTTGATATTGAGTGTCATTTTGTTGAATGGCCAATTCCTTTCTTTTCTTTAATTATTTTTGCAGTTCATCTCTTGCCTCCTTGAGTTGATGTAGGGAAAGCTGTATTTCAATCTTTTGATTCTCAATAGTTTTTGCCAATTTGTACACTTCCATCTTCAAGATCTTACCTCCAAAGCTATCAAAATTTCCTTTCTAGAGAACAAAGATCTGACACCAATTGTTGGAATTAACAATGGGAAAGTATGTTCTGAGAGGGGGGGAGGGGGGGCGGGGGGTGAATCAACACTTAAAACTTTTACCTCTAAAACATTTCACCATACATCCATCTCACAAATTAACATGTAAACTGAAATAAGTAACCATTTATCACATCCAAAGCATGAAAGATGGATTCATGTTGAGTCACTACTCATGAAACATGGGTCAATGAGTTTGAGACAAAATCATATAGTTAAATCCTGATAGCAATATCACAATTTGACTTGTTGTGGAAATTATCTCATAGTTATCAATTGATGAGCTTAAGGGGTTTTCTAATGAATGGTTAACAAGGAACAACACTTGGTGAAGGTTTTGAAAATTGGGTTGCAAGATTTGGGTTTAACCATGGAGGAAACTCCATAGCACTTAGAATAGAGTAGTACTGGGATGGGTGACCTCCTGGGAAGTCCTCGTGCTTCACCCCTATGAGCATCACCTAGATCCAATGAGTGTTAAGTTTTTTATTTATTCTCATGAGACATGTATTCATGTTTAATCACTATTCATAAAACATGGGTCAATGAGTTTGACTCACAATTACATAGTTAAATCTTGATAGCAGTATCACAATAGAAGTTTGTACCATAACAAACATCTATGTCAAAGGCTAGCAACTCGGCATCAATAGACCCTAATGCTAGGCCTTCACTATGCTATATATACACACACAACTTTTGATTGGATTAACACTCACTCTTGCTCGACACCTGAATCACTTGATACACTCTATTTTCTTGGCTCCTTCTGTTTTCTCAACACCTAAGTGACTCGACATGCATTGATTACTCAACACTAACTGTTATATTACTCAACATATATTTTCTAGAGGCTTATTCTTGATATACACTATGCACTCAATTTGCATTGTTCTCTACGGAATAATGACTAAGTGTTTTGTCACTACTTTGTCAAAACCATAATGAGATTAACAATATGCCTTCAACTAGTAACCAACATGCCCGACTGTAAGCCCTTCTAGGTTGTGGCCATATCAATGAATTTACAACACCCAATCTTAAAACTTGCAATCTTGAGACTTTCTTCTATCCATCTTGCTTCTCCTATCCATCATGCTTGCTTCCTACATCAAATCCAAGTTCTTATATAGCCAACTAGACCATAAGTTAGATAGTTAGGCATTTAATTATAATATAGGTCCTATCTTGGGGTTGTAAACCACAACTCAAGAAATGGGCCTCAATTACTCATGCACTTAGATAGGTCCAAACATGAGTAAGAAGTTGGCTTCTAACTACACAAGATACCACATCATCATAAGAAACTATGACAAAAGAAATAACATGCCACACTAGATGAAATCACATGAAAGATATAATGGAGAAAATAAAACAAAACTCAAAGCACAGACCATAGAAACTTATGTACTTTTAGGGTAAGGATCCAAAATAGCTCCTCAACATGATATCAATCATGAATAGTTGGAAACCATGAGCAAGAAAAACTAATTCTCAAACAATCGAATGGTAAATAAATAAAAATAAAAATCAATTGATGCAAGATTTCTTATTGACCCACAATGCTATTGTATCACTATTAAAATTAATGCTAAAAATTTATTCCAACTTCTCAAACATGGAGCTATGATTCTCTTTAAGCATGAGGTCAAGGAATAATAGATGGTGAATAGTATTATAGACCTTGAGGAACATGAACACCCAAAAAGAAACTACCAAGTAGGACTATACCAATTAGGGACATGAAGAACACATGGGAACAAACTATATTAGTGGCAAAACTATGAATACAAATTTTGATAATAGAAATCAAGAAATCACAAATTGTGATGCACATGAAAATAGACCATGATGCAAGGTTAGAATGCCCAAAAGAGGCTATCCCAATCTACTCTTGCTAAGAGTTACACACGAAAGCTTTACTCAAAAATTAACAAGGAACACGAGGCCATATGCAACATATTCAATAGGTGTAATTATTATACTTCACATAATAAGAAAATAACATGTCTAGATATGAGGCCTTATAGGTTGCAATTTATACAAAGAAGATTTACAAAATAAGATTCCAAGATTGCATCCTCTATCTTCTACTCTCTAAGATGATGATTTCCTACATCTAACAAAGCTTCTTGTATAGCTAGCTAAGCCACAAGCTGGCTAGTTAGAAATTTAATTAATTTATAGGTCTAGTCTTGGAAGAGCAAACTAAAACCAAAGAAAATGACAATATAAGATCATGCGCTCTTAGAAATAGGTCCAAACATAGGCTAGGAGTATGCTTTCAATTTCAAAAGATGCCATGTTTGCATAGGGAATCGTGCTAAGGGAAAAAATGTACCACACATGATAAAATCTATAGGAAATAGAGACCACAAAGAATGACACATAACTCAAAGAATTAAAAACATCAAGACACATGCACTTAGGACAAGGATATAGGGTAGATCCACAACATGATATAAACTGTGCACAACTTGAAACTAAAAGCAACACCTACTTCACAAACAACAAACTGGTATAAAAAAATAAGAAATATTTTTGGTTGATGCAAGATTGCTTAAAGATCCAAGTGTTGGCATTATGATTATTTTGTCATTAGTGACATCACTTACTCAATTCTGTATGCTTACCAAGCATCCAAGTGGTTACCTTGTAAGCATTCATAGTTCACCAGTTTACACCAAGTAGACAATGGCTGCCGAGTAAATTTAGACAATTTGAAGTCTAGTAGTGTCTACCGAGCTTCTTAGTATCTATTGAGCTTCACAGTGTCTACCGAGCAATAAGTGTAAATCGAGTGATGAAAGATTCAGTGTTTACCGAGTGAAGCAAGGTAAACTTAGTGAATAGTATCTACCAAGTGATACTACATCTACCGAGTCACCGGTGGTTATTGAGTTCAGAACTACATCGAGTGATTAGTATGGGCCGAGCCTTCACTTCTACCGAGTGCATGACAATGCCAAGTAATGTAGTGGACGTCGAGTATCAGAAGGTCACCGAGTCAGTTCAGTGAACCCGAGTTATTTACTATTGGGCTGAATCTGTAATGTATTTTTTTACTTGTATTTTGGTCGACCTTGTAATTTTGTAAGTTTGAAAGGTATATATGTAAGATGTATTGTAAGATTTCATGTATGTATGTATGTATGAATGTATGATGCATGGAATGAGAAGGAATTGCGAAGTAATGTGAAATATATACGAAAGATCATTAGCAATAGTTCAAGGTACACAACAAAGTCAATTCAGAGACTAAAAAGTATA
The DNA here is from genome assembly GCA_028749045.1 of Cupressus sempervirens. Lineage (NCBI taxonomy): Eukaryota > Viridiplantae > Streptophyta > Pinopsida > Cupressales > Cupressaceae > Cupressus > Cupressus sempervirens. The sequence goes on along the minus strand of CM053785.1, from coordinate 710,087,804 downwards.
TCCATCACATGAGGTGATCAGTGCATAAGGGATCTTATCAACAATCAGTTGCAAGTAGATCCACTACTTCATCCTAACAAGTGAATCAGATTATCAAATCCTCTAACAAGGTATACTTAATAGTCTTTGTAAAAATCTCCTAACAGACTGCATACTTCATTGTATGTTTGCAAATCCTCTAACAAGGTGGACCTAGCAGTCCTTTGTGCTCCTAACAGGGCAGATCACCAGAAGTGGTCAATGTAAGCCTTAACCAGCCAACTTTATACTGCAGCATTGAAGTTTTGTGGGTATCATCCCCACCCCAGTTTTACTTTCTATTTGGAAGGTTTATGGGTCACCAAATATTGTGTTCACTTGTGTAATGATTGTTTTATGTTTTAGAATTTATGCATGCAATAGTCTAGATGGATGTGTGGTAAATTAATAAAAAGATTTAAAGGTTACTGATTCACCCCTCCCCTCTCAGTAACTTGTCATATCATGAATATTTCCAACACCAAGATGGTCCTATATTAGACACCTGGGATTACTAAAGAACCGATGTTCACATCAAGCCTTTCTTATATTCTAACCTAAATCTAAAAGATCCAACTTAACTTGTGTAATCCACAAACTATCTTCCACTAGTTTATCTATCCACTAAACTATGTATTCCATGTAGTCTTTTCCTCTAGTATTCTTTCTTATTTTTCTATTCAAGTTCCTCTTAATGTTGTTTATCTTATTCTTAAGATAATCTAGGTTATCTTTCAATTCATCATTAGATTTAAAATACTCAAATATATGTACAATATCAAATATAGGTGAAATATCCATGTCTTCTGGTAATTAAACTTCAAAAGCATTTCCATTGTCAAACTTTCTAAAGATCTTACAAGGACCAAATTTCTTCATTTTCATCTTGTTGTAGGTACCAACTGAAATTTTTTTCTTCTTCAAATGAATCATAACCTCATTTCCAACTTAAAAAGATTTGTTTCTCTTTCTTTTATCTTCTCTTTGATTATATTCCAAGTTACTATCCTCCAAATTTCCTTTCACTTCCTCATGCAAAGTCTTCATAAAATTTGCAAATTCCTTAGCTTCAACACTTCTTTTTACCTCAATACTCAAATCTCTCAATTTAGTAGTTCCCTTAGGATTCATTCCAGTAATAATCTCAAAGGTGTCTTTGTGGTGCTTCTATTCACATAATTATTATAACTAAACTCTACTTGTGCCAAAACTAAATACCAATTAGTAGGCTTATCTCCAACCAAACATCTCAACAAGTTACCCAAACTTTTGTTCACAACTTTAGTTTGTCCATCTGATTGTAGATGAAATGTAGAACTTAACTTCAACTCTATTTTCATCTTCTTCCAAAGTGCCTTCCATAAATAACTAGTAAAAAATTTATCTCTATCTAAAATAATAGTCTTAGGAAAATCATGCAATTTTACCACTTCCTTCAAGAATAATTCAGCCACATGTACTGCATCAGATGCCTTCTTACAATGTATAAAATGAGTCATGTTAAAAAAATTGTCAACCACTACAAAAATAGAATCATTACCTCTCTGAGTTCTAGGTAAACCAAGAAAAAGGTTCATATTGATAAATTCCCAAGGCTTACTAGGTACAAGCAATGGTGAATACAATCCCATATTCTAAATAGTTCCTTTTGTTGCTTGACAAATTTTGCAACTTCTAACCAATCTTTGTGCGTCCTTATAAATTTGCAGCCAAAAGAACTTATAAGAAACCAACTTTACTATTTTGTCAGTCCCAAAGTGTCCTACAAGTCCACCACTTTTCTTCTCCTTCAAGATGTTATCTCTCATAGATCTTCTAGGTATACACAATTGAATTCCTTTAAACAACATGTCTTCCTAAATAAAATAATCAATCCACTTATCTCTTACCATTTGATCTTTACAAGCTCTCCAAGGTTATGCAAAATTAGGATGAATTTAATATAGTTATTGTTGAGATAATGGGTGTTGCACACATTGTATAATATTGTTATATTGCTATATTTTATTCTATTATGTAATGTTGCACCTAGGAGCACCTAAATGGGCATGCAACATGGAAAGATTCAGATGGGATATACTTGATGGGTTGTGTTGTAACATTATGATAATATTTGATGTAATTATTTAATATTGGGGAAAAGAATTAGATATCCAAAATTAAATGTGGGGTCAATGGGTTAGGTAGCACATGATTTTAGCACATGGTTTATGTAATACCACTTCATAGATTTGTGGGACTTTCTACTATATAACCAACCACAAGGGTGGTTGTAGAGATAAGAGAAAAAGGAAAAAAGAGAGTCAAGCAAGAAAAGGCTTGATAGGTTAGCCAAGGGAGCATTTGTGAAGGTTGGAAGCATGGCATGGGATGTGTGGATTCTTGCTTGTTCACATGGATTGCTTGATTGTGGCTATGACTTTGAAGGCTTCCATGGTTATATTGCAATGGTATTTTGCTGAACAATACATAGTGATGGATGCTTTTGGAGGCTGGGTTTTTTTTTTACAATGAGGGTTTCTTCGAGTATATCTTGTGTCACAATTTTTGTGAGTATGTTGTCTATTCTCTTGCATGTGGATTTTAATTACATATTCATTTTAGATCTATTATGGGTTATGTTAAAATGGTTATATTTTATGTTACAAGTTTCTTTACAAGTGGTATCAGAGCTATGATTTTGTTGTTGTAACCCTAGATTGAATCCATGGGAATGCATGAGAGCAAGGTATTTTTTAGTGCCTAATTTTAGAATTTTTTGGCTAGTAATTTGGCTAATAATTTAAGATTTGATACAACCTAAATTACCATAGTTTTATAAAATTTAGTTCTAGAATATTTAAAATCGCTCAATAATTTATTTTATTGAAAAATTTAAACTCAAATATTCACCACAATATTTGTTACATGATTAGATTTGGGTCACCTAAATATAATATATTAGTGGAAAAATCAAATTGAACTGACTAATAATTATCATAATTATTAGTTACTTTAGGGATATATCACCAATACTTAGTCTTCACTATTGATTTAAAGTATACATAACAATCTTCATAATATTCCACGAGGTAAAAAAAAATGTTCAATTTTGATTTGCAATATTCCATGGTTTTTAATGAACTTCCTATTATTATTGAGATTCGTCAATATTTTATACAAAAAAATTATGATTCAAAAATAATAATCAATATCAATCATATTTAGAGGAAAAAAATTGAGAGATTCACCAATAGAAATAAATATATTTTTTCAAAATAATGAAAGATTTGCCAATATTGTATATCTTTTTTTGGAGATGGCTTTCTTAAAATTTACCTTGCATGAGAGGATAAAAGAAAGGGTAATGTATATTATTTTTGTAGGTTGTTTATTGCACATCTAAGGGTTTTAGATTTTTTGTTACGATGGAATGTTGGCAGATTTTGGGCATGTGAAATTATTGGTCAAATAATTTTTTTGGATGTTTCATTTAAATGAGGGTTTTAGTGGGGAGCTTGCAAAAATGACCTCCTGGGTAAAAACATACCTCACCATTGGATTTGAGTTGATGTTTCCATAAATTTTGATATATAATATGCCCTAGTTTGGCCATGTGAAGAGAAAATACAAAGCTTTTTACATCAAGTTTAATCCCGTCAAAGTTTTCATCACCCCCCAAAAAAGGGTGAAAAAATCATAGTGAAAATGGTAAAAAGATTGTCTTGGTAAAACAACCATAACTTTCTTGCAAGCTATCAAATTTTAGACTTCTTATAGTCGTTGGAAGGATAATTTAGAGCACTACAACATGGTATAGGTTTGATTCTATAGTTTTGATATTTTGTCAAGGTTTAAGAGCCTAAAAGGTAGATGTTGTTTATTTTGAGCACAAATTTTGGCATAACTTGAGGATACAGAGTCAGATTTTGGACTTTGAGTAGTCAACGAAAAGCTCTTGGAAAACTCTACAAATTGGTACAAGTTTGGAATGATTTATTTGGTGTTATATTGATTTGAATAGTTTATGATATTTATTGATTGTGCTAACATTATGAGTTTATGGAATTTTATATTTTGGAGATTTGGATTTGATGTCATTGTATAATCAGTTCATATTTCATATTGGTATCATGATGATATAAATTTTAGTGTTTGGTTTGAATATGTATGATGACTTGTTGGGTCTACAAGTTGTGAAGTGTTGTAAGTGGTCTATAGTTATAGGTTGCATTTATGGCTTGAATATGGGTTGTCTTTACCCATTGATATATCATTATTGATGCATATTAAAATTGGTGACTTGGATTTGGGTTATTTATGCCCTAAGTCACATGATTTTCTAATTTTTTCTTCACCTAGAAGGGAAGAGATGTTGTTACTAGGTACAGTCATGGTGGAGGATTGTGGTTGACAATTTTATGCTGACAAGTTGGACACATTGAGAATTAGTTGCCATAGATTTTGGCATGGCATGATTGGATATACAGGTACATACTTGATGTTCATTGATTTGAATTCTTGATTTGGTTATGGTGGTATATATCTTCTTGGTTGAGGATCATGGTTATTTGGTTTCTTTTGAGGAGCTCATAATGTGCACTTTGAGTTCTTTGATGGTTTATGCATTGATTGATTCTCATGGTTAGAGCATGATTTTTTCCATCATGATGGTCATGGATAGCTTGGATACATGGTTTAGTGGGCTCTTGTGATAGTGATAAGGTGACAGTGCAGGATTAGTTCCTAGTTTAGTTTGTAACTTCTTGATTTGAAGATCTTTTTTTTACTTGGTATTGACACTTGGTTGTGTGTGAGTGTATACCTAGAGGATCTCCATGTAGAATATGGGTGTTATTATGCCATGGGTGACTCAATACCATGGTCGACTAAGATTTTTTGATATTAATATACTTATTGAGTGTTTGTAGATGTTGGAGGTTTGTCTTAGATCCTATTGCTACAGAAGCGTCTTTGACATTTGCATGGTGCAATTGTTATCTTTGCGATGTGTGAATATGGTTGGATCTTGAGGAAACATGGGGTTATTGGTTATCTTGATGGTCTTTGGAGATTTTTCTTCATGGTATGTGGAGATGGTTTTCTTCATGGTGTGTGGAGATGGTTGCATCTTGAGGACTCACAGGGTTCTTGGTAAATGTGTAGTTTATGCTTTCATTTGACATGTTAACCTTGGTATTAGGATGGTTTAGTTATTATGTCATGGTATACTCTTGACAGACATTTAAAGTTTTGACATGTTATGGTATATTCATATGGAGCATGTTATCTCTTTGGTTGAGATGGTTTAGATCACGTTGTCATGTTTTTGTTCCTAAGGCCATGGTTTGAAATTTGACATTGATCTTGGTTTAGTTTCTTTGTATTGAGTATATTGATCATTTTCTAGATACTTCATGACATTTCTATGTTGCATTTGGAGTTAGAATGGATTGATTAGTTACAGGTGCTCATGGATACTTAGAGATGGTGGTGATGCTAATTTCTCTTGGATTAGAGAAATATTTTTTGGGATAGTTGTTTGGTTTCAGCAGGAAGTACAAGGGGCATTCACTTGATATAGACTTGAGAGGAAATTATTCTTAGATGATTCTTGGTTGGAGACTTGGATATCTTGATGAGCATTCTCATTCCCCACTCTTAGTCCACTCAGTGGTTTACTACTTGAGAGGTATAGCCCATTATTTCTCATTGGTGCATTATGTTTATGTTTATCTTTCATGGATATGGATCTTGAGCTATGGTACATGAGTTAGTTTTGGAGGGTTCATTTGAGAGATGGTTTAACATTTTTTATCTCCATGTTCATATGTTTTTATGATGATTTATTTTGGAGATGGTTTTATATTGGGCATATTCCTTGGATTAGGAATGGTTATTCCTTGTCTTAGGATGGTTTATGAGTTTGATCTTCTTGTGAGAGACTTACATCCATGATTGGTTATATGGTATGGTTTGGGTGTTTTTTGTGGCTTTTTGAATGGGGTTTTATTGATGAGGTCTTGTACAATTTACATCTAGAGGTGTGTGTAGAAGGACATGATATAGGTTGTAATTTACATCGTTTCTCTCTTCTCTTGGTTATCTTCCTAGATGTTTAGTTTTCATTTACAGTAGATTTGAGATTGGTTGGAGATTTTGATCACTAGTTTGTGTTCATGTATGTCATGTGACAGATAACATGTTTATTCTTTTATCTCTTTTCTTTGTTGGTTGTCGAGAACTTGGGAAAGTGTTGGAGACTTTTAATGAGAGTTGTTCTTGCATGTTATTGATTTTTATGTATTATGGATGTCCTTGATACTAAATGGATTCACTTATTTGAGATGTTGTGAGTGGATGGTTATAGATTTGACATTATATTTTGTAGTGGGAGCTTCTTGGTATATATGTGGTAGGTATTGCTCTTGAGCCTTGTGATTGCAAGTTATAGATTAGATATGTTGATGATGTGAGATTCACTTGGTATACCTTTGGAGGTGTGGATAGTTGGATGGCTTTGGCACTTGTTATGGGTGTTATTTTAGCTATGCATATTTGACTACTATGAACACGTGATTACCTTTGGATCAGGTGTTTGTGCTTGGCATTTCAATTGGTGTAGGATTTTATGATCTTCTTATATGACAGGTTGGGTGGCTCTATCTTTGGATGGTTTATGTTTATGTCTAGTGGTAGTGGCATAATAGGAGGTGGGATAATTCATGTTTGAGATGCTAGATACTTTGATTTTTTTTCGGTACTATTGGTCATTTTTGCCCCCATTCAACCCATCATCAATAACTAATCATAGATATCTTTAATGGGTTGTTTTCTTTGCTATGGGTTAACATGCAATTTGTTTGTGGTTAACATTTTGTCTTAACTTGGTCTCTTCATGAACTGAGTTGGCTCAATTTCTTCATTGACTGAGATATCTCATTTTTTTCTTTGACCAAGTGAGCTCAATTTTCTCATTTAATAAGCTATGGATTAATAGGCACATCTACAAGGGTTAACATTTTGTGCTAACCATTTTTTCTATTTTAGGGAGTGACTTTTCTTGCTTATGCAAAATCGTAAAATTACATGCTACCTCCTCCACCAAGCATTGAGAGATGTGCCAACCAACATTTTTTTTCCACATGGTCAATCTTTTCTTGTTGGGTTGCCTTTGATCCAATAGTGATCTCATTTTCATATCATTTCTTGGGCCTTTAGAAAATATGCAATGGTCATCAGATTTAGATGCGTCTTTGGGAGATTCTTTGCTTCATCCCAGCCATCTATTTTATATAAGCTGATCTTGATCAATGGCCATTGGGAATTTTTCTTGTAGTATTTGAGCCATCTAATTCAAATGAAGATATCTACATCAATGTTCACCTTTTTTGGGGGAAATTTTGAAATTTTTTGTGTAGGTCAACTCTGCATTTTCATAGTAGGTTAACATTGTGTGTTATCCCTGTTAGAAATAGATAATATTGAGAGGAGGGGTGAATTAGTATTTTCAATCTTTTTACCTAGAACTAAATATTCTTAATTACTTTGTCATATGCATAAGAAAATAACCAACAATGCTGAACAGTAGAAACAACCATACATAAAGAGAGATTATAACAGCATTTTTTTAACTAGGGAAACCCTGGCCAAGGGAAAACCCCAGTGGGGATGAAACCCACTAGATGATTCACTATATAAAGGAATTTGGTTAAGGATATTGTCCCTATTAGGAGTCTATGAAGAATGTATAGTGTCTCGACTCTCTATTAGGAGACTAGGCCTTGCTAGAAGCCTCAACCCTATTAGGAGTTTCTTCAACCCTGTTAGGAGTTGGTAAATTATATACAAATGTGTGCAAGAAGAGCCCACTGCCCTAACATGCAACTATACAACAAGTTCTTCAAGAGAATAGGTATACATACAATAATATACCACTTGTTTTACTTCGTAATACTTCTAATTGTTAGTTCTTCATTTAAGAATAATTGCGCATATATCAATTTGCATCATATCTCGCATTATATTGCTTCACATCATAATATCGCATTCACATTCACACTTCTTATTCTAACTTCACATTTGAAGTTCTTTACTTATATCAAACATATTAATAAATTCTTCCTTAGTCAGCTCACATATCATCATTAGAGTTGGCTCAACAAGATTTAGTAATCAAAACAATTCTGCAAGTTGTACAAGTCAATTTGCTGGCATGCTCTATTCTACACTGTGAGGTATCTGCATTAGTATTTCTTCCATAACTTGAACTTGGTTGATCGTACGGACATGTGCACTGGTATGTGTCATCAAGATGATTTCATAGATCTAGGGTTAACTATGCAAGAGAATATTCAAAGGGAATATTCCACTATCAACAAATTTTGTCATGTTGCTGTAACACAGTCTAATACTTAGACAATGTTCCTTCACAAATAATCATGACTAAACTACAAAACAAATGTTTCCAACTACATATCTCACCTTATTTGATTGATTGGTCATTTTGCCAACAATCTCATCCCACATTTTTTTGGTAGTGACGCAAATTCTTTTGTTGCAGCCTTGTCACATTGCAAGGACTACTCATTTAATGCAAAATGACTCCTCAATATTTGTAATGCTAATGTTGGTGGCTCTCTATGATTATTTAATGATTTTTGAAGGGGATGATGGTCCTTTCAGCCATCAAATGCTTTCTTTGGCCCTTCCTATCATTTCCATGAATTAAGTGATAATAGAAATCAAATTTCTTTATGATTCTTCATTTATTAGGTGCCCTGTAACCTCAACTCTATTGTTGTTGGAGTTTGAACTCAAGGTTGTATCTAGGTTATTCCTACACCCCATAAAGGAAAGTTTTATTGCTATTCTCTAGATATCTCTTTTTTCAAATCTTTTACAAATTTCTTCTCTAAATGTTCTTGCCTTTTTTAATAGAAATTATTGTTGTTACATCCATTCTCAGGTAGTCAAATTTGTGCAACCTGTTATGCCTTATTTTCTTGGATGTATTTTGGCAATTGCAACACCTTATGAATATGGTTTTTTTAGTTAACTAATCTGTTCAATGAATCTATAGTATACCTTGTATGGTTATGTTATTTATTTGCTTTTCTATGATGTTAAGATTGAAAGAATGTAGATAGTGGTATGTATTGTGAAGTCTACTAGATTTTAGTGCAGTTATTAGAAAGAAGTAGATCAACAATATATTTGGTGCATCATTGCTTTTACTTTTAGCATTTTAATTTAAGTCACCTCCTTCCCTTTTCCTTCCCAAACTTAGTTAGGTGCATCCATACTATGAGGAAGCTAACCTTCTCCAAAGATTTAATCTCTAATTGCAAAGTCCCACACTTTTGATATCATTTCCATGTTACACAAGGTTGCTCAGGGATAACACATCAGATAGGGGTGCTGACTTTTGTCTCAATATTTTTTGGCATGCCTAGTGGGACTACATTCAACAAGAATTACTTTAGCAACGAATCTTCGCCTTTTGGCAATCTCATCTTACGGGTCAATTATCATTTGGCATATATTTGGGTCCAACTACATCATCGAATATTTATCATATTTGGATCCAATTCCTGGGGTGGTCACCCATTAGTTATCACATGATTGGTCAAAAATATCAGTGCAATCACCAATGTGATATATAGTTTGGATACATTTATTTTAAACATATTGCTAGCCTTTGCATGTTGTTTCTTATTGGCTAATGTTATTTCACCATTATTAAAACTATATAAATTTTCCCTTGGGTTGGGTGTCACCAACCATTTTACTGACGTGTGTCAATCATCCACCCCATTTAGCCAATTGTTTCCTACTATGGGCTTACATAGGAAGGTGCATTTTGCCTGCATTTGACATTCCCACTTGTTAATCCCGCCTAATTCACCAACCTAGATTAGACTATAAGAAATTATTATTCTACACAATTTTCTATTTTCTGGTCTGGAGACTGGCATTTATTATTGCTACCAAACTTTTAGAGTGCTGAGTGCATTGGCCATTGAATCGTGGACCCTGGTTTTTGTAAAAAGCAAGTGATTTTTAAATTATTTTGTAAGTGGTACTAGTTATTTTTTTAGTTTTACTGTCCAGTGTCTACTGGTGATTGGACATCTCACATGCTAAGATAGCCTATAGGTATTAGGTTTGCAAATTATATTGGGTAGTACCATACACTGTAGTACTGTATTATTAGTACCCTTTTTTTTTAGAATGAATCATATTATTGTTATTATATGTAGTCTAAGTAGTTAAGTCTTTTGTTCAACAACTGAGTTGATTTTTTTTGCAGCCTTTATTGATTTCCCATGTCAAAAAAGAGGGGTCCAATCCCTGAAATCCAAGAGAGGCCACCATTACCAAAATGCAGAACCATAGCGGCATATTTTGGTGGTGGAAATGTTGGAAACCTACAAGATTCACAAGTTAGATCTTCAGTGGTTACTAAAAAAGGAGATTCATCACAAGTTGGACCCTCAAACAGTATTGAAGTTCAAGTTGGTGAACCTGATATCTCAGTCGAGGACGAACTTGAACAAGATTTGGAGGAACTTCCCCTAAGTAGGAAGTCACAAACTAAGATTATAGAGTTGGAGTCGATCTTGGACCAGTCGGTTGAGAAAACCAAAATTGATTCCATAAATTAGGTTCATGCACAAAAGGGGAAAAGAAAACTAGAATCAAAGAAAGATTGATCTCCCTGGGATCTATCCAAAAGGAATTTTCAGTTAGAATGGGTGGAAAAGTACTGGTTCATTGAACTAGTGCCCAATCCAAATGATGGTGAGCCTCCTACAGAATGCAGATGTAAGATTTGCAGAGAGATAACAAAGAAGGAGAAGAGGCTACAGCTTAAAATTGATACCATAGAAAAGCATGTCGGTAAAGTTTACATGAAATAAATTATATATGGAGTCAAAAAATCTATGCTAACTTGGAAAACAAAGGAGAACTGTCTGCATATTAGGAATGCTGAAATATATGAGTTACACCAGCAAATATGGGAGAAGCATTCTGCAGTAAAAGGTTCCATTGAAGATTTCATTGAGAAAGCAATAGAAGTGCAAAATATGGGAAAACTAGTTCAATTTATAGGTGTGGTCTTTTATATATTGCGTAGAGGACACCCTATGATGGACTACCCTTCAATGACTGCATTATTGCATTTTTTGAAAACTCAAATCTATCCTAACAGTTGCTGCTCAATAAACAGTAGGTGGGAATGGGCTAAATGTCTTGCATAGGTTGAAATAGAAGATATGAAGGAATTTATAAAAAACTAAGATTTCATTGGATTTTCTCTAGATGAAGTTACATCAATTGATAATACTTCTTGGGTGTGCATGCATGTTTATACTGTAAACAATCTTTGTCGTCAACCATTTCTACTCTCTATTGCTAAATTGAATTGTAGTGTGACAGATGAAAACTTATATGAACTATTAAAGACTACTCTAATTGAATCTAGAGGTTTGGATAGCATAGAGATTGCCAAAAAGTTGGTGTGTGTTGGATCAGATGGTGCTTCAGTTATGCAAGGTCATAAAGATTGTCTTTGCAAAAAGATCAAGAATGATTTGGCACCCTACGCTATTCCCATTCATTGCATGGCCCATCGAATGAATCTAGCTTTTGGAATTGTAGTGATTTTGGTTGTGTAAGTAAAGTGGAATCTCTAATCAAAGAGATTTACCAATACTTTTGTCGAAGTCCAAAACAAGTCTAAGAACTTCAACACTTTGCTGCAAGGCTTACTGATGAAAGGAAGCTTCTTAAAGACAATGATACCAGATGGATCTCTTTGGATGGACCAGCACATCGAGTAATGTCTGAATACCCGTCATTGCTTGGACTAATCCACTCTATGTGAGATAGATTCTCTCGGCTATATTCAAGCCTAACTAATGTTAAGGTACTCTTAACTTTAGCAACTATTCTCCCCATGCTACAGGACATGAGAAATATTATAAAAAAAGGTTCAACAAAGAGCTATGTACATTGTAGAATATAATAAGCTGTGTAAAATGACATGTAGTAGCCTGGATACTCTGTACCGATTATTACCATTAGATGAAACAAAGTTTACAAAGTGGTTAGAAATATCAAATTTGAACAATCCTTGGAACTTTTTACATATTGGTGCAAATGATGAGGTATATGCCAAGGTACGTGGAGTTGACATACCAATGCAGTACTATGCCCGTGTCAACCCCAACGAAGTAGGAAGCGAAGTTGAATCAGAACTAGAGAAGGTACTTTCATGTGTTACAAGTGAATCCTTCAAGAAGATTAAAGACTCTGTGTTTGACTCTATCAAGTGACTTTGCTACAATCTATCGTCAGAAATCAGATTCAAATTCCCTCCATAGGAACTGCTAGAAGCAATGTCAATTGTTTTTCCATAATATTGGTCTCTAAACAGTCCAACTGATTTTCAAAGAAGGATGATGACTCTAATTCAACATTTTTGCACACCTAAAGTAATCAATGGAGTCACCATAAATCAAATTTTAGATGAAACTCGACTAAGAGATCAATCATACTCTTTTGCAAACATAATGAGGGAACAATATGCTGTTATGGAGAACCCAAATGAAGAGGGAGCAGTAACAAAGCTTTGGAAAAACCTTGGTGAGAGCAATTAGTTGAGAGAGGCAATACAAGAATATTTCAAGCTTACCAATTTATGTTTGACAATGATATTGGGTTCAGTGGACGATGAGAGAGTTTTCAGTACTTCGGGCTTCCTTAAGTCAAAGGTTAGTAACAAATTAGACAAAAATTTGGATAGTTGTCTGAGGCTCTATAATTTTAGGTATGAGGTAGAAAGTTTCCATTATGATAGGGCTATCAACATTTGGAGAAAGCGATATCAAAGAAGAGGGATTGCCAACATTTCAAACACAAGTGGTAGTGGTAGTGGCAGTGGCAGTGGTTTATATCGTGACATTGAAAGTCAAAGCAATGAAGATGATGTTGAATTTGGCATGCATAGTGAGTCTGACGCTGATAGTGAATCTGAAGAAAACACAACAAACAATGAAATGTTATATGTAATAAATGAGGAGGATTCTGATGATAGTGATGCTGAGCTAGTCCAGGCAAAGTGTCAACTATAGCAGCTTCTCAACCTTTTGCATGAGTCAAGTAGTAGGCTAGTAGCTCTGATCTAAGACTCTACATACTAATTAATTATGTAACATGTTTGTAGAAGTTAATTTATAGCCTTCATTCACTATCCCTTTATAGATGCTTAATTTTTTTAATTTATTTTTTAACATGTTGATGTTACAAACTTAGTACTTACATGTGGATATTTTCATTGATTGTATTTTTTTAACATGTTGAGATTTTCATTGATTCTAGTTTCTTTAAGAAATTGTAACATAATGCATTTGACAAAATAAGCTCCATTTTAAAAAAATTGTATTATAATTTATAATTACAAATCAGCCTGTAACATAATACATTTAATGATTGTCAATTACAAATAATTACAACCATTTGCAAATGACTCAATGTCAAATTGCAATGACTGTGAATTTCTTTTTGCAGATACAAGGGAGCAACAATAGCTATAGGTCAGTTTGCAACTGTATATATGATCAGATATGCTGGCTCTTGATTCCTAATATGCCATAGTATGCTAGTGCCTGGCTGCCCAACTATCCTGATATGCTAGCTCTTGATTCCTGTAACAATTAACATTAAACAAAGTTGAAATTAAATCCAAAATTTGAAATTAAAGAGAAACAAGTAACAAAATGATTATAGTTCTATCACTTACTAAGTTGTTACAGTGTTACTACTTAGTGCTATCAGCTATGACTGCCACTGATAGCAATAGTAACAGTTTGAGAAGATGACCCAGCTTCACTGAATTTCTTTAGGGTGCTCCATTCTACATCATTTGGAAGCCCCATTTTTTTGAGGTTGTAGCTAATTAGTTTTAGTCTCTTCAACAAAAAATACTTCTGAGAGATAGAATCATATGATAGGAGGAATCTATCTATAGCATCACTCATTGTTGATAGTGGTTTGATGCAACTTGCAATTCTCTCTGCAGTGAATTCCTCAGGCAATTTCCCTAAATCAGAATTCATCCTGCCCTGCAACTTTTTCATGTAATTTTTGCTTCCAATGAATGTGCCTTCTAAGTTAGCTAGATTTGGTAATCCAACATTCAGCAAGTTCACTATGGTGTTATTCATCTTCATCGACTCTTTGGAAGTAGAATTGAGTGATTCACTAATTCGTGTTACTTCTTCACAATGTTGAGAGACATTAATGCCCATTACCCAAGCATCCAAGCAGTTGTTTATTCCATGGTTTGCCAAATCTCTATTGCTAGATCTCTTTATTTTATTGAGAACTTGGTCAGAAAGATCTTTTAAGGAACTGGTGAAGATTTGTCTTTTAGCCTGAAAATCAATTTTTACATTTTCAAAGACAACTCTAAGATTGCTATTTAAATCAAGCCAATCAACCAAACCATCACTGATCATCATTATTTTGTCCCAAATTTCTTGTTTGATAAGCTTAACTATGTTTATTATAGTATCCTTCACATGATGGTCTTCGAAAGAGGTCATTCTATTTACTGCCATTACATTCTCCACCTTTTTCTTCATTTCAGGCATCTCTTTTTCACTCTTTTTCTGCATTTCCTCTGTTTTCCTTTGCCAATCAGTTGCTCTCTTCCTCTCATCCTCCAATTTCTTCTTCAAATCTTGGATTTTATTTGCACTAGTTACCTCTTTTTTCTTCTTTTCCTCAAGTTCCCTTTTTAAAATCATGAATTGTCTTTGAAGTGGACTCCTCCTTTTTCTTCGCACTGTCCAATTCCTTCTTCAAATCATGGAGACTTTGAGTAGACTCCTCTTTCTTTGTGTTCTCCAATTCCTTTCTCAAATCGAGGTTTTTCTTTGCAGCTGACTCCTCTTTTTTCTTTGCATTCTCCAATTCCCTCAATTTTTTGATTATGTTAGTGCTTGCAGTAACACTAGACCCCATTTTCTTTGCATTCTCCAATTCCTCCTTCAAATCACTGATAGTTTTTGCAGTTGACAACTCTTTTTGTTTCATATTCTCCAATTGCTTATTCAAATTGTGGATTGTGTCTGTAGTAGACTCTTCTTTTTTCTTCTCATTCCCCAATTCCTTTTGCAAATTAAAAATCATACTTGCCCTAGACTCCACTTTTTTCTTTTCCTTCTCCCATTCATCCTTCAAAATTTTATTTTCCTTGGCAGCAGATTCCAGCTCAGTTTTCAATTGATTGATGACCTGTGCACTACTCTCTATAGAATTGAACAGCTGTGTAGTAGACACTTGTTCATTCTTAAGTCTTTTTTGGCACTCATCCAATTCTTTAGTCAAATGTTGCACTTGTTCATTCATCTTTTCTTGTTGGACAATTGCCTCTGTAGGAGAATATTTCTTTATCTTGTTTTGCAATTCTTTGAACCTATTGTCTGCTACTTTCTCCTTTGCCTTCACATTATCAAGGTCTACTTGTAACTTTTCTATTTGCTTTGTAAGCCTTTTGTTTTCCCTCTCCACTTTTAGAAGTGTAGAGTAGACCATTTTGTTGCTCTCTTTTGATATATTGATTTTGTCAATATTTTTCACTTTTAACAAATCCATTTGAAGACTGGTAACTTGTATATCTTGTGGTGGATTATTATCTCTACCCAGGGGCATAACAGACATGAAGTTAATCATTTCATTGTTTGGATCATATGTTGGAAATATTCTGTTAGTACATCCCTGACATTCAGCAACTGCATCACTTTTCAAAGTCTTCATAATTTGCCTATTTCTTTTGCTTGTCTATTCAAACTTTGATGCAAACTCATTCAAACTAAAATCTGGGTTTTTTGACACAAATG
Organism: Cupressus sempervirens; assembly: GCA_028749045.1. NCBI lineage: Eukaryota > Viridiplantae > Streptophyta > Pinopsida > Cupressales > Cupressaceae > Cupressus > Cupressus sempervirens. Next base: position 710,071,896 of record CM053785.1, on the reverse strand, counting down.
AGTGTTTGAAAGGTGAATTATCAATTGTATCATTGAATGCTGATGCTCCTCCATCTCCAGCTAAACTTACTCCACCTACAATTGTATTTTGAGGATTGCCAACATACTGAAGATGACCCATTCCAAATCTTGGCATCTTAGGACTATTTTTAGGGTTTTGTACAGAAGCCACTAGTGCATACATTGCTGAAGTAACCACTGACATTTCTTGTGGTGTAATTTTCATAAGTTTTTGCTTTTTTGCACAAGGTTCATCCATGCTAGTGCCAGTGCCAATGGAATCAACTACAACTAGATTTGAAGATTTAACAAATAATGTGTTGGGATGACCTTCAGAAGCATAAGTATAATATTTTTTGCTTTTTTTAGATGAATTATCTTCAATCTTGGAGCTTCCAATGATTGGTTTACTTCCTCTTTTGGGTGGGTTTGGTACTGGAACTGGATTCCAAATTCCATCACCACTTGCACCAATGGGCCCTATACCTGCATAACCCATTTTTTGTATCATAGTTGCTCTTTTACCATAAATTTGTTTAGTAGAATCACTCATTTGAAGTTTAATAATATCTCTACCCCTAGTTTACTCGGAATCCTCAATACCTTGAATGTCAACATCAGACTGGAGGTCGTCCTATCTTTGAATATCATTGTCACTGCAACTACCAAGTTGATATAGTATAGTTGGATGCGCTTTATCCCAATAAGTGTTGAAAAGGTCATCCTTATTAATTTCCTCAAAATTTGTTGATATCTTTGGTTCACCCAAATTTTGCCTCATTTTCCAAAACTCAGTTATCTTGGTTTGACACCACATTTCAGATATGCATGCCTCTTTGATTGCTTTCGGCATAGACTTCTTAGAAGTTTCAGATGCTTTCTCGTAGAAATTTAAATATGTTGCATTGAAATATTATTCTCTATTGCATGTTTCTCCATCTCTTTCTTAACCTCATCCCATGAATCTTTGTTTTTTTAACTTTTCTATCAATGGCATCTCCTAGTGTTGATATTTGCTCGTAGAGTTGCCATTGGCAATAAGTGTTGTTTTTATTGTGTTCAGTGGATCATAATTCCAATTACTAACAAAATGAAAGCCAAAAAAAGTTACCAATTCATTTGCCACTTTGAAAGCCTTTCTCTCAAATGTGAGGCCTCCAATTGCAAAAGGCAAGGAAGGAAATATCGTTTTCTTTTGTTGTCCACTGAAAAGTTCATCTACGCTCTCCATCTGCCTTACATATTCCAGTGCAAAAACCCTTTCTGTAACATGCATTGGAAGTTTGCAGGGTTCAACCATTGAACCATAAAACCTTAAGACAGTGTACTCTTCCATGAAGAACCAGTCAGCCAATTGAATCTAACTTCCCAATTGAATGCAATCTTTACAAGACACAGATAATCTAGGCATTGTAGTGCCTGTGATTTTTTGGTAATTAGGTGCCAAAAAGAAGTCTACAAAATGGTTGTAGTTTTTATTGTTAGCAGTCATCCTCATCTTATGTGTCTACTCATTTATTAGACTTGGTGTCTCTGATTTCTTTTGGGTTTTCTCATCAAACTTATAGACCTTAATATCAAGCTTTTTGTTCTCTGTCTCAAATATTGGGTGATGCTTTGCTAAAAGAAGGTAGCGTGAGTAACTTGTCAACCTAAATGTCTTTGTCTTGCTTGTAGTTGTACTTTGTTTAATCATTAGTAATTATTGTTGCATAGATTCAACAATGTACCAAACAAAATCATATCTTACTGCTACATTGTCAACTGACTGACCTCAACAATGGATATTATAGATCATTTCAAGAAAATTGGCCCCCACTTCCTTGTTAATGTCTAATCCTAGGAAAAATGATAACAAAGAAATAGTATTCTGAACCCATGGCACAAAAATATCATACTGATAAGGAGGCTTATGGTCTTTGTCTAGTGTAACAATAATACTAGTAGTGGACTCTGAGGGTATTAAACCCTTAATATATGAATCTTGAAAACTTCTTTCCAGCTTGTCATAAGCCTGAGCTAGTTTATCCAAGTCAATGTGCTCCTTAGAGCTTTCTGTTCTAAACCCTAACTCTAGGTCTAACAGAGTGAAAAATTCACTCTCAGTTATTGATAAAATTTCTTCCTAACTGTTTTGGTTTACAATTTCCTTTCTATTTTCATCATAATTCTAAGTGCATAGCATTATAATTTCAGGGCAAGGGAATACTTCGGGTACAACGAGGTTTGCTAATCCAATAACCAGAGTAGCTAGTTTATTGGTATATGCACCAATACTACTATTATATTTGTAATAAATTCTTCCCTTCTAGGGATCTTTCCACTTACTAAACAATGAATGTCTAATTTCCATGATTCCAGAATCTCCATGGATAACAGGATCAAAAATATCATAAAATTCATCAGTGAAAACTGGGGTTTGTAGCACTTTTCTGAGTTCTATAATGGTGTTCTTTTCTTTTATGGTGCACTCATTTGGGAGGTTTTTGACTTTATTTTTCCCATGTCTGGTTGCTAATGGTTATTAGACTTTAGACCCTATTCAAAATAATTGTAAAGTGTAAACCTAAGACATTTAAAATCAAGATTTCTATTGCTGCAAATTGCAATGGAATTTTTTCGAAAAAAAATTAAATACTTGGAATTGAGATTGGATAATTGGTGTTGTCATCTGATACCCAAGTTTCACACTTTCAGTCTTCAGAAATCAGAACACAAAATGGAATTATGCTAGTCTTTGAAATTTTAAAATTTGAAAACCCTATGGCTATTGTATTGGACTCTTGTCTTACAGTTTCGAAACTCTCAACTTCATACTCTAAAAAGGTAATACTTGAATTTTAATAGTTAAAACGAAAGGGGTGATCCCACAATAATGGGTTCCACTTTTTGACCAATTTTGACTTTGAAATCAATATTTTTGCAACAAACGTCACGTTCAAGTGACTATATCTCCAAAACTATAAATAATTTCAAGATGACATAAACTAGTGATTTTGAGTACTTTGTTTCTACTTTGTAGCCATATTTTTTAATCTAAAAAAAAATTTATTTATGTCAATTTTTTTTATCTCCTCCAAAAAGTGGTACATAATAAAATTCAATATTTTAAAAAGTGACAGTCCGTTTGACACACATAACTTTTTTTCTAGAAATGATAATGAAGTAATTCTTTTTGCGTTGGATTTGTAGAATCAATATCTAGTGTCTGCATTTGGTTTGATTTATTTTTGTTGAATACTGTATAGTTTATGAAGTTTCGAAGTGACATGAACCGTAATTCAAACATATGTTCCGTTTGACACAGATAATTTGAAGTCAATTTATCATAAACCTTTTTTTTTTTTTTTTTTTGAATAGAAAGGTATCTCAATAACCCAGTGCCTCCATATTTTTCAAAAAAAAATTAACCTAATTTACTAATTTTCCCGAGGTGTCAAAGTCGGTTGATGTTCAATCGGTAATGAACCTATAATGAGTTAAACTCATATTTGAAAGTCTTAATGATTAAATTATGTAATAAAATTATAGTTGTTGGAAAGCTTGCTCCGAGAAGCACATTTTGACATTTTTTATTTTACAACAGGAGATCATTCTCCTACAATTATGGTAGTCAAAAGAGGAAAAAAAAAGAAAAAAAGAAAAAAAGGTTAAATTTTTTGTGATTTTGCATGTTCGTGCGAACATGGCGTTCGTGCGAACACGTTTACCATGTTCGCGTGAACCTATGTTCGCGCAAACATGAAAATCATGTTTGTGTGAACATATTTATCACATATGTTTGTGCGAACATATATATCATTTTTGTTCGTCCCACTAAAGTGGAACCCATTATTGTGGGTTCACCCAAAGTAATAAGTAATTAATGGTTTTAACTTTTATGTACAATGTACATCTAACGGTAATAAATTGTCAAGACTCAAAGTCAATATTAAATAATGTAGTGACGTACATAAGTTACACGTGTCATGATTCCAGATGAATCTAGGTAGATGGGAAAGCATTCCCCAAATCGGCCCAAAATTCATCTCGGGTCGTCGATCTATAGACTATCAAATTGTTATTAAATTTTATTATTGTTATTATATTATATTATTTAATATTATTTATATTATATTATATTAAATAATATAATATAATAATAATAATAATGACCATCTCAATCTGATAGATCGACAGCCCGAGAAGAATTTTGGGCCGATTTGGGGAATCTTTTCCCATTTTCCCAGATTCATCCAGAATCATCCCGGGCTGTCGATAACTCGATGGTCATTATTATTATTATTATTATATTATATTAATATTATATGATTATAATTATATTATATTATATGGTTATGATTATATCATATGGTTGTAATTATATTATGTTATATTATAGTATAAATAATTATATCATATGTTCTATTATTTTTAATTAAATTATTAAATTATTTTTGTTGTTAAATATTTTTAATTTTTTTTAATGTAAGTGCATTGGTTTATATTTTATATTTTAATAATATATTTTTTTATAAATTATAATTTTTTTTGGCATTCAATTAAAAATAATATTACTTATATTATGTAATCATTTAAGATTTATTATTATTATAAAAATAATATTATTCTTATTTATAATTATTTATACTATAATATAATATAATATAATTATAGCCATATGATATAATCATAACCATATAATAAAATATAAATGTAATCATGTAATATAATATAATAATATAATAATAATAAATTTAACAAAATATATAACGAACATCATGAGTCTGGGCAGATGGGAAAAGATTCAATGACGTGTCATGATTCTGAATGAATTTGGGCAGATGGGAAAAGATTTCCCAAATCGGCCCAAAATTCATCTCGGGTCATCAATCTATCAGATTGAGATGGTCAGTATTATTATTATTATATTATATAAATATTATATGGTTATAAATTATAATTATATTATATTATATTATAGTATAAATAATTATATTATATGTATATGATATGGTTATAATTACAATTTAAAAATATAATTGCAAATGCTTTATTTTTATTCATATTTATTATTTAGTTTCAAAATTAAAATATAATATAGTTATAATATCTATAAATTATTAAAATTTAACATATATTAAAAATTGTGATAATTGTTTATAAACTATTCTTCATCATTTAAAATATTTCATAATGAAAAAAAAGTTAGGAATAGGTGACAAGATAGGTATGAAACAAAAATTTGACACATAAATTATCAAAATTATATTTAACTTTGTTAAGGTTATAATCTATTAATCTTTAGTTTTTCTTGAAGCTCCATTTGTTAACTTTTAACCAATCAGATTAAAGTAAAATAGTTAATTATTAGCAGTTCACTATTTTTAGCTAAGTCACAGACTAACAGTAACATTTCAACAGTGCATAATTTGAGAAACAAGATGCCAAAAACAAACTTACAAAGTCGTAGACTAAGAAGAACAATGATTTGAGAAGCCAAAAACTATTGTTTTCATTGATAATATTTTAGACTGTACAATGTACATAATACTGATTCATAGCTTACATATTCAAAATAGCTGATTAAATCACTAACCAGCCTGATTTTACTATTTCGTAATTTACAAAAAAGGGCAAGGCCCAATCTAAAGAAAATAACAAATATTTTGAAAATGTTTTTTTGGCAAACTTTTTCCCTAATCAAAACATTTTTTTTCCCTAAAGGGCTAAGGGAATAGGGAACCGACAAACTAGGGAGGCTAGAAGCATGAGCGAGTTGAGGGATCGAGGGATTGAAGCCTTTAATCATAAAGGTCTTCAATTTTGTCCGTGAGGAATCTATTGGAGAAGATGATGTCACTAAACTTGTCTAGCCATGTGAAGTATGTCTTGCTGAGATCATCATCCAACAACAACCTTTTTCATAGAAAATCCCTTTCGAGTCGTGCCCACTTTCGATGGCGAGTCAGTTGCCATTCGTTCATGCTGAGCAAGAAAAGATGCTTATGTATAATGCACCCTATGCTTCCTCCCAACACTTGTCTGCTACATCTGCAAAAGGGATGCCAATACCTGGCCCTGGTACCTGCTTGGCCAATACAATAATTTTGACATCATCTTCTAAAAATATTTCCTTAAAACCATTATGCAGAAGCATCAAAATGTCTATTTTCTTGGCTCCAAGTTCAAGAAGAGATGCGAGGAAGTGGGAGGTAATATCCATGGATACATGGTACCTCTTATCATTTCTCAAAAATTCATTGCCAAGTACCATGCATATAGCATGATAGATAAAAGGACTTAGGCCATCTACCTTGCAAACCATGGCAAGGACATCATTAGGAATTTTTTCCAAAAAGGGCTTTTGTAGAGCCATATTAGTGCATTTTAGGCGAATTGGCATATCCATGACTACGATTCAAGAAACTAAAAAATCTACAAAGTGCAACTACAAACCAAATTCAGATTGAAGAAATTAGAATATGAGAAATGATATTGAAAGAGGAATTGAAGAGCCTATTTAATGGTAGACTGTAGTTGCATCTAATTCCTTGGCTTTGCGATCTTCCATATCTTATTTTTTCGTAGTCCTATTAATTTTCAAGTGTGTGAAATGCCAAAATGTGCTAACATTAATGTTAGATAGTCAATAGTTCCTCAAATGATTAATGATTTCCATGCAAACTTTTCCACAAGTCTCCATTCCAGAGAATTACGTGCAACTCCAAGTCTTTTCAAGTGAGTGGCCCTGAGATGCATCTACTATCATTGATCTCTAACTAATCAACAGTCAATAAAACTATTGTATTTACTATTAACGTAATAAAAGTGATGATAATTGACTTGGTAATTGTGACACTGACGTAATGATGTTACAACATTATTAATAACACACCTAAGACAATAAGCAAGTTGAAAATTGAAAGTGACTACTCAACAATCAATACAATCATTAGCCAATACATGTGCAAATTTTGCTTTCAAATTAAACAATTTTTTTGTTTACCACTGAAGATTAGCCGAGACCATTATTATTCATTTTCCTACAAAACAAGTAATTTGCCTTTGACATTATTAATTCATTTTTGGCAACGAAAAAAATAGCCATCATTTATATATCCATCAGTGAAAAAAAAACATTAATTCACCACATTTAAAATGATTTTTTCTACGGAAAAAAAAAATGGCCAACATATAATATTTTATTTCCCTATATGCAACAAAAAAATTGCCCTCAATATTAAAAAATTTCTGCCCCCAAGATGTTGGATTTGCCAACATTTTAGGCTTTTTTTTCAAGAGGGGTTTCTTAAAGTTATCCCTGACATTCAAGCTTACTATGAAGTCTATTGGTTTTCCAGTGTCAAAATAAGGACTTCAAATTGTATGCTGAGAAGATAGTGTTGCTCTTAGCAGTACAACCTTTAAGAGGCTCACATTCAAGTACTTGGTGACTCAATCTCTAGATCTAAGTTTTTGGACTAGAATTGCTATAATTAATTCCCAAGGTTCACACAAGGGAATCTTTTAGAGGTAACTTTCAGTTCAGTAAGATTTCATTTTCAAATCCTAGAAGAAAAATAAGTAGTCTCTCTTTATCATCAATTAGGATCTTAGAAGTAGCACATACACCTTCTAAATCCCTTTAAACTGCTCTAGTTGATAGATGACAGCCTAGAGCACCATATTTTCATTTGAAGAGATAACTATTTCACATGGCCCTCCCTAGAAATTAGGTGTTTTCTCCTAATGGTGGCATCCCTCTTATTTTAGCTCAAAGAGATGATATTCTAGTATGTGCTCTAAAAAGTCTACCAGATTTTACTGGTGAAACTTCAATTTCCCCAATAGAACATGTTTACAAAGTTTCAAATATTTGCAATATACATGGTATTGTAGAGGATGATGTTGATATTTGACTATTAGCTTCGTCACTAAAGGAAAAATCCTTACAATGGTATAGAGGATTGCCACACAACTCTATCCAACACTAGGATGAGCTAGGAGAAAGATTGCAAAAGCATTTCAAAGATAATAGTGATCATCTATCACTTTTGGAGAAACTAACTACAATTAAAGGGCACCCTATGAATGCATGAAAAATTTCAATTATAGATTCCAAAAAATATGGGATAGAATCCATGTGGCAGTAAAGCCTACTCCTAGTAATGCTTTCTTGCATTATCTTAAAGATTTTAATAGTGATATTGCTACAACATTGCAAACCATGGGAGGGGACACTTTTCCAACTACTAATGAAATTTCTATAAAGGTAGAGAACATTCTAATTCAAGGAGGAAATCTAGCTCCAAGGCCTCCAAGGCCTCCAATGCCACTATTTCCTGACATGCCTACACACCAACCTGCAATGGCTCTGATCCCAACTATGACTACATGTCAGTCTCTTCTTGCTACTCCTTCATCTTCCACACTATCAAATGGAATAGATGAAATTAAGGCCATGATGCAAGTTATGATGCAAAATATGGATAAAAAGTTTCATGATCAAAGTTCAAATATAGATAAAATTAAGGATCACTCTGATATAGATAAAAGATTTCAGGATTAAAATGTAGTGATACAATAAATGAACAATGAATTGGTGACTCTGAAGAGACAACAAGCTCAAGGTAGTAGATACCAATTTTTAGAGTCATCCACTCAATAGGTAGCCAAACTATGGTCAAGGCCCATATAACCAAAATAGACTTATGGGTTGTGTAACTCTTGCAAATGCAAGTACAAATCCAGTAAGGAAAATAGTTTCTCAAAATAATTTTGTTCAACAACAAAAATATTTTTTAGTTTGTAGTTTTTCATATGAGCAATGTATCTTCCATAGAGTGGAACCTTCTCAAGCTTTGGCTACACAAGAGCAAGTAACAAGGCATCAATATGATGCTAATCAGCCCACTATTGGATTTCAATCCCAATAGCAAGAGGGATTCACTTTCATGACTTAATAGCTTGAAGATTACTACCATATAAATCATGATGGTAATGATGGCATAGCTCATAACACTATAGGAAAATGGAGAGTTGTAGAGGAGGCTCCATCATCTTCATCAAATTGGGTTGCAACTTTGAAGGCTATTCCACATGCCACAAGTACAAATGTACAAATGTACAACATAATGTTGCCGCTCCATTACAAAATCCAAATAACAATAAGACTAAAAAGCCACATGCTTCTCCCATTTATATACCAAACCCTGTGGTCACCAAGGTTCTAGCCAAGTTAACATACACTCCTCTCAATATTGTAGATCAAATGAAGAGGACCAATATCAATGTTCCTATGTGGGATGTTCTTGCAATGCCATCTCAATTGGAAGTAATAAAACAAGAATTAAAGATTGTCAAAGTACAGAATGGACTAACTACTATGGATGGAGCAACAAGCTTTGTGCAACCTACAAGGGAAGAAGAAACAAGTAAGAAGAGTAAGATTCCTCCTTTTTATCTCTCTTTGAATATAGGAGACAAATTAGTTCACAATTGCATGATAGAATCCAAAGCTAGCAACTTAGTTATGCCAAAGCATATGGTTGATGGCCTTGGTATTCGTATGAGCCAATGGCTAAAGGGGTTCTTTAGTTGGATGGTAGTTTTGTTACAATAGTCAAAGTGTTTAGAAATAAAAATATGCCATTACATGTATTTACTAGTTGTATTGTTATACAAGACATATCAGTTGTTGAGCTTCCTCCACATTTTTCTATTTGCATATCTAGGGACCTTACAACACAAATTGGTGGCTATATTGCATCTTATTATTCCTACATGTTATTTAGGACTAGATATGGAACAAAAGCTTCCATAAAGGTAGAACCATTGGCCCTTAATCACATAGAAACTTATACTCCCAGCCTAATAAATATGAATTGCATAATGCATGAAGATCAAGACGAGGAATGCTTAAATCATGAGTATGCTACTCTCTTAACAAAGGTTCTTGATTATTTTTTAGATGAATGGACTATTGCTTTCCAAATAGATCCAATACAAGAAGCTAAAGAGAATGGCCTTGGAACTTATTGTAAATTTTAGGAGGGTGCTCCTATTCCCAATCTCATGAAAGAAAAAGAAGATACAAATGGATTATGGAATATGTTCTTTGATGAATCAAGGAACAAAAATGGTTCAGGTGCTGGTGTAATGCTTGTTTCCCCTAGTTTGGAGAAATATTACTTTTCATATAGATTCCAATTCAGCTACACTAATAATGTGGCTAAATATGAAGCCTTGATCCAAGGTCTCCAACTTGCACAAAGAAGGGGTATAAGGCTCTTGAAAGTATTTAAGGACAGCGAGTTGGTTTTTCATCAAATTAGAAATCAAAATGGCATGAAGAACAACCTTCTCAAATCATATAAACATAGAGTTTGGGATCTACTTGAAGGCTTCTAGCGATTCAATATTCAGAGTATTCATAGGAATAGAAACAAACATGCTAATATACTTGCAATAATTGGTGGTCATTATGATATACCAACACATGTTGTTGATGCAAAGGAACAACAAATCAAACTTTTTGTAAGGCCTTATGTTCTGGATAACTACACAAATTGGCAAGTATTTGATTCTAATTTACCAATTTTTAATTTCCTTCAAAATGAAGGAGAGTTCTCTACTAAAAATTAGTCTAAGCTACAAATCCAATATGGAGATCAGATTTTGAATCTTAATTCCAACAAGTTGCCTAAAGGTCTGGTCACTTTAGAGGGTATATTTAATTTTGATGATCAAGCAAGAAGTAAAGGCTTGAACTTGACTGCAAGGAGGGATGAATATGTCTGTCACCATTGTCGATGGAAAGACTCTTAACTTGGGAAAGGTATGAATTGAGATTGAACAAGAAGTTTTAATTAATTTATGTCAAGAATTCAATGATGTTATTGCTTTGACATATGAAGACTTAAAGGGTTTTGATCCAATCTTATTTCAAGATACCATAGATTTAAACCATGGTGCAAATCTTGTTAGAAAAAAGTAGAGGCCAAGAAATCCTAAGATTGAACCCTTAATGAGAAAGGAGATATCCAAACTTATAGAAGCCAATACTATTTTTCCTATTAAGCACTCTTCATGAGTAGCCAATCTTGTTCCCGTTAGAAAGAAGAATGAAGAAATTAGATTGTGTAGATTTTAGGGACCTTAATAATGCTTCTGTTAAAGATCACCATCCCCTTCCTTCTATGGAAAAAAATTTGTCCAAGGTTAGTAGCTCAGAGAGGTTTTCTTTCTTAGACGGTTTTTTAGGCTATAACCAAGTTTTAGTCCAAGAGTCGAACAAATAAAGATAACTTTCAGCACTAAATGGGGTACTTATGCCTATTATAAATTGCCATTTGAACTAACCAATGCAGATGCTACATTTCAAAAAGCAACAGAGATGGATTTTAAGGGTGTGCTAGAAAATTTTGTGCTGATATATCTTGATGATATAACTATCTACTTGAAACATGTAACATATAACTTTGATCATTTGAGGCAAGTTTTCATCAAATGCAAAGAGTATGATGTGTCTCTAAATCCAAAAAAAGGTGTGTTTGTGACTAATCAAGGGAAGCTCCTAGGACACATCGTGTCGAGAGATAGGCTAACAATAGATCTAGAAAGGGTAGAAGCAATTCTCTCTCTTCCACTTCCCAGCCACAAGAAAGGATTGTAGAGTTTTCTTGGTAGGATCAACTTCATGAGAAGGTTCATCCTTGATCTCACTTCTATGGTGAAGCCTCTTGTAGCTATGTTGAAGAATAATATGATGTTTACTTGGACTAAGGAAGGAAAGGCCAACTTTGAAGAGATTGAGAAATCAATTGCATCAAACCCCACTCTTGTCAATCATAACTTTGATAAGGATTTCATCCTCTACTCCCTTGGAGCAGAATCAACTATATAAGTTGTTTTAACATAGTTCAATGAAGAGAATTTGAAGTAGCCCATTGCTTTCTTTACTAAAGGGCTTAAAGACTATGAGAGAAGATATATATATGTAGAGAAGTAAGTTCTTGTTGTTGTAAGGTCTCTCAAAAAGTTCAAGCATCTACTATCCCATAACAAGGTCCAACTCTTAGTTCCAAATGTAGGTGTAAAGGAATTTGTCTTGAACAAGGATACCAATGAAAAGAGAGTTGGATGGTTTAACAAGGTCATGGAATATGTCATTGAAATTAAGATCACTAAGCCTCTGAGGCACAAAGGATTGTATGAAAAAATGGTCTCATCTTTTGAGACACTTGAGGAGGTTTCCCTCTTAATATAGGATGAGCAACCATTAGAGAATGAAAATCAGAATGATTGGTTGCATGACATGACTACCTTCTTGGTAGAAGGAAGGTATCCACAATACCTAAATAGAGCTAAGAGAAGACAATTTAGATTATAGTCTATTATTTATGTCTTGGTAGATGAAATATTATTTAGAAATGATTCTAATGGAGTACTACTGAGGTGTATCAATATAGATCAGGTATGTAGGCCATTGAAAGAGTTCCATGATGGTCTTGTTGGTCATCATTTCTTAGCTAGGGTTACAAAAATGAAGATAATGAGGGATGGTTATTATTCAATGATTCTTATAAGCGGGTAAGGAAGTGTGAGAAATGTTTCTTCTTCTTAGAAAAACAAAGATTGGTTGCCCTTCCTCTTCATCCTATTTAGGTAGATCAACCTTTTGCTCAATGGGGTTTGAATTTCATTGGTCCAATAATCCCACCCTCTAATTCTAGTCACAAATAAATATTGGCAGCCACAAACTACTTCACAAGATGGACATAGTTAGTAGCTTTGAGAGATGCAATAGAGGTTTTAGTGGTTGAGTTCCTCGATGAGATAGTGACCAGATTTGGCATTCCTGCTACCATCATATCGAATAATGCCAAATAATTTGTTGGAACTCGTATATTCTCTTGGGCTATTGAACATGGAATATATTTGAGTACTTCCTCAAATAATTATCCCCAAGGAAATGGCTTGGCTGAATCCTCCAACAAGAACCTCATCAGGATAATAAAGAGGATAGTTGAAGATAATCAAAGGTGTTGGCATGTCAAGTTGAAGATTGCCCTTTGGGCTAATCGAATTACACCCAAGAGAGAAATCATGCTAGTATATGGAAGGAAGGCAAGGATTCCTATTTCACTTTAGTTTCCCTCTCTTGAACTAGCTCATCAAGTGGAGCTAGTTGAGATTGATGCTATGATAGTCAGACTGGCTGAAATAATGGAACTAAAGGAAAAAAGATAGCGAGCTATGCATACACTTGAGGTACATTAGTAGTAGGTCAAAATAAGTTTTGACAAGAAGGCCATGGCTAGAATCTTTAAGGAGGGAGACCTTGTCCTCAAGTGGAATACTAATAGAGCTAAACCTGGTATGACCTCCAAATTTGATGTTATGTGGAGTTGCCCATACATTATCACCAACAACAAAGAAGCCAATGCTTTTTAGCTATCCAGGCCTGATGGTGAAGTTCTTCCTATCCCAGTCAATGGGATTCATCTTAAAACTTTATTCTAGAGGAGGTTAAAGGTTCTATGTACATATTATAGTAGTTTCCTTTCTTTCCAAGAAGTGCACGAGCACAATTTTCTCATTTTTAGAGCTCCTCAGAGCTTTTGTTTTTTGTCAGTTACAAAATTGTGAAGTTGCAAGTGGGATAACACGTCAATTCATGGTAGTGACTCCATTCCCAATGGATTTCTTAAAGCTACTGATCTATTCTTAGTAGGAAAGCATCCCCTCTAAGTCGCCAAGAATGTTGGCCATTTTTGCCCCCATTCAACCCATCATCAATAATTGATCAGAGATATCTTCAATGTGTTATGTTCTTTGTTGTGAGTTAACATGAGATTTGGCTAGGGTTAACATTTCATGTTAACTTGATCTCTTCATGAACCAAGTTGGATCAGTTTCTTTATTTACTAGGCTATCTCAATTTCTTCTTTCACCAAGTGAACTTGGTTTCCTTATTTATTAAGTTATAGGTTAATAAATGCATTTGTAGGTGTAAAAATTTTGTGTTAACCATTTTCACATTTTGGGGAATGACTTTTCTTGCTTTTTTAAAATCATGAAATTACATGCTGCCTCCTCCACTAAGCATTGGGAGATGTACTGACCAACATATTTGTTCCATGTGGTGAATCTTTTCTTGTTGGGTTGCCTTTGATCTAATGGTGCTCATATTTTCATATCATTTCTTAGGTCTTTTGTGAATATGTGATGGTTGTTAGATTTAGATGCATCATGTGTCTTTGGGAGATTCTTTGCTTCATCCTAGCCATCTATTTAATAAAAGATAATCTTGATCAAAGACCATGTTTTAATCATGCATTGGGGATTTTTCTTGCAGCATCTGAGCCATCTAATTTAAATGAAGACATCTACATCAATGGTCACCTTTTTTTGGGGCAAATCTGATCTTTTTTGTGTAGGTCAACTCTGCATTTTAGTGGCATGTTAGCATTGCATGTTATCCCATCTCACATTTTTTTGACACTGATGCAAATTCTTTTGTTGTGGCCTTGCCACATTGTAAGGACTACTCATTTAATGTAGAACAACTCCTTGAGCTTTGTAACACCAATGTTGGTGCCCCTCTATGCTTATTTAATGATTTTTGCAAGGGATATGGTCCTTTTAGCCATCAAATGCTTTCTTTGGCACTTCCTTGCACTTCCATGAATCAAGTGATAATATAAATCAGATTTCTTTCTAATTCTTCATTTATTATGTACCCTATAAGCTCAACTCTATTGTTGTTGGAGTTTGAACTCAAGGTTGTATTTGGGTTATGCTTACACCCCATAAAGGTAAGTTTTGTTGTTGTTCTCGAGATATCTCTTTTTTGGATCTTTTACATATTGCTTCTGTTAATGTTCTTGCCTTTTTCAATAGAAAAAACTATTGTTACATCCATTCTCAACCAATTAAATTTGTGCAACCTGTTATGCCTCATTTTCTTGGATGTATTTTGGCAATTGCAACACCTTATGAATATGTCCATTTAAGTAATCTGTTAAGTGAATCTATTGTATTCCTTCTATGGTTATGATATTTCTTAACTTTTTTATGGTGTTAAGATTGAAAGAATATAGATAGTGGTATGTATTGTGAAGTCTATTGGATTTTAATATAGTTATTGGAAAGAAGTAGATCAACAATCTATTTGGTGCATCACCGCTTTTACTTTCATCATTTTAATTTAAGGTTCCTTCTTCCCTTTTCCTTCCCAGCCTTAGTTAGGTGCATCCATATTGTGAGGAAGTCAACCTTCTAATAGAGATTAAATCTCTAATTGAAAAGTCCCAAACTTTTGAGATTGTTTCCATGTTGTTACACAAGGTCACCTGGGGATAATATGTCGGGCAGGAGTGTAGACTTTTGAGTCAACAAGTACTAGGATGGAGCACATGGTGTACTTTGATCCATGACGGTGGATGTGCTAGGAGGGATTTTTTCCTTGTTTATTTATGTGGCTATAGATTGACCCTGTGCAATAAATACAATAAGTGGGAGATTCTCTTCAAATCATTGAAACCAAGTACATCAACTCTCATCTCTATTAGGAAATTCCTTCTTTGGCTCAAAGCATCAATAACTTTATTTGAGTATCTAGTGTTATGCTTTAATGAAAAAGAAAAGTTATGCAGATACTCAACCCATTTCATGTGTCTTTGGTTCAACTTATTCTAGCTTCCCAAATATTGCAAAGCGTTATGGTTAGTGTACAACACAAAATATTTAGGCATCAAATATCTTTAAAACTTGAACAATAGTATAGAATTTCATATCATAAACTAAATATTTTCTCTTAGCACCATTTTAATTCTCACTAAAGAAAGCTACAAGTCTTTCTTCTTGACTCAAAATAACTCCAATATCACTTCCACTAGCATCACATTCAACTTGAAAAACTTTACTGAAAATAGGCAAAGCAAGTGTAGGTAATTGTTGTAATTTTTGGTTTTAATGTTTCAAAACTCTTTTGTACTCCATGTGTCCATTTGAAATTATTTGTACAACCTCTCATAGTCTCATTCATAATATTACAAATAGAGTTGAAATTTCTGGCAAACTTCTTGTAAAAAATTGCTAATCCATGAAATGATATTGTAGACACCTAAATCTGATTACACCACTAGGTAATCGTATTTAGTCATCTCCTAGAATATTATTAATCATAATCCTCTAGTTAATTAATTAATCATCATCCTCTAGTTAATTAATTAATTTAATTAACTATAGTTCAATTGATAAAATCAAACGATAACCCAAAATCAATTCATCAATTAAAACCCTATTCCTCTACTAAATTAAATATTTAAATATTTATTAATCATAATCCTCTAGTTAATTAATTAATCATCATCCTCTAGTTAATTAATTAATTTAATTAACTATAGTTCAATTGATAAAATCAAACGATAACCCAAAATCAATTCATCAATTAAAACCCTATTCCTCTACTAAATTAAATAAATCCTCAAATCTATTTTATTTAATCCCATATCCCAATTTTATTAAATAAATCATTTTATAAAATATCTAAATCTCTAAAACATCCCTAAGACCTAACTTTATCCCTAATCCAACCCATTCACCCATACTAATCTCACTTAGCCACCTAACTAACCCATCCCATCAAAGCTAAGCCACTTGCCCCCTAACCCGCAAGCTAAATCTAATCCCCCTCCTAAACATGTGCACAACTTTAAGCAAGGGTTAAGACTTGCTAACCCAAGCCAAAGTCAACAAGTCTCCCTTATCCTCATACATCCCCCTTTATGACTCTTACATGCCATTAATGGCTCTTACATCCCTCTTTATGTCTCTTACATCCCTCTTACATACTCAACCTCCCTCATTACTTCCTTTGACCAACCCTTAACCCATCCTCTCACACTCATCCTCCTTGTGACAAGTGTCACTCCCCTATTGACTCTAAACAAGCACAATCCATGTGTTTCCCTTTGAAAGCATCTTAGCCCTCCCTTATCAATATTCCATCCTTGCATCTTGGCCCTCCATTTCACTACCCCTTGGCCTATAAATAAAGCCTATCCCTCTCACAATTCATCAACCACCTTCATGAAAAATTATAATGCTATTTTGAGAGCATAAAAACTACCAAAATACCACCACAAAGCTGAAATCCATCCATACCTCCATTGTTGAAACCCTCATCCATATACCTACTTGGTAAAAACCCCATCCTTTGGAAGCTTGAGCACAATGTGGGCATACATCCCCATCCATCAGGGACATAGCTTTGTCATCATAGGAAACACTTGAGAAGCTTACCATTTTTGGTTTGCTTTCCTCCATGGTGTCTTCTTTGGTCCTATCATAAGTGTTTACTCATTTGGTTATTGTGAATGCTTTAGTTAGTATTAGTATTCCTTTTACACTAACTAGATTGGGTAATATAGATATAACTTTTCCAACATTGTGTATGCCAATCAAATATAGAGTTTACCTTTTTAGGATCCATCTTCAAACCATCAATGAAAATTACCAAACCAAGATACATAATCTCTTCCTTCATGAATGAACATTTCTTCAAGTTAATAAACAATTTCTCTTCCTTCAAGCTCTATATTACTTGTCTAATATTATCAAGGTGTTTCTCTTTAGTTCTACTAAATATCAGAATGTCACCAAGATATACAATAAAAAAAACTTTCCCATTTCTTCAAAACTTCATTCATCAACCTCATAAAAGTACTTTGCACATTAGTTAAGTCAAAAGGCATAACCAACCACTTTAGAAACCCTCATTAGTCTTAAAAATAGTTTTCCATTTATCTCCTTCTCTAATTATGATTTGATGATAGCCACTCTTCAAATAAATCTAGGTAAAATACTTTTCTCTACTCAAACAATCCATTATGCCATCCATCTTAGATAAAGGAAATCTATACTTCACTGTAATTTTTTTTATAGCTCTAGAATTAGTGCACATTCTCCATTCTTCATTCTTCTTAGGTGATAATACAATAGGTACTGCACAAGGACTTAGAATTTCTGTAATCAAACCTTTCCCAAGAAATTCTTGTACTCACCTATTCAAATCAACATTTTTAGCAGGTGTAAGCCTATGCAGTGCTTTATTAGGCAAACTAGCTCAAGGAATCAAATCCATATAGTGACTAATACTTATCACAATAGGTAAACCATTAGGTACATTATTAGAAATGATGTCTAAAAGTTTCTTCGACAAAGATTCTATCTCATGTGCATGCTCTAGTTCATTTTGTTTCTTAGTCTTCCTAGGAATCAAAGAAAAATAAACATTTTGTTTCTCCATATCCTTAGTAAATTGTTTTCCATCAACCAAACATACTCTGACTATGGTACAATGGTTCTCCTCAATATTTTCAACCAAAGGAAATAATACTTGTTTCTTTCCATCAACCCAAACTGTATATTGATTCAATCTACCATCATGCAAAGCTTTTCTATCATACTACCAAGGTCTAGCCAAAAGAATATGATAACAATCCATAGGCATAATATCACACAAGACTTCATTGTGATAATTTCCAATTTTGAATTAAACAAGTCATTGTTCACTTATAAGTAAATTATGCTCCTATTAGATCCAAGCAATATGTTAAGGTCTAGGATGTCTCAGCCTTTGCAACTACAACTTTTTAACTACCTCCTCAAAAGCTAAATTATCAAAACTTCCACTATCAATCATTACTTTGCAATATTTTCCAATGATATTACATATGTTCTTGAACAAACTCCTTCGTAGAAAAGGTTCTTCATTAACTTCTTCATTCCACAAGATCCTTCTTAGCATTAGATTCTCACCAATTTCAAGTTTAGTGGGTGCTTCAACAACTTCTTCACAACCCAAAGTATTTCTAGTACTACCTCTAATATTCTTTCCAGAGTTAGAACATTCAAAATATCTATGTCCTTCTTCTCCACACTTAAAACAAGTGCCCTTAAACCAAGATCTTTCCTCTCTCTTTTCACCATAATTATTTCTAGAGTAACCAATGTAGTTACCTCTAGTGTAACTACCTCTTTTTGTAGTAGGTTCTTGTTTCCATTATGTGTTTCCTTTATCTTTCATTGCTTTGTTTGATCTACTACCTTTTGCATAGGTTATGCCTATGCTTCTTTAAAACTTCCACCTCTACCTCTTTGCCTTTGATCTTGTTTCTTCACCAATCTTTCTCCAGCCTTCAACACATATTGATATGCTTCTTCTACATTGTCCATCTTAACATAGTTGATCTCACCTTGAATTGATATCATCAAACCATTCAAACATCTAGACACTTTCTCAACTTCATCATCAAAATACCCAGATCTAATGTCCAATTTGTAGAATTCCTCAATATATTCTTTCATACTCATGCCCTTTTGCATCAAATTTTGCATTTTCCCCAATAAATTAACTTGGTAATATGTAGTGTAACACCCTGCTTGGGAAACCAAAAGAAATAAATCGAATATGTTATAAAGTTTACTAAACTTTTTTTTCCCCTAAATTTTATACAAAATAAAAGTAACAATGTGGAAACAATATACAAAAACTCAACATTTACACATACAATTACAATTTAGATTTCATTCATCAAGGGTTCCTTCATGTTGAGTCATGTTTAAGATTTTTTTATTAATAGTTTAAGTCTTAAGCACAATGTCCATTATCATAAAATATAGCATATTAGTCTCATAAGTAAATGTATGAATACAACTAATACAATGAAATACATATAATGGATAGCATTCCCTGCACATGTTGCAGGGTATGTGAGAATAGATACAAGTATATCAAAATACAAGATACATGATAACATATAATTACATTAAATGAATAGAAGTCTCCAAGATAGGGATAAGAATGAAAAAAGTTAAATTGTATCATCAAACTTCCAACATTTGTAGATCTAAGGGGGACCCGGATGGTAAGAAGTCACTACCTCCCAACTTCTTGGTTACCTAGTCAAGCTTCCACTCCCACAGTGTAGGGAATATAATGAACAATCCACACATGAAAAATCAAACCACAAAGCATTCCTAGGAAAGGAATCCTAATAGCCAAATCTACCTCAAGGGTAACCAAAAATAATCAAGAAGAAAAGATAACCAAAGATGAAAGAACACTCATCTAAAACCAACACCACATATCAAGTTAGCATATATATACCAAGTATATATCAAGTACCAAAATCATGAGATAAACTCCACAAAAGATATCCACCTCAAGTTAAAAGACACAAGTCAAAAGTATGAAAACTATGAATCACCAATCAACATTAATGAAAGTAAAATAAATCTAATCACCATAAATGAAAGTAAACACCAATAATAAATACATCCAACAATAACTACACCACTAGAGGCAAATACAAAAAAAAACTATGAAGGAGACTTGGGCTACATACTATGGTGTGTCATCACATGAGCCAACTCTAAGGCTACCCTGGTAGTCTCTTAGGACCCCAACCCCATAGCGACTCTATGCAGAACTAGAATCGCCTCTTGTGAAGATGAGGAGACTAGTCATACCTCTCAAGGTATCATTTCATTCTCATCCTTAGTCTATACAAGCACTCAAGGCATGGACAAGGAAAAATCTCTAACTTATCTTTTTAATTTATCTCAAGGGATGGGGAAGGAAAATATTTTAATTACTATGCTTTCACTTGTTACACAACTTACAATGAGTTACCATGGCAGCCACTTTGTGCCCCAACCTCCATTGCAAGCCACTCCCATAGACATGCACCTAGACTACCTTCCTAAAACTCACATAAACCATAGTTGTGTCCCATATTACAACACTCATAATAATCAATTTTGGTTCCTTAATAGGAAACCTAAAAAATAGTTTGTTTCTCGAAACCCAAGTCATCATATATGCTCACCAAATAAAAATCTCATAAACATAAGCCTCAAGTTTGAATCATAAAGTACATCCTGACATCTAGTCAAATAAACATCATGAAATAAATCGTAAAAGATATGCCTTTGGTGCACATCCTAGTTTGACCAGCTAAATAGTTCACATAAAATTCATCACAAAATAAAACATCACAATAAAATTTTCAAAACCCATCACAAAACAAATACCATAGAACCTCAAATAAACACATCAAATAATACAAGATTACATCCAATGATTTGGATTAGATTGTTTTCAAAAAATTTATTTGATTATATAATATATAAGTGTAGATAAATCTAGTATGTTAATTATTTAATAAGTTTAGAATTAATTATTATTATTTAAATTAATAATATTTAACAATAAAGATAAAATATTTTCAAAGTTCATATCAATGAGTTTTTATGCATTTCCTGCATGTAAATGAGTTGGTAATTTAAATGTTATAATCTCATATGAAATTATATGGATCTTCAACCTATATCGATGGAAATATAATTTAAAATATGAATCTTCCTAGTAGCACTATTCAGATTTGAAGGTTACCAGGTTAGAAGAAAGAGCATAACTTTTGTCTGAGTTATTGGATCTTCATAAAAATAAAAAAAATTATTAATAATAGAATTATTTACAATTAAAAAAAAGATATTTTCCTAAATATATATTTTACAAAAGTTATAAGTGATTGTTCATGTGTCTCTAATTGAAAAATCAAGCTTAAATAGACCTAGTTTTAGCATGACAGTAAATATTTGGCCATGTATGTACAAAACAATCATATATGATTTATATATATTAAATAAAATTCAAATGGGTGTCTAAAATTATCTTTACATTTTTTATAAAATATATTAAATAAGAGTTATGGAAAAATCACATGTTTCAAACCCTGAAACTGACACATGAGTAACTGCAAACAAATTTATTCATAATCAAGAAAATATGGAAAAGACAATCTTTCCAAGAGAAATCACAAAGAGATTAAAAAACCCCTACCTTCAAACCCCAAGTTGATTTGTTAAGAAGAAGAAGAAAACTCAATTGTAGACTTTACTCTCAAGCTTTGAACATAATCTTTTACTTCCAAAATCTGAATGCATAACTTGTAACTTGTCTACTAAAATTTGGGTTCTAAATTATCTTATTGTTCTCCAAAAAATCTTCCTTTTTTCCCTCTTCTTTAAAAATAACCAAATGACCTCTTAATAAAGAAAAATAAATAAATAGAACTAATAAAATTAAAGTTTCTAAAATGAGTAAACTTAAAAAATAAGGCAACTCAACTAAAATAAAATAATACTTTTTCTTTTTTTTCTTATATATATGTATATATTTTTTTTAAATTACTTTATTTGTTTTTTAATAAAAGAAATACATAATTTTTACTTTTTCCCCCTTTCTTTTATTATTAAATAAATATACATTCTTTATTTATTTACTTTCTTTTCATAAAATAGATTTATCTTTTTATAATAAAATAAATAAATATCCTTTCTTTTAAATTAAATAACTTATCCCCCGCTCAAAAATATTATTTTAATTTTATTAATTAATGTGCAATTAAATTGCATATGATTAGTTTAATCATTAATAATAATTAAAGCCCACTAATTATGTGCAACTCTAATTTTATTATCATTGATTAAATATTCATGATAAATCAATTTTTAGTCTTTAATATTTTAATTTATCTATTTTTCAACCTTCACATTTAGACTTTTTAAATCAAGTCTATTAAATAAAAATATTTAATTATTCTAATTTTGAATTAATTAAATATCTTGATATAAAAATTATTCCTTCTATTAAATAATATTTAATAATTTTAATATTATGTGATTGGTCTAAATATCACAATTAAACCTTTTACCAAATAAATAACATAGTCAAATCCACATAAGCAAAACCATTCAAAACCCAAACAGAAACAATACACACAAAGATAAACTCTCAGGTTTAAAAAGGGGTAGAGAGTCAAATACATAACCTCATTGTAGGACAAGTGTTTAGGCTATGGCTCGAATTGGACCTGATCATTATCTTCCCATTCTTACATTGAGTTATTGTGATAGCGCACACTCATCTTGGCAATTTAGGGAAGTCAATGCCCAATACCTGCAACCTCCATAAAAGATGAGCATGTACATATGCATATATATAGCTAAACTAGATAGGCAATGGTAGGGAGTGATGCATCGTGTAGATCCTGACTAGCATTTGACTATGACTCCCTCCCTTAACCACATTAGAAAAAAATGTAAAATAGACATGTGCACCATACACATGCAAGTATGCGGTAAGTATCATAATGATTCACAAGTCAACTCATCAAATGCTCATATATAACAATGGATTACTCTGACATCATTATAAAAGAAATCACATTTACTAACTAAAAATCATTAAAGTAGCACTAACACGTAAGTAATCATAATCATTAGACAACATGTGGAATATAATCAACTACATAATCATAAATGATATTTTGAATTCATGAAATAATATCATACCATATATCTCTAAAACAAACACATCTATGAAATAGGCCTAAAAGAGTTCAACATATATAATATAAAGTAAACTAAGGGTGGGCATTATATGTAGGGAAAATTTTCTTTATCATCTTTCCAAATATTTTTTTTCTTGTATTAATATTTTTTGTTCCTCTCTTTTATCTCTCGATTTGCAAATGTTCCTACCAAAGTGAAGCATGACCCTTCAACTTTGTGATTGATATATTTGCCTTCTTATTATAATGAGTACCTTCATACTCAAAATTTTATCCATCTCAGAGATCTAATCCAATACCGCATTAGTATCAAGTCTTCCATCATAGCAAGAAACTTCAACAATAGGTCTAACATTAGCCCTAGACAAAATTCTCAAAATCCTTTCTTCATTTTGTTCAACCTCAAGTTCATGATTAGGATTAGGTATTGTCTCTTCATCATCACTAATATCTTCAAGATGTACACCTCTTCTTTGGGCTATCTCAACAGCTTCAAGTCTCATTGCAATCTGCCTCAACATGTCCATAATGACATTATCTGCATTTCCTCTACCATGAACCATCTTGACAATAGTTCTCACAAGAGTATAACCTTCTGCAAGTTATAGGTCAGATTTCATATCTAACTCCCTATAACCAATCCAATAAGGTTCTCCATCATCTAATCCACAAGAAAAAGTACTACTCTAATACTTCCCTATGCAAGCTTAGAATTCCCAAAAGAGGCAATCCAAAGCTACCCTTGGTAAGAGTTACACACAAAAGATTTACTCAAAAATCAATAAGGAACAAGAGGTCATATGTATTATACTCAATAGGTGTAATTATTTCACTTCACATAATAAGAAAGCAACATCCCTAACTATGAGACCTTTCGAGTTGCATCCTTATACAAAGAAGAATTACAAAATTAGAGTCCAAGCTTGCAACCTCTATATTCTTCTCTCTAAGATGATGATTTCCTACATCTAACCAAGCTTCTTTTATATCCAGCTAAGCCACAAGTTGGCTAGTCATACATTTAATTACACTATAGGTCCATTTTTGGAAGAGTAAACTAAAACCAAAGAAAAGGACAACATAAGATCATGTGCTCTTAGGAATAAGTCCAAACAAAAATTAGGATTTGGCTCCAAACTGTGCAATATGACACATTAGCATAGGGAACTATACCAAAGGAAATGATGTTCCATGTTGGATTAAAACTATAAGAAATAGAGATCACAAAGAATGACATATAACTTGGAGAATAAGAAACATCAAGACATGTGAACTTAGGACAAGGATCTAGGATAGGTCCTCGACATGACATTAAATGCATACAACTTGAAACCAAAAGTAGCAATAATTACTTCACAAACAACAAATTAGTATAGAAAACAAGAAATATATTTGGTTGATGTGAGATTGCGTAAAGACCCAAGATGCTCCTGCATCAAAACAGAGTCAAATGATGGATGAGACTAATAATATTATTCATTTAATTTATCTATTTTTGACCTCATATATCATGTTGTATATCTTTGATAAATTGTCAACTGATTAGTAGCTGATATAGTTCTTTAGTCATGGTATTGCTACTTGTTGTTTTGAATGTATAAATCTCTCTTGTTGATCAACTATTTCTATATAAAAAGAAATTATCACTAGGTAGTATCAATTTTGTTATGGGTTTAATTGTTTGTTAAACTCAAAAAATAAGAAAAATGAAATAGAGGCTCATTCTTGAATCTTCCTAAGTCTAACACTTTCTTTCACTTTAGTCAAGAAAACAAGGTCTACAATTAGAAATGATTGTTACCTTTTCTCCACTTAGAAAGTGTCATGCCCAAACTGCGAGGGCAAAAACACACAATAATTTTTTTTTGAGATAAATTAATAATTATTATAATGCTCACATTTGATAAGCTTGCGATCACAATTTAAGTATAGGTTCTCTACGTTACGTTATAAGTTCAAAATCCTAAGGAGGAATAATATAAAAGATTTGCTAAACATTTTAAATTTGTACTAATTACTAACTGAAAATTAAGGAAAGACATATAAACTTATTTACTCATCCAAACTCTTAACTATAATAAAAGCTTGACTTAATTACACTTAATCAAACAAATAAACACTAACTAAATCTAACTTTACTTACCAACTAAATACATTCAAAATTTTAAAATCAAATCTAAATTAACGATTACATCCATAATATCTAAAATTGAATAAATTGAAATCAAACTAACTTTCATTATTTAAACTTTACTAACCTAAATTAAATCTACTAATTACATTTCAAAATTGGAAACCTTCCAAAACAAATATCCATTTGTCTTAATTTAAATTGTTTTAATTAGAATCTAATTTTAACAATTGCTAACCAAGTCTCGATTAAACTAACATAATTACATATGATTATTTAGAGAAAACCTCAAACAACGTAAATAAACTACTTACTAACTAGATCTACTAAATAACATTAACTAAATCCAATTTAATCTAAATTTAATTATATAACAACTAACTAAATTTAACTAATTGTTAAATTAAAATTTTCTAAAATAATAAAACAACTAAATTAATTAAAAACTAAACTAAAATATATATATATATATATCTACAATTTACAAACTTTAAACAATATAACTAACTTAACATAATGAATAACTATCTAATCTTACTATCAATATATGACTAACTTAAAACTTTAGTAAACTAAATTAACACCACATAAACTAACACAAATCTAACTTAATTAAATTTAAAACTAACTTTAATACGAAAACTAAATCAAATCAAATAAAACAAACTAAGCTAAAAAAAAACCTAATCTACCCCACCCCAAACACTTCAACACATACCCAAGCGCTCATTTCAAACCCATGCACTTTGTCAAACAAGAGGCGCTCTGCCCAAGCACATTAAAAGCTGACACCACTGACCAAAGGGATGGAGGCGCCAAGGTAAAAAGGTAACATTGGTTTAAATCAAATGCAAATGTTTTGCAAGCACTTTTTCATTGATGCCACCCAAAAACTTGCGCCTGGAAAACTCAAGGATAGCAACCCAAAGGCAGAGGTGGGAGTTGGTGTATTAATGCAATTCCCCAACCCAATGCAAAATGGGTCAGCGCTTCCCAAGGAAGCAACTTGCTACCAAGGATAGCTAAAGACTGACACAAACCTGCCACGTGAGGTGGCGATGAAGGCAAGAGGTAAATGTGAAGTTAAAAAAATAATATGCAGTCACCTTCCTCCATATAAAACCCAACGCTTCCTAAGTGTGAAGTCAGAAAGGTAGTACAGGGGTGACATCATCCCAACGAATTTGCACAAAAACTTTTCTAAAAAATAAGAATATGCCTTAATAGAAGTGACGTGCAAGGGAAAAAATTTAAGCCAGAAGTTTATTAGGTAAAACCTAGATATTAAGATGGAATGTTTTATAGATTTTTTTTTTTTGAAATTTCTTTTGTTATTTTAAACACAAATATCTATGTTGTTCTCTCATTTTGTTTTATTTCAAAATTTAAATATAAGAATATTTTTTTAAGAATATTCTCTGTTGTAAGGGGAAATTTAAATTTCAAACTCCATACAAAAAACAGAGAGTTATTACTCTCTTGGAAAACATTTTGTTTTGTCTTTAAAATTTCTAAGTATAGATTTTTTTTGAAGTTAATATATTTACCAAGAGGGGTTATATATATATTTTTTAAGTCAAATAGGAGCTATTAAAAATTAAATATTCCCAGAGTATGAATGATCCACTTTACTATAATGCAAGAATTGTTTTGCTTCCAATAATCCCGAAATCTGAACCTACATTCATAATCATAATTTTCACTTTCAACATAAAAGAAAACTTGAAATTTTACCCAATTGAACATCATCAATTCCATACTATTTTGATGTGCATCCATATAAATTAAAATTACAATTAAATCACAAGATAACCAATTATACTCAAACACCAAATTTATTGGCAAACCTGATTCAAAGGCTCAGCCGGGAAAGAACCAAGAAGAAAACCTGGCTTCATTGCCATTACAACAAAGTTTGAAAAGTAAATTGCATAGGATATCAATCCCAAATTTCAACAATTTAATCAAATTTTCTTCATGACCCTCTTCAATGGATTTATAATATTTTATGCAACACATTTCTAGAACCATGGAGGGAACAAAATCTGATCAGGTGACAACAAGCATGGCCAAGAAACAATTCAAACATGCATATTCATACAAGGTTTTCACAAAGGGATTCACAATGAATCAAAACTAGGGAAAGGTGGATTCTTCCAACCAGGAGAAGTCAAGCACAACACCAAGCAGATGCCCAATCGGGGCTATATACCAAGAACTTTCGTTCTTCCATTTCAACATACCATAATCATACAAGGTCTGTGCTGACAGGTAGGGGCCCATAACACCCTACCCTTTCTCCCTCTTCTCATCCTGAGAAGAGACTCTACACTAGTTGGAGTCCGACTAAATAGACCTTTCCAAAATTGGTCACTTCTGCCCTCTCCAAGGGTGAGTAATACCAAAACACCCATGCAAGAAAAATCTCAAAATTGCAAACATAAACATGAAAGGAAATCATCCAAAAATAACATGGTTTTCAAAGCTTCC
The DNA here is from genome assembly GCA_028749045.1 of Cupressus sempervirens. Taxonomy (NCBI): domain Eukaryota; kingdom Viridiplantae; phylum Streptophyta; class Pinopsida; order Cupressales; family Cupressaceae; genus Cupressus; species Cupressus sempervirens. The sequence goes on along the minus strand of CM053785.1, from coordinate 710,043,864 downwards.
CAACATACCCACAAACATACAAACATTAAAACAACAACAAGGTAGCATAAGCATGAAACAAACATGAAAATTGAACAAGGAAGATGAGAATTTCCTACCTTCACAAGAGGTAATGGCAATGAACAAGTTTGAGTAGAGTTTCCCTTTCCTTGCTTCAACCTTCAAGGACTCCTCTCTAAATGTAGAGATTGGGTAAAAACCTCTACTAGTCCAAGAAGGGCCTCTAAATAAGCCTCAAACTCAACCACCAAAAGGAGCAATAACTACTTCCACCCACTAGCAATTCTAGAAACTCCTAACTCAACCCACACTATGGTTAAACACTAAGTGGAGGTGAGGTGAGGTGACTCAAGATAACCACTTGCAATTTTCGCACAAAGGAAAAATGAGACTTTTTGAGTGGCCTCAAAAGTCAATAAAAGGGGCTTAGGGGTTGGAAAAGACCCCTAACCCATACCCATACCCTTTGGGTATAATAATTTCATGATTTAAGCCTTAGGAAAAAGGTTTAGAGCCAAACAAAATCTAGGAATAAAATAGGACCTTCTAACTACTCTAACATTGCAAATTAAGCAATAATCCAGATTAAGGGATGACTAACCTTGATGAAGAACCCAATTAGCAAACCGACACTAACTTAAACCAACTTGGGTCCAAAGTTTACACAACTAACCCTAATCAGTACACTGAAGAACATAAACAATTTACGAGTGTCAAGCGACACTAAAAGAACATAGTTACGAACACTAACATTCACTGAACATAGAAAGATACATACATACATCTCAGAGTACAATACGTGAATTATGAACAACAAGGTTTCCAAAATTAGCACATAGAGATCAGTTATGTTCCTCCGTCGGTTTCCTCGACTAAAATATCTGCACACTCATTGCACACATTAGTAGTCCCAAAAATCACATGTAAATATATACGTATCAAAAATTCACATAAATTGAAACATACATCAATCAGGGTTTCTTTCATCCTACTTAATTCTTAACCATTAAAAAAAATCTCTTAAATCAAAGTATCAATCGTACATTTACCAATTTCATCAACATACATATACATAAAACATTAAATGACCAACATCAATATATCTAAAAGTAACATCACATAACATGAAATAATATAATATGTTCAAAATATCAAATAATGTCTCGACATCTCAAGTCGTGAGTGTCAGAAAGATAAAATAACAACTAAGGTTATGAAGGGTCGGGGTGAGGCCTCACAGAAAGTTTCAAATCCGTGATCAATCAAGACTTGACAAGCTTTACTTAGTAACATTAAAAATTTATTTGTTCACTATTAAAAAATGCGGTGAATTTTCCTATGGAGTCTATGTCAATTGCATAGGCAGAGTTAGTGTTCTAACTAATTCTCTACAAGTTGCAAGATAAGAAGTTCATAGGAATTTTCTACTTGACACAGAAGCATTATGCATCTCTTATACTTGGTACTTGGAAAAAAATACACATAAAAGAGAGCCTCTTAGATTTGGTCTGCCAACCTCAAAATCATAAAATTTTAACAATCTAACATGAAAATGTGTGGGATATTGATAGGTCACATGTACAAAGATTCAAATTTTGAAGAGACCAAGTCAACCTGTTATGAGTTGGTGATGCCCCTCATAGAATATTTTTTATAGTCTTACAAATCCATACCCAAATATTGTATTAGATTTCTCAAATTCTTTAAGAAATAGGTGATAATAGAAATAAAGAGGAAATCTGATTAAAATGTAATATACATAAATTTCTTTATGGAAAATTCTTATTAAGAAATAGTTTAGCAATATTTTCAATTCTCTTGCCAAAAAATTTCCCCATTGTAGATTTTTTTGCCTCAGTAGGTAAACAAAGGTGGGTGCAAAATTTTTTTTTAAAATCATGGTTACTATATCTGTTATGTAATACTTGGCTATTATATTGTTGTGTTCCTCTCTTTGTAAAGAGATTCTACCCTATACATTAAAGCTTATAGAGGGCATAGCCAACAACAATAGTTCCAGACGACCTCTTAGTTTTTTATCCTCAGAAAACCTCTTGTCTAATCACTTTGTATTGTTCTACTAGTTGTACACATGAACCCAAAAAAGAATTTTTTATAGACGACCTAGCATTTAAATATTTGAAAAATGGGAAATGTGTCAAAAATCATGTGAATGAGCTATTGTAGATTCGATGCAAAAGTATGGATGCAAAACAAAGATATGTGGACTAGTTCATCTACTCATACAATATTATTTACAATTTTTTAATAATGCTTTATTTTGTTTTAAAAACATGTATAGTAATTTTTTTTCTTCTACTTGCCACAATAGGGATGGACTTTACTCAATCAAAGCTCTCGTTGTTGTATGTTATATTTTATATAGTGAATATCTATTTTTCAACAATATTATAATTACATTTTATTTATTTATTTTCTATTATGAGAAGTGATTGAGGTAATTACTACATATTTATTTTAAATAAATAATATTTTAAAATTAAAATTATTTCATTTATATAATATATATTATTTTACTTAATCTTATACATACATATTCAATTATGGTTTGTCTCTCTATATCTCTCCAAATTCTCCTCTCTATATCTCCTTATATCTCTCTCACTCTTTCTTTATCAATCTATTTCACTATTAATATATGTTGTTATCTCTACTTCTCCCTCTTTCTTTATATATTTACATCTCTTTCATTCTTTTGTTCCTTGTCTATCTCTCTATCAATCTATATTATTTATTGCTCTACCTCTTTCCATCTCTCTATCTATTTCTCTTTCTCTACCTCTCTCCCACAATGTATGTAGTCATAATTTCCTATATTTTCCATCCATTACCAACCCTTTGTTTCTATATTTACTTGAAATATCTAAGACTATGCCTCTTTATAAAAATATCTTCATGTTCCTTCTTCTACCTAATCTTAATTCTAAATGTATTACACTATTGGCAAGAACTTTGATGCTTTGTGTCTCTTGTTTGAACATGTAGCACTGTAGAAGGTAGTGTTATACATAATTGTAATGCCCTGCTTGAGAACCAAAGAGAAATAAACCTACCATGTTATAATGTTTTCTGAACTATTTAAAAATAAATAAATAAATACAAAGATAATTAAATAAAATAATATAATTTTAGAGTTTGTGGAGATAGAAACCCTAAATGGGAATTAGAATTCTATATTAGAGGTGTTTTGGGTTGTTATTGTACACACATGTTTTGGAGAGAAACTCTAGGGTTTGGAAAAGAAGGAAATTTTAGTGGCTTGATGAATTTTGTTACAGGAGGAATTTCACTTGACTGCCAAATTTTTAGCATCAATGTGAAGTAGGGTTTGAAAACCCAAGACTGAATATTTCATTGGAAAAGATTTTTTTGCTTCGTGTTTTCTAGGTGCTTGAATCTTGTTTGTTATTCAGGTTATTTTCCTTGGATCTATGTGAACACAAATTAGGTTCTCAATTGTTTCTATAGAAGAAAATTATAGGGAGAAAACTTTAAAAAAGAAAAGTTTAGTAAACATTGCAACAAGACAAGTTTATTTCTCTTGGGTTCTCGAGTGGGGCATTGCAATAATAGTATTTTTTGTGGAAGAACTAAAATTATAAATATGCTTTATTTATTGAATATATTTTGGATATTAAGAGGGGAAGTGAATCAACATGAACCAAAATAAAATTAACTAACTTTAATATTCACCACATGAAACAATAAGAAAGTAATAAGTAAAATTAACAACACATGAACATGAAGACTCTATATGTGAAAAAATCTTAGTCAACACTTGTCAAAAAGGATAATTAACTAATGTATAAAATATGAGTATAAGAGATAGTTTGAGACCATTTATTTGGACTTGCAATGAGAGTCTCACTACTGATGCAAAAATAAATACAAATAGTTCACTTGTTTGGCTTGTATAGAAAGGCTCACTACCAAAGTAGTAAGATACAATAGAAAACATGTACACCCAAGACTCATTATCTTGGGGATAAGGTACATTCAACTCTATACAATAGATAAAGAGATAATCTTATGATAATGTAGTTGATTTGGACAATATTGTCAACTTTAGTAGCAAATTGTTTATGTATTTTCTTCTTTGCCACTACCGTTGAACTCTACTTTGCTGATTGTGGATCCTCACTAGTTTGCACATAGTCCACTTGCTTCACTCCTTGTATTTTTCCAAAGCACAAACTACACTTATTATACAAGATAGATCATTATAAATTACAACCTCAATCAAGTTAAAAGGATATTATAATTTAAGTTATAAAGTATACCTAGGCAGAAAAAAAAAGTATAAGGTCTTATGCCAAAATCATTCAAACCAAAACATAGAATGGACCCAATCAAATAAGAAATAAACATTAAATAAATAGGCTACATATAGAACAAACCCATATAAAAAAGAGATAAACATTAAATGTACAACCTCAACCTAAATCAAGAAGTGTGATCCACTATGAGAGAGAGAGAGAGAGAGAGAGAGAGAGAGAGAGAGAGAGAGAGAGAGAGAGAGAGAGAGAGAGAGAGAGAGAGAGAGAGAGAGAGAGAGAGAGAGAGAGAGAGAGAGAGAGAGAGAGAGAGATCCACTTAGTTTACATTTAGTGTAATAAATTTGTCAACTTAAATGTGTAGACAAGCTACTAATAGAACCACTAAAATTTTCCATTGAATACAAACCTCCATACTATGACAATATCCACGTGTCACATTAAAATCCATGCCACTTTCCAACACTTCATGTAAGAATCCATCACAATACATTTTCAAACAAGAACAATGATAAAATAGAACTACAACATAGGATGACATAGATGTTAGCTCACTAGGAACATTTTTTAGATCACCAAAGAATATCAAAACTAAGATCCAAACTAAATCCATATGCATAACCATGAATAAACCTTCAACCCTAATTTTTGGAGCAAAAACCATCTAAAAAGAACAATTTTAGTAATGTTAACTACATTTGTAAAACTAAATTTCTCTATCACTGAACCACAAATATCTAAACCATGTAAACTTCCAGATATAATATTATAACATTGAAGCACTAATGAACATCATTTTTTCATGATCACATGATATATATACCTTATATTGCATTATATAATTAAATACAAACTTATTTTCCATTGATCTATAGGTTCAATAGACAAGCTTACTTCTCCAAATAACTTCTAGACCACATTGTTTGAACAAATAAATATGTAATTCTAAAAATATCTCCCTTTGTTATTGACTATGTATTGTCTTAAAATGGAAGAACTTTTATTTAATATCTTTTAGATTCCTTAGTGTGGTTTGGTATATTAGGGTCCCTTTCTCCACTTAATTACTTAAATCAAGGTCCTTTCTTCTTCCAACCTTCCACAAAACTCTATTTTAGCACCAACTTATATTTGTGTCTTCCCATTTATTCCACTAATCACATGAATTATTCTTTAAATTCAATTTTGACCATTTACACCACATATGTCACTATATTTATTCAATCATATAATATGTATTGGGCTCAAAGGCCATTTCTAGGCCCTATCACCTCTAGGTCAGGGATGAGGTCATCCCTTATCCAAGTGTTTTTCTTGAATAAATTCAGAGGTTGATGTCAAATATTGTTTTTCTTTCCTTCTTTAGTTAACCCTTGTTGGGGTTTTCTTTGGAATTTCTATAAAATAATGAATTCCCCCCTCATTTCATCATCCACTTAACACACAAGCTATCAATTCTCAAACTCTCAAGATGCATTAAAGAAATTCTCAAGAAATCAATCAATCAAGCCATTTGTTCAAGAATTTGAGACTTTCATGCATTCAAGTTCTTCCATCTATCATTGAGGCATATGGAAAACATCCAAACACATGAGGTTTTGTCTTACATAATTTCCTACTGATTTTTGTGTTGAGTCAACGCTATTGTATCAACATACTTTATCACATATCAAACTTAATTGTATCAACATTACTATTGTGTGCTAGAAGAAGTGACCTGTTGGGAGCATGAATAAACAAGAAAACATTAGATCAAATCAAAACATGCAACAAGTACTCATCAAAATTAAAGAAACCTTAACTAATGCTTGCTTGAGTTTTGAAACTCAAAGAAGCCAACAAATTAAGCCCTCAAGCCACCTCTACAGCTCAACAAAGGCACCCATGAGAGGCCTTGTTGGCGTGTTAAGATGTGGGGTATGTTTGGTGTGCTCTCTCAAACACAAAAATTTAGTGAATCTCTTGAATGTGGATATGCAAATGTGAGTGATGATGAAATATGAACCTAAGCTACATGAGATGAAGAACACCTCAAGAAATGGCTATGGTGAAAGCCATACTTAAAGTAATTCAAAGATGAAAATGAAATGCAACCAAGAAAACCAACTAAGTATGCAAGCTACACTAACATGTAAATGCAAAGGAAATGTGAATGCATAAGTAAACTAGACCAATGATGCAAATGAAAAGCTAAACCAGCTACCAAATGGTTAGTATGCATCTAGAAATCACTATGAAAACTACCATGAAAGCTACTATGCAAGCTCAACTAAAAACTCAAATCTCAAACCAACATGATAACAATGCAATAATGAGAGATACAAATGCTTGAGACAAGGCCTCTATTTATATTCTTGAGGGAAGGCTTGGTGAGGTGGCATCCATGTAGGTGCCACATAAGGTGACATGCAAACTATGCAAGTGGTCAAAAATTCAAAGTCTGCTCACACATGTGTGAGCAAACTTGAGAAGAAGAGTGGGAGACAAGAGTGCAAAGGGGAGTGTGTAGGCATGCCTTCTCACACATATGTGGACACACACTTAGGCTAATGAGGGGGATTAGGAAGGAGATTAGGATGATTAAGTGATATTAGAGAAGAAGTAGGCTTAAGAGTATGAAAATGATGGGTGTAGGCTAGGTTTAAGGCTAGGCTTAAGATTTAATTAAATAGGATTTAATTTAATCATAAGTTTAGAAGAATTAATGGGATATGAGGATTTAAATAAATAAAATTTATTTAAAAAGGGGAAACATGGAGGATTGTGTGTTAAATTAATTTAACGCGTTAGGGCTAGGAGTATTTAAATTAAATTTAAATACTTAGGAGAATGAACTTATTTAATTAATTAATTAAATTAAATAAGTAGAAGAATATGAAAAATATAATTAATTAATTATAATTTCAAGGGCAATATTAAATAAATTAATATAGTCTTTAGGACAATTTTAAGTGTCTACAACTATGACATTCTACATTATTATATTTGATTCTACTATATGTTAACATTCCTTTATCAATATTTATTTTAGTTTTAGGTAAATTTCTTAGCTAGGGCTTGACCAAGGGAAACCCCTCCACCCAAAATAAATCCATATTCCTTGTTTTTAGGTGTATATCTACAAATTTTCAAAGAAGTGAGGGCCGGTCTTAGAACTAGGGTTTTTATTCTTGAGTAGAGTTTCAATTTTTGTGCAGAGAAGGTCAAGGTCAATCTCGACCTTGACCCAAGCCATCCTTGACTTGAAAAGTTGTCCTTGATCCTCCAAGTCATCCCTAACCCTCTAAGTTTTCCTTATCTAAATGCCCTCAAATTTTTAGGTCTAACATATGCTAGTTCTCAGGTCCTGGACCAAGCTCTATTTTAGTTTCAAACTCAGACTGATAGCCCATTTTTTTGTTCCTATCTCTTACTATTAAAATCACATTAAATTTTCCATGTCTTCATATCTTGGGGATCAGAGCCAAGTAAAAGCCTCAAAACTTGCAACGTTTAGGTCTCATACTTTAGTTCTTTTCCTTTAGAAGCTTTAATCAGATCTACATTATGGGTTTTGTATCTTCCTCTTGATCTCCCAATTGTAAAGGAGGTAATGTATCCTATTTTCTCCTTTGTTTTTTTGTGAACCTATACCTTTCATGCTTTTTATTGAGTAGTTAGATCCTCCTTGTAAGATTTTTCTTTATATCTTGTATGCAGTCTTGCACATCATTACTGCATATTCTTGATTTGGTAATTAGATTTCATTTTGGTATTATATTTTTTGCATGTTCACTATCTTCTTTACATTATTTTCCACACACACACACACACACACACACACACACACACATGTTTGGATATCATTAATTATATTTCTTCATTTCATATATTTTCATTGTAAAAAATACAAATAACATTCCATCCTACATATAGGTTCATCTTAGATTGCATTGCAACAATATAAAAATGCAAAGATATTTCATTCATAGTCATAACATTTTATTTGTAATGGTATTTGTATCTTTGTATGTTAGTTCAAATTTTAGGTCTTCTTTGTGATCTTAAATATGTTCCATTTTATTTATATGATTATTATTCTATTCTTCCTTTCATTGATTTCCATGATATTCATCCTACCAACCATACACAAGAAGAAACCATTACTTCTAAGTATCTCCCTCCCAAGGGTAAGACCTTGAAAGGTAATACTGAACAAGCTTTAGTGAGTCATGGTGTTACTAACCTTGATAATTCTTCTATTTGGGATGAGCCCTTAGATAGGGATATTGATTATTATCTCCCTCATGAAACCTTTTTGAGTCATGCTTATTCCTCTCGTAATGTGCACCTTCTTCCACCCTTGGATGACTCTCCTATCTAGGATGAACCCTTGGATAAGGACATAGATTAATCCCTTCCTTATGAAGCCACCTTTATACAATTAGATGATAACATGTTTATTTCTCCTAATGATCAACCATGTCCTATGTGTTTCATTGATATTCCTTCTATAGATGAGGCCTTAATGAGATTTTTTTTCCTTCTCCTAAGAGTGCTTTAGAAATAGAGAATCACATCCTTAATGCTTTTTATTATTTCTTTCAATATATATCTCAAATCAAACTAGGGATTGTTGGTAAATATAACCATGACAACTTACTTCTCACAAATCCAAACATGGATCATATGGATCCTAATCACATTGACCCCATTCCATCTCATATGGGTGGCCCATAAAATCTTCAAATTGGAGAGCACTATCTTTTAGACCAAAATTCTATAGAAAGACCAAGCTTCTTAAAATTAAAACACCTTTATTATAGTGTATGGATATTGAAGGGTTCTATTTACATTTCAGTTTAATCTTACCTAAAATATATCCTTCTCTTTCTCAACAAAAAAATTATTGTTTCATCAATTTTTTTTCTATCACAAATAGTTTAGCAATTGGATTATAGGTGCAAAAATATGATGTCAATCAGTCAATCTAAGACTATCATTAGATTGTGGCCTAGAATAAAAGTTTAGATAAAAGTATAAAAAATAATATGAAAGATTATTAGGCCAAAAAAAGATTAAAAAAATTTAAAAGCTAGTTTCATCCATCATTATAACTACTCCTGATATATGGATAATCCAAACTATCTCCATAAAAAGAGTCTTCATTCTGATTACTGTAGATGTCAACTCCTTGTGTGTTCCTGTTTTATTCCTGATTTTTAACTTACATATCTTGGTTATTAATATATAATTCCACCTTTCTAGTCCCTGATCCATGTTGATTGCCTTCATTGATCATCCTTCTATCATTCTTTGATTCCATGAAATTGGAGAGATGGATGTCTTCTTTAATAATCAACATGTTACCTTCTTTGAGCAGTGACATAAATATTTCTCTTGGGACCTCAAGAATAGAAATGACCCATGACATTAGGTGAAAGGGTGTGAGTTTCATATAAAACTTAGTAAGGTCCCATTATCTATACTAAAATATTTCATCATTCCTTTTCTTCCAAATGAACCATAAAATTTTACTAGTAAGATAGAACCAAGAAACATTCATTTTAGCATCAAACATATCAAAAAAACCTTTAAGGGCTTCATGACAAGAAATACTTGGTTTATGATTCTAGTTGATAGGATGCCCAAGGAAAATAGACCAAACTTTGCAAGCAAAACTACATTAAAAAAAAGATGTTCAAAGGACTCAATGTAGTTGCACAAAGAAAAAACTATAGGTTATTTTCCTATAGGGGAAAGAAAAAGACCCAATGCCAATTTTCTAAAGGAGTAAAAAAAAAAATTAAAGAAGAATTATTGGGCTCAACATGCAAGTGCCAAAATAAATCAAAGACAAATTGTCATCTAGAACATGATCAAATAAAGCACTAGACCTAGTTGATCCTATTGATAATTTCCATGTCATAATTCAACATCTTATAAATATATTTGCAAGAAGTATCTCTCAAAAGTTTACCACCTGACCATCTCACATGATCAATGAATTGATTAGTATTAAAGATCTTCCTAGGAAAGAATTTACCTAGTAATTTAGCAATCAAAGAGTATGGTTTCTTTAGTAAAGAAGGGAGATTTTATTTAATTCTTAGATATTCCCAAGAACCCATATGGTTCTCTAGCACAATATCCTACAGTAGAGAAATGCTTTTGTTATCTCAAGCTTTATCCAAGCAACATTGAGTCAGACCCAAAGGCTTGTTATTAAGAGAAACACCCCAGCATCTAGATTAGTCCATAGCTATATAATATGGATTCTTGCCCACTGCACTCCTGGAAAATAATAAGTTTCTAACCTAGCTCAAAGCCTTCCATAGGGATTGAAAAATAATGGACCCTAAAACCTTAACATCAAGATATCCAAGAATATATTAATCATAGGGACCTCAATCCATTATTTGCCCTTCTTTATTCTAGGTCTTGAAAGATTATTCTTGATCAGAACTTTCCAAGGTCGGTTCCCATTAAAGGCCTTGATGATCCATTTAGAAGCAAGAGAAAGACCTTGCATTATAATATCCCTAATTCTAAGACCTCCAAGTTCTTTTGGGTAACAACATCACTCCCACTTAATACAATGCATCCTCTTAATTCCATTGCCATCATACCAAACAAAGCCTTTCATAATTTTTTTGAAGCTTATTATATTGATAATTGACAAACAACCATCTCAAAGAATAATAGATTGTGTGAGGGGAAAGTACCTTTTGAACCACTTGTGCTCTTCTAGCCAAGGAAAGCATGTATGTATTCCATTTGATATGCTTATTCTTAATTTTATTATAGATCCAATTCCACATTTCCTTCAAAGAAGGATCAATTGAAAAGTGCATACCTAAGTATCTCACAATCTCATGAGGCCCAACCCACTATCAACTCTTATTCAAGACCAAACTAGGAAGGGATCATCCCATCCAATAATAGAGGATTTAGTTTGAGATATATTTTCCCTAGAGGCTTTACAAAATAAAAGGATTCTATTTAACATGTCAAAATTGGCCTCCAAGAGAAATCAACAGAGATGTATCATCATAAATTGCTCAAAATTAGTTCCTCATTGTTAGGTGGTGTGATGCCCTTATGGGTGAATCTAAATCATTTTCTTTGAGGACATAAAACATATCATCAACAAATAGAACAAATAAGGGGGGGAAAGGTGGAAGCCCTTCCTAATGGACATGGCTAGGGGAATCAAATCAAAGAATTCTCCATTGACCTCAATTATAGTAGAGAAGTACTTAAAAAGAATATTCACCCATTTTCAAGAAAAAAAAGGGAACCCCACGGCCTATGATGGTCCTCTAAAATACCATTGTTTTAAGATCTTTTTATCTTGCTTTTAAGCAATTATCTTGTAGAAATAATAATGACTTTATGGTTTTAAGAAAATGAACTTATGTTTTCATGTATATGCTCTATATATGATGAGACATTAATTAGAAGTATGGATGGTTCAAATATTCTATAATTGCTTGAATCTATGGACAAAAAAATGGTATAATGAAGTGATGTTGCATGCTGATAAATGTTTCCTCATTTATGCTATGTCTTGGGTAGTTTTCCTCCTGTAGCCATAGGATTTGCAAGAGTGGTAATTTGAAATTACACATTTTCTAATATTGATGATAAAATAAATATATGTATGTGGAAGTGGCATGCACATTGAATTCTTTTCAGGTACTTACTATGGATATTCAAGATTCAACACCTCATCATTAAAGTTAGAGCCAACCAAATTGTTGAATCATCGCAAGTGGAGAAATTCATTATATGCTTTCTATTGGAACAACACACGAATGTATCTTCCACAACCTACTATATTCCTAGAGGATTCATTCATGATTAATGGTGATTCTATTTCAAACTTTATGAGTCCCTAATTGATCCTCATTAATAGAGTGATTGTAGAATTAGGGAGTAGTAGTTTCCTTTTACATAACATTTGTTGTAGCTTTAAGGGCAATTTTTTTGGAAAGAAAAAGATAAGTTAATTTTCATAGAAATTGAGTGTGATTCATTTTTTAGTCAAGTGTAATCCCTTCACCATGAATGAATAGAATGAGTAGTTCAAGTTTTTTTCTCTTATCTTGATTGTCTTTTCTATTCACTCATCCAGGGGGGCCCACTTGGTGAGTGAACTATTTTGTTAGACTATATTTCATTTCCTTGTTTGTTTCCTTGCAAGATAGAATTATGTTGCTCCTGCAGGCATTGATAATATAATCAATGAATTATTCCTACAACATAGGTGAATAGATAGGTTTACTATTGCAGCATTACTTTCAAGCTTTAAGTTAGGTTATTGTTTCAGTTGCCAGCATAAAATTCCTTAAGCATTTCCTTTGCATTAGTTTTAATAACTTGAAGAAGAATTAGAGCATAGGCTTTGTAGTCATCCTCTCAAGTTTATTCTCCCAGGTTGACAAATTAAATGAAGTTAGTGTACTATTTTAAGTAAAACACGTGATCTTTTCTAACCATGGAATCACTATGAAAGGATGTCCAATCCTTTGATCATTAAAGTCATAAGTTGATTGAACATTTTTGGCACTATTGTTGGGGAGGTGTCAATCTAGTTCAACCCTAAATTCATTATGTTAGTTTAAATTATGTATTATTTCTCATGCATAGAAGAAGAGACCTCCTTGGGAGATTGCTTCCCCATAATATTCATGAAGACATTTTTAATCCTGAGCCTAAAGAACCTCATAGTGAGAAAAAAGAAGAATAAACTTTTGAAAATCCATTCGCTACTACTCAAGAATGAATACCCTTATCCTCTAACGAATCCTTGCATTTTAATGATCTTTTTGTTGAACCTAAATACCAAGATAATCCACTTGCTCTTGTTATCTATCAACCACCACTACCAGGTCCTCCTCCAAGAATGGCTCAGCCTTAGCCTACATTTCCCTTTCCCATCCCTCCTTAGCAAGGTAACCAAAACTTGAAGAACATACCTTCTACTACACTTCCAAAGTTCTATGGCCTAATTACTAAAGACCCTAAAACCTTCCTCTTTGAGTTTGATATCCTCTATAGAAATTATGACAATACAATTTATTCTTGTAAGATAAATTTCTTTCCATCCACCTTAAAGGATGCTACTCTGAGATGGTTCATGGGGTTGGGTGCCAACGTTGTAGTAGATTGACCTGCAATGAGAAACTTGTTTCTAACAAGGTACAAAGAATACTACAAGGGTCAAGATTTAAAAGGGGATGACATTTTCAAAATGTCCCAAAAGGATGATGAAACCTTGGAAGTCTATGTTTCACGATTCATATTCAACCTGTAGTGTAATACACAACATAAACTAAATGAAGAATCAAAGAAACACCTTTTCCTAAGAGGTAAGAATGATGGGAGTATTAAAGCTCTAGATTTAGTGGTAGGAGGAGATATCACTCAAAAAAATGAGATTGATATACATAGTATATGTCTGAATTATTTCAAAGCCATTGTGAAGAAAGGTAGGGGACTTAGAGATTTACAACATAAGTCTAATGGTAGTTTAGGAGCATCAAAGATGGAACTATCCAATTTACTAGTTATATTTCAAACAAGACATCATTAATGATGTAGCCACTCAATTGGATACCATTCAGGCTAGAAGGAAAAGGGATGAAGTTGTTATATTAGTTGAATTCTATCCCCATTGTAGCGAAAAGAAAAGGCACTATAGATGCAAGTCTGTTGCAAGCCTAGAGACACAACCAATTCATACTGAGTTTAAAGCCATTGATAAAAATGGAGAAGTGCTCTATGTTTCTCAAAAAGGTCCATGGGCTCAAAGACAAGGGATGCCACAAGATCCTCTTCAAAATTATAATAGTAACAATCAATGGTAAAATATTGGTTTTAGTGGAAGTAATAATTGGCAACAACCTCAGCAAGGTTGGAAACAACCTCAGCATGGTTGGTAGCAACCTTAGCAAGGTTAGCAACAACCTTAGAAAGGTCAGTAGCAACCTCAGTAGGGTTGGCACCAAAACCAAAATTGGAATACCCAACCTAGTCAGCAAGCTCTAATTCCACCACCTCAACAACTAGCTCTAATGCTCCTCCCCAGAAGACTCAACTACTAGTTTAGCCTAATCCTAATCCCAACAATACCGAATAGCCAACAAAACATCAAAGCTATACTATTTCCTTAAATGATATCCACTTAAGGTTAGGCACTACTATTCCTTCACCGTAAAAGCCTATAATAACTGAAGTTGAGAATTCCTCAACTGAACAAGAAAATGTGTTAAATCCATAGACCTCTCTTGTAGCCAAAGAACTCCCATTCCTCATAGGTCAATGGAATAAGGTCATCTTGCAGAAAATTATGCAGTAATTGATTTTCTCAATCAGCTCAAGTACATAACAATGCAAATACCATTACTTGGCACTATTAAGAAAGTCCTTGCCTATACTAAAGCTATCAAGGAAGCATGCATCAAACAACCATGAAGAAATAAAAAGGATCCAAAAACTATTCATGTCTTAGGACAATTATCTAATTTGATGTTGGAAAAATTACTTGTACCTAAATATTCTAACCCTAGTAGTCCTTTGGTTACTATCACCATTCATGGGATGCAAGTCCAAAATGTTTTGGTTGACTTAGGAGTGTCTATAAATGTCATGATAAAGGAGGTATTGTCTTTATTGTATATCATTGGTCTCAGAGAAACACCAACCATACTTTAGCTCACTAATAGTTCTACTATCAAACCAGATGGGATGATAGAAGATGTCATAGTCACCTTGAATTCCTGGGAGTATCCCATAGAATTTTTTCTCCTTTCCCCCAAAAGGCTAAAATGGTAGGGTATCCTTTAATTTTAGGACAACCATGTTTGGCCACTATAGATTCCTATATAGCTTGTTGGTCTAGTAAAATGAAAATATACAGTGGTATCCATACTTAGAACCTGACCTTATACTCCCTTGCTCAGCCAATATTGTTAGATGACCAAGTACTTCGGCTAGACTTGGGTGATGAATATCTAGAGGTAAATTCCATCCTTTAGCTAATGATGATAGGTCGAGAGTCATTTGTAGCCTCTCAAGAAGAAGATGAGATCATTTCATCCATTATCATGAATGAATATGGAGTAGAAGCTCAAGTGTGTCCTCAAGCAGAATATGTCCTAGAAACCATATTACCACCCTTGAACACACCCTACCGTTCAAAAGAATCCCAATTTCTTCACTCCTTATTACCTCATGAGATGGATTCTTCTCTTGTTACAAATTTATTCATGACAGATAAGGTTATTAAGATGAAAGTTGGTCTAGAAGGGGAGTTGAATGTAAAGAATGCCTTATCACCTTCCCTTGAGAAAACTATGTTGTAGTTACTATAGGAAAATCAAAAAGCATTTTCTTGGGACTACGTGGACATGAAAGGACTAGACCCTATGCTTTATACTCACAAGATTGATATCAGTCCTAATTTTAAACCTATCTAAAAGCCTCAAAGGAGACTTAACCCTATTTTAAAGGATATAGTTAAAAATGAACTGCAAAAATTATTGAGTGTTGGTTTTATCTACCCTATCTCTAATAGCTAGTGGGTTTCACCCCTAGTTATTGTACCAAAGAAGGGAGGAAAATGGAGAGTTTGTGTAGATTATAGGGAGTTACAATTTAGCCACTAAGAAAGACCACTTTCCCTTAGCATTTATAGACCAAGTTCTTGACAACCTGGTTGGCAATAAATATTTCTCTTTTCTGGATGGTTTTAGTAGTTACAATAATATACAAATAGCTCTAGAGGATCAAGAGAAAAAAACTTTCACATACCCATGGGGTACATTTTCCTACTCAGTCTTACCCTTTGGCCTGTATAATGCCCCAACCACATTCCAACAAGCTATCATAAGTATCTTTTTAGATACATCTGTTAACTATATGGAGATCTACATGGATGATTTTACTATTTATGGGACTAATTTTGAGGATGAAAAATCCAACTTAGAGATAGTGCTCAAGAGATGCCAAGACTATAACATTTCCCTAAAAAAATTATGATGATGGAAGAAGGAGTAGTACTAGGTCATTTCATTTCATCCAAAGGCATCCAAGTAGATCATGCCAAGATTGAAGTCATTAGTACCTTTCCTATGCCAAAGAAGCAGAAGGATGTCTCAAGTTTCCTAGAACATGTTGGATATTATAGAAAATTCATCAAAAAATTTAGTCAACTTGCAGCACCCTTTTATAAAAAAGGATTCCAAATTTGCTTAGAAGTTTGCATCGGCAACATCTTTCCTATAGCTTAAAGAAGTATTCACCACAACACTAGTTTTAAGAGGACCTAATTAGGGACTACCTTTCCACATCTATACATATGCCTCAAGCTATGTTATAGGTGCAGCATTAGACCAAAAGGTAGACTCGATTGAACATGCCATTTATTTCATTAGTAAAAATTTGCAAGGTGTAGATTTTAACTACACAGTTACTAAAAAAGAGTTACTTATAGTTATTTATGCATTGAATAAATTCAAACATTAAATTACTCGATATGAAATATTTTGTCATACTAATCACTCTTCTATAAAGTATTTGATGAAAAAGGCTATAATATTAGGAAGATTAGATCACTAGTTGTTACTTATACAAGAATTTGATATCACCATAATAGATAAACCCGGTAAGACCAATGTGGTAGCTAACTTTCTCTCTTGATTGCATGTCCCTAATGATCCTACAACCATTGATGATAGTTTTCCAGATGAATACCTTTTCTTGTTATTAGCATAAAATCCATGGTATGGGGATATTGAAAATTACCTAACCATAGGAAAGATGCCAACTCACTTCTCTACCAAAGAAAGGAAGTTACTCTCTGAAAAGAAATTTAATTATTCTTGGATTGTTGGATTTATGTTTTATACTGGCCCTAATCAAGTAATGTGTTAGTGCATCAGAGAAGATGAAACATATGATATATTGAGATCATGCCATGATGAACCCTGTAGAGGTCATTTTGCAGCCAAAAGGATAGGCTTTGAAATATTGACAATTGGGTACTATTGGCCAACTTTACACAAGGATGTAGCCAAATACACCAAGAAATGTGATAATTGTCAATATATGGGAAGACCCACTAAATCTGATGAAATGCCCTTGCAACCTCAATTAGTTGTTGCACCCTTTAATAAATGGGGGATTGAATTTGTAGGCCCTATTGAACCCTCTTTGCAAGGTAAATCCTATATCTTAGTTTGCACTGATTATGTAACTAAGTGGGCAAAGGCTAAACTCATGAAACACCCAAGTGATAACAATGTTGCAAATTTCTTGTATGAATCCATCTTTACATAGTTTGAAGTCCCTAGAGATTTGACATCAGACCAAGGAGCTCAGTTTATATCTAATCTAACAACTACTCTCATGGAAGAATATACTATGTAGCATGGTAAATCATCACCTTACCACCCACATGCTAATAGCCAAGTATAAGTTACCAACAAAGAGCTACAAGCCATTCTCACCAAAATAGTATCACTTCATAGGAAGGATTGGGCCACACACATTCCTAAAGCTCTTTGGGTTTATAGAACCGCCTAAAAATCTACCAAAAGTTTTACTCCTTTTGATATCTTCTATGTTAGGTCAGATGTAATGCCTCTAAATTTTGAATATAAATATTAAGGACCTCTTTGGAGCTCAGTATGGAACTCACTATTTGGTGCAAGAGCACGCCTAAGCTAACCTCTCCATGTCTAGTTTTGGGTTGTTTTATACTCTAGCCAAGTTAAGAAGTTTAGTTTAGGTTGGTTTAAGACCTTAGAAGGTCATTTTATATGTGGTCTAAGTGAGTTAGTCATTAGGACTAAGGTCACACAAATAGCCAATGTTAGTTTCTAATCAATTTTCTTAGTATTAGAAGCTTAAGGTGAGGTTAGAGTCTTAAATGTGTTCTAAACACATTATGATGTTGCAAAGATTCCATAGGGTCATTAATGGTTTTGGATCCTAAAAATTCTAGAGGTTGGTAGTCCTAAGAAATAGGATGGTGGCAATTAAGAAAGATGCCAAATGTTGTCAAGATGTTGTCATGACAATATTTGCAATTATCACAAATATTGCATGCAACTTAGTTACCTTGGATACCCTTATGGATAGGGAGTAGGAAATTGATTGATAGGACCTATAATGGTGGAGATGGTATCTAAATATGAATATATACTTGAATCTAGAAGAGGATGGATGCATTGTAATAGTTTTGAGTGTGGAATATAGCTCTACAACAATATTTTCAGCAACTTCTTGAGTTTTAGTAATGATAGTACCTTGAAATAGATTGAAAGAATCAATATAGTTTTCTTAGATTATTTTGGAGAGTCTTTCATTTTATAATAAAGTTAGAGTAGGTTTTGAGGGTTGAATAAATTGTTTTTGGTCTTGAGACCTTACTGGTTTTTACTGACTAGTTTGTGTAGATGTGGCTCCCCCATGAAATATAGCCATGGGAAATACCTAAGTGTAGATGAAAAGATTAGGGGAGTCATTAGTGTATATATTTTTAATATTAGTAATAATGGGAGTTTGGGAAGCTATTTTTACTACTAATCCCTAGGCGAGCAAACAGTGTCTGGTTAGAGGCTGAGGATAGGAAAAAGTGAAGATTTATTTCAAGGTAAAAGAGTACAGTATGGAGAAAGTATAGTTTTAGGTATTTTATGAACATATCTTGCTATGTTATAAGGATCCAAGGATTATCAATTCATTTGAGTGGGTTTTGAACGAGAAACCAGTGAGTTCTTAAGAAATAGGCCTTTTTAACCCTATTAGCCCTAGATAGTAGGAACCCCCTGTACAAATAGCTAAGGATTTTAAGACCTACAAAATCCTTTAGGAAATCCAAAAGGGTACTTGAATCTAGGATTTTTTTCCATGTTGTTTGGAAAATTTTGTCAAGAAAGTGGAACTAGTCATTTTCAAGGTCTAATTAGAACTAGGCCTAATTAGGCTTCATAGAGACTAAATCTTGAAATTGATAGGAAAAATACTTGAAGATCTTTCCAAATGGATCCAAGGGGAGGAAAATGGAATGTTTTGATGAAGATGGATACCCCTACAATGAAGAATGGAGTTTGTGTGAAAGTAGCACTTAGAGTTTTCTAAGTGAGGTGATGGATTATTCTATCTAAAGGTGTTAGTCTTTCAAGGTTAAGCACAAGGATTGAGAACTCTTTGAGAAGAGTTGGAATAGGACTTATTTAATCACATAATCCAATTAGGACCTAGAGGAGACTAGGTTCCTAGAAGAAACAAGCTGGGTCTCTTAGTAGCAGTGCAAGCAAGCCTTGGAACACATACACCATATTGGTATCAAAGCTTGTTTTGATCAGGCTTATGGTGAATGTTGCAGTCTATTGAATCATTGGGAGAAAAATACACCAAGTGGAGGAATAGAAGACACAACCATGATGACTAACACTGAGTTAGGCAAGAAGGTTGAGGAACAAGAGGAAGATAACAAGTCGCTAAGGGTAAGGTTAGCTTAAATGGAGCAACTCTTGGGTGAAGTCCAAGAAAAAGATAATAGGGTCAAAGAGAAGATTGACCTAAAGGAAGGAAAAGAAGCAAAGGAGAAGAAATTAGAGTTGGAGGAGGAAACACTAGCACATGATCATGTCCTTCTTGAAGAGCCATTATTAAAGGTATTAAAAGTATTGAGTGGAAAAGCTTTAGAAGGAGTGCCACTATTTAGTGGAAAAATGGAGCTAGATTTAGTTGTGGACTGGATTGACATCATTGAGAGCCATTTTGAATGTGATGGTATCTTTGAGGCATAAAAATTTGTGGTTGCCAAGTTTGGATTAAGAGGTCTAGCTCTTACTTGGTGGAAGTTTGTACAAACTAAAAGGAAAAATGATGGAAAAGGTCCTATAGTTACATGGAAGGGCGTGGTAACCAAGGTGAAGCAGACCTACCTTTCTAATGACTATGAAATTCAACTTTATAGGAGGAGACAAAATCTTAGACAAAAATATTTGGATGTCCAAACATATACTGATGAGTTTTGAAAAAATTGTGTTTGAGGTCCAAGGTAGTTTAAGAGTATAGCATTAAGCTTGCAAGGTACTTGAATGGCCTCAAATGGTCTATTCAAGAATAAATGAGCCTAGAAAAATTCAAAACCATTCACCAATGCTATCAAATTTCCTTGAAGATAGAAGAGAAAATCAAGAGGAAACAAGAAACCTCTAAAGGTAAAGCTAAGAGAAAAGATAGTAGAGGGAAAAGAGGTGACTATGGTGGAAGAAGTTCAAATTCAAGGGCTCAAGGTGAGATAAAGTTTAGTGAGTAGCAAAAAGGAAGCTCAAGTAGAGGTGGTAGAGGAAGAAACTTTAATTCTAGAGGAAGGAATGGTGGACAAGGAGGAAGGGGCAATTACTTTGCCAATATGAAGTTTTATCATTACAATCAAATGGGGCACCCTGCCTATAGATATCTAGAGAAAGGTGGTTCATCACAAGGGAGTGACAAAAGAACTAACATTGTCCAAGATGAATCTAATATAATAGTGAAGCATGCAAAGGCACCATTGAATTTAGAAGAAGGGGAGAACCTCATGATGAGGAGAACTTTGATCAAGGATCCAGTGAAAGAAGAGCAAAGCCAAAGGAGGTCCTTTTTTAGAATAAAGTGCAAGATGATGGGAAAAGTGTGTAGAGTCATCATTCACTCAAGGTCTACTAACAATATTGTGTCAAGGAAGTAGTCAGAAAACTAAAATTGTCAATAATACCTCACACCAATCCTTATAAGGTTGTATGGATCAATAAAGGCCAACATGTGTTAGTAAATAAACAAGCATGGGTGGAGTTCTCAATTGGAAGGTACAAAGATAAAATTTTGTGTGATGTGTTACCTATGGATGCATGTCACCCGCTCCTAGGTAGACCATGGCAATTTGATTACCAAGCTATCCATGATGGACGAAAGAACTCCTATACTTTTAAAAAAGACAATGTGACTTTTAAAATTTAGTCATTGTTGGAAAATGTTGAAGTAAAGACAACCAGTCCAAATGTACTTATGGTGAGTGAAAAGGAGTTCCTAAAAACCATGGAAGAAAGTGAAAGTGTAGGCTTTGCATTGGTGTTAAGACCAAAAGAGGGAGATGAAGGTAAGGAGACTAAGAAGGTAGAGTTACCTAAAGAGATTCAAGAAATGTTGCAGACTTACCAAGGTATTGTAAGTGATGGAAAATCATCAACCTTATCCCCTAAAAGAGCCATAAGCCATAGGATAGACCTTATTCCAAGAGCTACCCTACCTAACAAATAAGCCTACAAGATGACCCCTCAACAAAATGAGGAAATAGCAAGACAAATACAAGAACTTCTAAACCAAGGTCTAATTAGAAAGAATATTAGTCCATGTAACTTGGAGGCTTTCCACTAATTCAAGGGCTATCAATAGGATAACCATAAGGTATAGGTTCCTTAGCTCTGGAAGTAAAGACCTAATGAATTTTCTAAGTGAAGCCTGTATATGAGCAATGTTAGTATGCTAATAGAAACCAAATTTAAATAAAGCTTCTACAAACTAAACAAAATTCATAAACTTCAAGATAGACTAAGATGAGCTCTCAATTGAGAATATGAGCCATTAATGGGCTCTCTCAATGAGAAGCTCTCTTGTTGAGTAGCTTTGTCTAAATAGATAGGATGTATGCTCAAGTTTTATGCTTCAAAAAGGGCTTCAAATGGAGTTGGAATTTGGGTGTGAGTGTATGGTTTTGATGTAAAATGGCTTCTTAAAATGGCATTATGACTTTACTTCATGGATTGTGTTGTTTTGCAAAGGGGAAGGATCCAATTTATAGGGAAGAGGCTTGAGGGATTGAGGGCTAAGATGCAAGGATGGGAAAAAGCTCATGGAGGGCTCAGATTGCATGAGAGGAGAGCACATGGATTGTGCTTGTTTAGCACCAATCAAGGAGTGACACATGTCACAAGGTGAGTGGATGGGGGGAAGGGCAAGGATGAGTCAACAAAGGAGGCTCAAGGGATAATATCTTGATAAAGACCCTTCATAAATGGCTTGTAAGAGAAATGAATGGGCTTGTAAGAGTCTGTATGGCCTTGTAAGAGAATTCATGGTTGGGTGGTTGGGATATTTTGGAGGGAGTTGAGATTGTTGACTTTGCTTGGCTTAGGAAAGTCTTAAGCTTGCTTAAGGAATGTGACAAGGTTGGGGGGGATTAGGCTTGGGTTTAGGATTAGATTAGGGATGTTAGAGATATGCAAGTGGATGGCATTTAATGAGGGTGGGTGAAGGAGGAGATATTTATTAAAACTTTTTTAATAAACATGAGGATTAATATTTAATCTTAATTAAATATTTTGAGTTGGGATTAGGCATAGGAAATGATGGGATTAGCCTTTAATCAAAATTAAAGAAGGATTAGAAGATTTTGGAAGAGGTTAGTGGTCTTAAAGAAATTGGCCAAGTTTTGGGCAAAAAATAAATTTTTTATTTATTTTGGGTGTTTTGGTCAATTTATTAATTAAATAATTAATAAATAAGGAAATAATGTTTAAATAAGATTTAAACACTTTTGGGAGGGATTCCTTAATTAAATATTTTTAATTAAGATAAAGGGATTTAATGTCATAAAAATAAATTAATTAATTAATAGATGATGATGTCATCAGGGACTTTTTTTCAGAAAATAAAAATATTATTTTCTAAAGGATTTTTAGGTGTCTACATTTTGCCCCTCTTTGATGTGATGTCGTAAGTGGCATGGCATCAAAGATAAGAAAATAAGATGTCCAAGGCTAGAGCAAAAGAGGAGAGAATGGACTGTGAGATTTTTTTGCCCCCTCAAGAAGGCGGCAGGGAGGGAAAGTGAGGCTTGACGGCTTCTTGAAAAGTACAAGAATTTGAGATGAGCAAGGAGATGCAGATTGGTTTAAGAGAAGAGGTTTAGTTAGTGAAAACTCTCACTACGGGAGAATGATAAAGGGAGAATTAGAGGCACAAGGGGAAGCAAGCTTAAGATCTTAGGGATTGTAGAGGATGAAGGAGCGGAGTGCTATAAAAGGAATCCAGGATGGGGAGATGGATGAGGGGATTAAAAAGCTAAAGCAATAGGATTTCAAAGAGTCAGATTGGCAGAAGAAGATGGGTTTCGGAGATCCCTAGGACTAGGATTGTGGATCTCGAAAGATGAGGCTTGGTGGATTGATTTGGATTGGTGGATCCCTAAGACTAGGATTGTGGATCCCTAAAGCTAAAGGTGAGGAGTGATTCAAAGAGATACTGATGCATAAGTTGGGTTAGGAGAGACGGATGCTGGATATGGATGGGGGATAATGGAGATGAAGGAAAACCATTGAAGCTTTTTGAGCGGGGGGGATACTTCAAAGAGAAGTACCACCATGTAGTTGAGCACTAGATTTGCTATAGGACTGTTGGTTAATTGCCAAGGTTACCAAGAACATCAAGGCCTTTTCACCAACTATCCAGAGGACTGACTGACTGACTCAAAACTAACACACAAGGATTGCCCCGGCATCACACATGAATCTCTAAAGAATAAGAGTGGAACCAACACTGGGTAACCCACAAGCAAAAAAGAAAAACAAACAAAAGACTTGATCAAGACCTGTCCCATTCGTAGTATACCATGATATGGAAGATCATGGTAAATTTGAGGAGGGAACAAAAAGATTGTTTGGAAAAGATACTTCAAGACCCAAAAGGGAAGATTCCAAATCAAAAGAAAGTGAAAATCTAAAAGAGAAACATTTACCAACGAGATGGGTAGGACGAGGTACTAATAGACCAAGATCAGACATGAGGAAAGCTATATCCTACAAAGATCTATCGGAGAGCACCTAAGCTAGTGGATCTGGATGAGTGATGCATCTAGCAAGCTGAACTAAGAAGGATAACACTTTGGTGACAGGAGATCTAGCTAAAGGATGCATTGGGATAGCTAACCAAGGGTTGTGCGATGTGTGCAAGATGTTGATCAAGGAAGAACTGACATAAAAGCTGGATAGATACAATGGTACTAAGCTAAAGAGGATGTACAAGCTAATGGACCAAGATATTTACAAGCTGAAGCTGTCCAAGATAATTACAAGAAGGCAAAAGCTCAAGATGATAGGATAGTGGGATGGTTCGATGTTGTGCAAGATGCGAAAGCTAAGGGTGGGGTGATAGCGAAAGATATGGATTTGGCAGGATGCATCCAATGATGATGAGAGATTTTGTGACCAAGGATAGCTAGAGGAGCAAGATGAGATGGCTGGATAGGATGGTAGATAGCTAGGATTATGATGGATATAAAGAGATGACATTGGGTTTGCATGAGGATAGCCTAGAGCTAGATACCAATGACAAGGGAGGATGGACAAGACAAGATCTCCAAGGAATATAGTGCCCCCAATTAGAAGATAAATGTGGAAGGAGGTCCTATGATGGATGTGATAGGATTGAAGCTAGGATGGAAAAAGTTGAAGGGGCTAGGGAGATGGATGATAGCTGGGATGGTTGGCTGAAGTTGCAGGAGATAAGTGGATGGTGTGAGATGGAAGATGGAGGGTGGAGGATAGGTGGATAGATTGGAAGATGGAGTTGGATGTCAAGAGATGACCAAAAGCATGAGGGTGATAGGCTAAGCTGGGGATGGCGGGATTACGCATGAAGCTTGTTTGCCAAGTTTTCATCATGGTACTTGTCCAAGACGCTTGAATTGCCAAGTTTTCACCAGTGGATGCTTTATGTTTCTTTATTATTATTTTTTTTGACTTTTTGACTTTGGACTTAGCTGGAATGATTTTGGCTTTCTTCAGCTATTTTGGCTTTTTTGGGATTTTTCACTGGCTGTTGGAATGTTCAATTTTGTTGCTAGCTGTTGGTACACCAGATGTGTGATTTATGCAATAGATTGGATTAGATGGGATTGATGGTAGGAGATGGAGGGATGAAAAGGTTGGAAAGGAGCATGAGATGGGGATGCTTGCAAGAGCAACATTGGCACATGTTGGGACAGGTGTGAAAAGAGCATATGGGGGATAGATGGTAGATGCGGGCATGATGGAGGATTTTTGGGAGCGTTCTTAGAGATATAGGCACCCAAGATGGAGTTAGGAGATGGGGGACATGAGTCACTGGATGGGGGATTAGCAATGGTGGATGCCATTATGCATTGGGTTTCAACTTTTTTCTTTGGGATCCACATGGTTTTGGATTTTATTTTCATAGGCGTTTGCATTATTTTACATTCTTTGATTGGATTTTCCCTTTTTGGAGTATGTCTTTTAGAATAGACATATGATTGCCTAGGATGTGGATTTTTAGCTTTATGCATTTTGAAGTTGGCATTTACATTATTGTGGTGAGCTTTGGGAAGATGGTTACGAGAAGCTTTGTGAGATGGAGAGGATATGGGAGAGCGTATAGGGGGATGATGATGGATGATGTGCCTCGATATGTGTCTTTGCTGATCTTGCATAGGAATGGAGGGAACAAGATTTGAATGATGGCTGATAGGAGGATGGAGGATGGTAGATTTTGGGACATAGGGACCCAAAATGAATTTAGCGGATGAAGGGGGGATATGGTAGTTTGTTTTAGGTTGCAAAGATGGTGGAGGGGGGATGACATAAGATTTCTTGAAGGACTGATGGGAGGCTAGCATGGGGGGTTTGGAGATAGGCTTTGTTTGGGGGTGTGGTGTACCAACACCTTTAGATGGTGAGCCTTTGGATACATATCCAAGACCATGAAATCCTAGATTTTTTTGTGCAATAATAGGCTTTCTGATTCCTTGCTTTTGTGGTCCTAAACCTTGACCTTGATAATGCCATCGATTGAGCATTTGAACTAGCTGAGGATACTTTTTGCTTGCAGAAAATGGTGGAAGTGCTTTATCAGATGTACTACAATAGGAAGATACTATTCTTAATTCTTCTGCTGAGAGGAGGCCACTATGGATGAATGTAAGTGAACCAAGACGGTATATTATAGATGGTGAAATAGCTTGGATAGGTGGTAAGATGGAAGCATGGAGTGGAGGAGATGGTGGGATAGGATCTTGATTTAGCTGATGGGATGAAAAGATATCCAGCAGAAGAGGAGGTATGGCTTGAGGTTTTGGAGATGGAGGCGATAGTGATTGCACTATAGATGGAAGACATGGTACGATGATATCTTCGTTTATGCTTTGGGGGATGTCAACATGCTTTTGGGCAGGATCTTGATAGGATTGGTTTAGAGTGGATGGTGCGATAGGAGGTGAACGGATGGACTCTTCAAAGGCAGCGGATGGATAGATGGGAGATTCAGTAGTGGAGATGGGTGAGTAGAAGATGGATGCATAAGGGTCATTATGGGAGATCTAGGAAATGCTTGGAGGTGATGTGGATAGGATTTGGAGGGTTTTGACAGATGGTGGGATTTTGATGCTTACGGGAAGTGGAAGGATTTTAAGCAATTTGATGGATGGTATGGGGATGATAGCTATGGGAGATGGAGGTGATATTATAGATGGGGAAGCTTCATTACTGACTACTTCACATGGTTGGATTAGATGACATGGCTTATCGACTGCTGGAGGTGACTTTTCTTGTATTTCCTCTAGGAGATTCCTTGGAGACTTGTGTGTCGGAGGTGGAGGTGGATTGACAGGAATAGCTAGTGTGATGGGGGTGGAAGATTGGAAGCTTGGTTGATTGGGTGATGGAGGAGAAGCTGGGATATCAAATGGCATGACTAGATAGTTTGGAAGAATGCATTGATTTTGTGGGATGCTTGGGGGAATTTTTCTAAGGCTTTCAATATACCCGTCATAGTCAACAAGATTTTCATCATCATTGGAATAGGAGGTGGCAGGAGCAAGGGCAATACGATCAAACACATCATGATAGGTTTGGGATTTCATGTTTTGATGATGAGTTGGATGGCGATGGGGTCTTGCATATGGATGAACATAGAAGCTCATGGTTGGATTTGGATTAAGTTCAGATTTTGGATTGGCTGATGAAGGATTTCCTAGGGAGAGTCAAATTTGTATGACAGACCTAAGGAGGATTGGCTGGAGATTTTTGGCTTTCCTGTGGATGGAAGACTTCAAGGGCATGCTATCAAAAAGTGAGAGTTTTTCTTTCCTATGTGCTAGATTGGTGGAGATTGTGTCAACTTAAGGATAGACTAATGATCCTATGGGCATGACACGAGATTGACCACTTGTGGATCCCAACCTTTAGCTCAAGGTGATGAGGGATAACAAGTGACAAAGCTAGATTACCCTAGACAAAGCTCTGTCAAAGGGATAACCTTGGTGAGGCTGGTGGATTGGTCGGATTGATTGGATAGCAAATTCTAGCAGAATGACAACAACTCTCCAAAGGCTTGGGTGTGATTTTGGATTGGGTTACTAGCTGGCCGAGGGGGATGATTTGGAGAGACTTTGGATTTGGGATTGTTCTAAAGCAAGGAACTAGATAGATTCGGTTGCAGCAGGGGAGCTTGGATGATTTTCTGATGAGGCAGTGACTACGCTAAGTATGCCTTGAGCTGGGAGATTTTTGCTTTTTTGGGATTTTGACCAAAGTTGGAAAACATTCATTCAAAAGCTATGAACAAACAAGCAAACAAAATTTTGGAGCAAGCACGTCAAACACACCAACATCCTAGGAAGCTTTCTACAAGGATGAAATTTTTTATAGCTAGGGAGTCCTCGATATACGCAAGGTACATGAGGCCCAAATTTGTAGATGAAACCAAAAAGATGTCACACAGCCTAGAAGAGCGATAACCCACTTCTCCTCTTTCACTTCTCAAGGGTATAAAGTTCCTTGAGGCTTAGCCCGAGTGACAAAATCTTGATTTCAAGAGAGGTGTCTTTGGATTCACCTCTCAATTTTTATACTCCGTCGGAACTCTGGAGTTGAGGTTGTCCCAAGGGGTGATGAAATCCCCAAGCAAGCCTCCTTAAAAGCGTAAAACAAGACCACATACATGATCTTGGGCTTTAAAAGACATGCGTTTATTCTAATTGATGATTTAGATTTTGTAAGCTATGATTGAAGACACTTGCGATTATGGCATACAATGTTCATTCCAATTTGACAGCATCGTCAGCATAATGAAAGTCGAGAGATCGTCAACATAAGAAATGTGAGCGCCATTGAAAATGCGTCCAAACCATGCAATGTTCATTGATTATTAGGCATTCAAGATTGAGTGTGAGTTTTTTTTAAGCCCAAAACAAAGATGTGTGAAACTCGATTGCCAAGTGCACGCCCGGAGGCCCTCCATGTCAAGATTTGTCCAATTTTTATGCTCAAATGAAGTGTGAGCAAGATTAATGCGCATTCAAAGAATTTTCTAACTTAGAAAAACCACTAAAGACCCAAGTAAGTGGAGTTTGATCTTTGTGGAGCACTTAACACCCTCTAAGGTAGACCCATCCCCATAGATGGTGCTGAGATTGCAACCAATGGTTAAATTGATGGGTGATTAAAGAGGATGAGTCCAACTACAAACTTACTCAAAGCGTCTTTATTAGTTTTTATAACTTAGAAGATTTCAAAAATGTAGATTCTTTTTATGCCCCAAAAGATGATTATTTGATCTATGGCATTCAAGATTGGATTTGTTGTTTTAATCATGCATTCATAAAATAAAATAAAAAAAAACTTGATTTTAATCCATGGCACTCAAGAGTGATTTTAGCAACATGCATTCAAAGACAAGTGATTAAACATTCAAGTTTTTTCCTTTGAGCATTCAAGATTGATATTTTGTGTGTTATTTTAAGAACTTTGAAGTTCTTTGTTTTAACCTTAGATCATTCAAGATTGTTTTGGACTCAAAAGTGAAAATGACTCTTTGGACTTTGGTTTTCATTCAAGATTTTGTGTTCTAGTTTGCATATTTTAAGCCCAAAAATGATATTCCTAGATTGTTTTGATGCATGAAAAACCTAAGAAACATTCAAGATTTTGCAACAAGACATTTTTTTGGAACAAATAACAAAGCTTTTAGGACAATTTTTGGCAACCATTTAGGACTCTTAGTTTTCATGAAATTTTTAAAAGAACTTTAAAATATTTGCAAATGAGGTTCATTTTATCCTTGATTGATGCTTTGAGTTTGATTTAGATTTTAGTGTGCACTTAGTGTTGATTTTGAACCTTTTGAAATGGAAACTTGAAGTTCTTTTTAAATTCCAAAAAATGAAGTGTTCCTAACTTTACATGAATGCATCTAAAACCTTGATGTTGCAAGGATGCAAATGATTGGATTGGTTTAGTTTCACTTGTTAAAAGATTTTTTCTTTTTTGCAAATTTTTAATTTTTTAATGGATTTAAGTATGATTTGGGGGTTCATTTTAAGCACTAAAAAGAAGTGTGTATGATTTTGCTTCCTTAAAAAAAAAATGGCCAAGATCTCCCACAAGAAGAAGAAGAAGAAAAAGTAGATGGAATAAGAAGAATATAGACAAGAAGAGGAAGAAGAATTCCAAGTTCTTTGTCCACCTATAAGCTTGAAAAATATGCAAACACTATGAGATAGATTATGAGGTCCTTTGTCTTTTTCATGCTCATTTGGACCTACAAAACCAATTTATACAATCCTACCAATCACAAAAACAAGCAAAATTAGCCAAAATTAGCAAATGACATACAAAACTTGACTAAAAAAGCTAATGAAGATGACCCATGTGGGTCCCACCGAGTGTGCCAAAATGTATATGAGCAATGTTAGTATGCTAATAGAAACCAAATTTAAATAAAGCTTCTACAAACTAAACAAAATT
Organism: Cupressus sempervirens; assembly: GCA_028749045.1. NCBI lineage: Eukaryota > Viridiplantae > Streptophyta > Pinopsida > Cupressales > Cupressaceae > Cupressus > Cupressus sempervirens. The sequence goes on along the minus strand of CM053785.1, from coordinate 710,013,770 downwards.
CATAAACTTCAAGATAGACTAAGATGAGCTCTCAATTGAGAATATGAGCCATTAATGGGCTCTCTCAATGAGAAGCTCTCTTGTTGAGTAGCTTTGTCTAAATAGATAGGATGTATCCTCAAGCTTTATGCTTCAAAAAGGGCTTCAAATGGAGTTGAAATTTGGGTGTGAGTGTATGGTTTTGATATAAAATGGCTTCTTAAAATGGCATTATGACTTTACTTCATGGATTGTGTTGTTTTGCAAAGGGGAAGGATCCAATTTATAGGCAAGAGGCTTGAGGGATTGAGGGCTAAGATGCAAAGATGGGAAAAAGCTCATGGAGGGCTCAGATTGCATGAGAGGAGAGCACATAGATTGTGCTTGTTTAGCACCAATCAGAGAGTGACACATGTCACAAGGTGAGTGGATGGGGGGAAGGGCAAGGATGAGTCAACAAAGGAGGCTCAAGGGATAATATCTTGATAAAGACCCTTCATAAATGGCTTGTAAGAGCAATTAATGGGCTTGTAAGAGTCTTTATGGTCTTGTAAGAGAATTCATGGTTGGGTGGTTGGGATATTTTGGAGGGAGTTGAGATTGTTGACTTTGCTTGGCTTAGGAAAGTCTTAAGCTTTCTTAAGGAATGTGACAAGGTTAGGGGGGGATTAGGCTTGGGTTTAGGATTAGATTAGGGATGTTAGAGATATGCAAGTGGATGGCATTTAATGAGGGTGGGTGAAGGAGGAGATATTTATTAAAACTTTTTTAATAAACATGAGGATTAATATTTAATCTTAATTAAATATTTTGAGTTGGGATTAGGCATAGGAAATGATGGGATTAGCCTTTAATCAAAATTAAAGAAGGATTAGAAGATTTTGGAAGAGGTTAGTGGTCTTAAAGAAATTGGCCAAGTTTTGGGCAAAAAATAAATTTTTTATTTATTTTGGGTTTTTTGGTCAATTTATTAATTAAATAATTAATAAATAAGGAAATAATGTTTAAATAAGATTTAAACATTTTTGGGAGGGATTCCTTAATTAAATATTTTTAATTAAGATAAAGGGATTTAATGGCATAAAAATAAATTAATTAATTAATAAATGATGATGTCATCAGGGACTTTTTTTCAGAAAATAAAAATATTATTTTCTAAAGGATTTTTAGGTGTCTACAAAGCCAAGTACTACAGCAAGATATACTTAAAGAGTGGCTATCACAAAATAAGGATACATGAAGGAGATGAGTGGAAAATGACCTTTGAGACCAACGAAGGGTTGTATGAATCACTTGTCATGCCATTTGGATGATTCAATGTCCCCTCCACATTCATAAGACTCATGAATGAAGTTCTCAAAGACTACAAAGGTAAGTTTGTAGTTGTATATCTAGATGATATACTAATATATAGTAAAGTTAGCACTTAAAACATCTTGACATTGTTTTGAAGAAGCTATATGATGAGAAGTTGATGACTAACTTGGAGAAGTGTGAGTTCATCAAAATAGAGCTAGTGTACCTTGGGTTTGTCTTATCATATGGAAAACTAAAAATGCACAAGAGCAAAGTAGAGGCTATCATAAATTGGCCAACTCCAAGGTTAGAAACAAAGGTAAGGAGTTTTCATGGTCTTGCACAATACTATAGGAAATTCATAAGGCAGTTTAGTGAAACTTTTGCTCCTATGTTAGATACTATCAAGAGGGGAATGAAAACTAAGTTTTTATGTAATGAAAATGTTAATAAGAGCTTTGATCTACTGAAGGACAAGATAGCTACTCAACCTATTTTAGTGTTACCAATCTTTGAGAAGCTTTTCACTATTAAGTGTGATGCTAGCAATGTAGCAATTAGGGATGTTCTAAGCCAAGAGGGAAAACTAGTAGCTTTTCATTCAAAAAATTTGAGTGAAGACAAGAAGAATTATTCTTCTTATGACCTTGAAATGTATGCCTTGGTACAAGCTCTAAGGAAGTGAAGGCACTATTTTCTCCCAAAAGATTCATTGTGTATTTAGACAATCAAGCACTTAGTTTCTTGAATTCACAAGAGAAGTAGAGTCACAAGCACATGAAGTGGGTTGAGTACCTACAAGCTTATACTTTTAATATCAAGCGCAAGAAAGGTCTCTTAAATAAGGTGGAAGATGCATTTTCTAGAAGAGTTCTCACAATTCAAGAAATTTAGTTGAAGAGCATGGGGAAAGATCACTTCAAGGATCTATGTAGTGATGATGATGATTTTGCAGACATTTACAAGGTATTTTCTGAATACAATAATCATTTTCATAGTAGATATGTTGAATATACTTTGCAAAATGATCTTTTTTTTAAAGGGAATCATTTATGTGTCCCTATAGGCTCTATTAGAGAGAATTTGATATAAAAAGTGTAATATGGCACTTTGAGTGGTTATTTTGGGATCACTAAGATCCAAGAATTTGTTTCTAGGTTCTATTATTGGCCAAGGATGAATCTTGATGTTAGAAGGTATGTGGAAAGTTTTCATATGTAAAAAAGCCAAGGGAACTTCTTTAAATTTAGGCCTTTATCAACTATTACCTATTCCTACTAGGCCATGAGAATGTTTAAGTATGGATTTTGTAGTTGGGTTACCCAAGACAAGGCAAGGTATGGATAGTATCTATGTGCTTGTATATAGATTTAGAAAGATAGCTCAATTTGTGCCATGTAAGACCACCAATGATGCTAGTCAAATAGCTTCTCTCTTCTTCAAATAGATAGTAAGGGGTTGCCTATGAGTATTGTGTTAGATAGAGATGCCAAGTTTATGAGTCATTTTTGAAAGACTCTTTGGAAAAGGTTAGGCACTAACTTATCTTTTGGATCAGCCCACCATCCCCAAACTGATGGTCAGATTGAGGTTTTCAATAGCAGCCTTGGGAATATACTAAGGTGGTTAACTAAGGATTATGGTCAACAATGGGATCAATTGATTGGGAAAGTTGAATATGCCTACAATGACACTACCAATAGATCAATAGGGAAGAGTCCATTTGAGATAGTTTATGGAATACATCCTAGAGGTGTCTATGAACTAAGAGATTTGAAATATGGATTAAAGAGAAGTGGCTATGCTGATGACTTTGCATATGTTATGCAAGAGATACATGAAATAGTGAGGAAGACATTGACAAAGAACATTATGAAACACAAAGCAAAGGTGGATGAAAGTAGAAGGATAGTTCAATTTAATGTTGGTAACTTGGTTATGGTGCATCTTAACAAGTCAAAACTTCAAAAAGGAGTCCCTCACAAGTTGCAGATGAGGAGGATAGGTCCCTATCCTATTTTGGCTAGGTATGGTGATAATGCATTCAAGGTTAAACTACTAGATGACAACAGAGTGTCACCAATTTTTAACATTGTAGACTTAGTCCATTATAAAGGACCACAACAAGACATGGATAAAAATATTCATGAAGTGATCAAAGATGTAGAGGATCTCCAATTATGTACTGTTACAACTACAAGTCCAGACAGCATACTAGACACAAAAGTCTATAAAAAGACTAGAACAAAAGAGTACAAGGAACACTTGATAAAGAAGCATGGACAGATGGATGTTGATGCAGTGTGGGTAAAAGAGTTAGAGTTTAAGAAGATGGGGATTGGTCCAAACATCCTTAATCCAAGGGTGGATTGATCTTTTCATTTAGGGGAGGATGGTGTATGACCACACCTAAGCTAACCTCTCCATGTCTAGTTTTGGCTTGTTTTTAACTCTATTCAAGACAATAAGTTTAGTTTAGGTTGGTTTAAGACCATAGAAGGTCATTTTCTATGTGGGCTAAGTGAGTTATTCATTATGACTAAGGTCACACAAATAGCATAATTAATTTTCTTAGTGTTAGAAGCTTATTAAATGTGTTCTGAACACATTATAATGTTGCAAAGATGTCATAGGTTCATCAATGGTTTTGGATCCTCAAAATCTTGGAGGCTAGTAGTCCTAAGAAATAGGATGATGGCAGTTAAGAAAGATGCCAAATGTTGTCAAGAAGTTGTCATGACAACATTTGCAATTATTGCAAATGTTGCATGCAACTTAGTTACCTTGGATTCCCTTATGGATAGGGAGTGGTAAATCAACCAATTGGCCCTAGAATGGTGGATATGGCATCTAAATATGAGTAAAGACTGAAATCTAGGAGAGGATGGATGCATTGTAATAGTTTTGAGTGTGGAATATAGCTCTGCAATAATATTTTCTACAACTTCTTGAGTTTTAGTAATTATAGTACCTTGAAATGGATTAAAAGACTTGATTTGATGATTTTATAGTGTTCTTAGATTAGTTTGGAGAGATTTTCATTTGATAAGTGGGTTGGTTAGAGTAGGTTTTGAGGGTTGAATAATTTTTTTTTCATTTGGAGACATTACTAGTTTTGTGTTGACCAGTCTATATAGATGTGCCTTCCCCATGATTTCTAGACATGGAAAATACCTAAGGATAGATGGAAAGGTTAGGGGAGGCATTAGTGTATATATATTTAGGATTAGGAATCATGGGAGTATGGGAAGCTATTTCTAAGCCCTAGGTGAGCAGATAGTGTTCGGTTAAAGGCTAAGGGTAGGAGAAAGTGAAGATTTCTTGTAGGGTAAAGAAGTACTATACATAAAAAGTATATTTCTAGGTGTTTTATGAACATATCTTGCTATTTTATAAGGATATAGACATTATCAATCCATTCAATCGGTTTTGAACAAGAAACCAGTGAGTTCCTAAGAAATAGGCCTTTTTAGCCCTATTAGCCCTAGATAATAGGAACCCCCTATATGGATAGCTAAGGAGTTTAAGACCTACATAATCCTTTAGGAAATCCAAAAGGGTACTCAAGTATAGGAGTTTCTTTCCAGGTTTTTTGGAAAGTTTTGTCAAGAAAGTGGAATTAATCATTTTCAAGGTCTAATTGGAACTAGGCCTAATTAGGCTTCATAGAGACTAAATCTTGAAATTGATAGGAAAAAGACTTGAAAATATTTCCAAATGGATCCAAGGGGAGGAAAATGGAATCTTTTCATGAAGATGGATATCCCTGTAATGAAGAATGGATTTTGTGATAAAGTAGCACTTAGAGCTTTCTAAGTGAGGTGAAGGATTGTTCTATCTAAAGGTGTTAGTCTTCAAGGTTAAGCAAAGGATTGAGAACTCTTTGAGAAGAGTTGGAATTGGAATTAGTTAATCACCTAAGCCAATTAGAACCTAGAAGAGACTAGGTTCCTAGAAGAGACAAGATAGGTCTCTTAGTAGCAATGGAAGCAAGCCTTGTAACACATACACCACTATTGCACAACAAGACCGAATCTTGAGTTTAAATGGTCTTGATGAATGGTGAAAATCTATATTAAACAACACCAAACTCATCTAGCATCAAAAAAAATGATTTCATGATGATTTTATCAAAGATAAAATGTTTGTTGTAGGAGATTGAGTCCTCCTTTATGACTCCAAATATCAGCACAATCCATAAAGTTTCAAACTCGTTTGTTAGGACCGTATGAAATTATTCTTGTATTTCCAAATGGACTAGTCTATTTTTCCACTATTGATCCTATTTGATTCAAGTTATTTGTCAATGGGAATCATCTCAAGATGTACAACAAACTGGCAGGTCATGAGGAGTTCCTACAGTAGTTTTAGCACACCAGAGATATCCTCATTCCTAAAGCCAAGCAATCTAGGTCTTCTACGTTGACTACTAGAAAATCTTGAATTCATCTTCATCTTGCATTTCATCTCACCTTCTCTCTTTTCCATCCATCCATCCCATCCCATCACTCTATTATTTCTAATGATCTTTTTTTAGAACTCTTTCTTGCAAAACCTACCAAGTATGTGCCACATACTCTTTCATATTTTTTTTTTTACTCACTCTTTATTTATAAATTCATGTTGTTTAACTTTATTCCTCTTTCATTTTTTGGCTTGGTGGGACCCACATCTAAACTTAGTTGGTGTGGGCGAGGGGGGGGAATATTTATTCTTTTCAAAAAATTTAAATCACATGTATAAACTTTAAAAGCTATTATCTTATGAAATGTTTGTTGTCACACATTGATGACCTATCCTTCTATGATTGCATCATTACAGGAGTTAAGGACATTAAAGTAAAGCTTAACCTTTAATGATAATTGGAAATGTGTTCAAGGTGATAGACTTGTGTACAAGTGAAAATTATGAGACTAGATGTAAGGAAGGATATCAATGGATTTCATGCATTAAAAAATTTTATGAAGCACAAAGCGACAGTATGTCATTTTCTCTGTCTGGTGCCATAATATTGTAAATTTTGTTAACTAACCATTGTTGAACTCTGGAAAATGTTGTGAACTTTTCAAAATTTTGTTATGAGTAATAATGGGTGGAGGTCTTCATAGGTATGAACTAATTGATCACAGAGTTTTGTTGGGTGAGGCAACAAGTTGTGAAATAATTCAGAGAAGGGGAGAGTTAGATTACTGCCTCAATCTTAAGGGATTTAATGAGGAATTTTCCCTTCAATTTCTAATCACCCTACAGGATAGTTTTGCAATGGTTAAGGGCTTTAGAATTGAATTTACAGAAGAAGTGGTAGCTGAAGTCATTGGGTTACCTTAGGAAGGAGAAATTTGGGCAAAATATTTTGGCCTATGAATAGCTAGGGCATAGTTCAGTGTACATTTTGACCCTCCATTGGATATTGACAAGAAGCAAGGTACCTCCAAACTATCATTGTCATTGGAGTTTATCTAGCCAACAACATTCATCATTCAATACTTCACTTGTGAAGGTCATTACAAATACTTGCATGCCCTACATTTCAAGATTTTGGCTCATCTGTAGCATGATTATTGACAAGTAAATCTTCCTAATTTTGTGTTTAAGATTGTTAAGAGGAAAGCTTCTTTAGTGCAATTAGGAAAGGATCAATCTTTCTCCCATCATTGCTTGATAAAATTGGTAGTGGAAAGATAATTTGAACAAACAATCAATCAGGGCATGGGAAGAGTTCTTGTAGTAAAAAGAGGTAGAGCCTAGGTTGGTTAGCCCTAAAGGCCAAGGGGTTAGATAAAGGGAAATACATCTAATGGTTTTTGTAAGGTCATTCCTAGGACTAAAAATGTTCCTAAAGCCTCTCCCTCTAGCTCTCGACCAACTAAGAAGAGAATCTATAAAGTTGATGCCTCTATCTCTAGCAAAAAGAAAAGAAAAAATAGAGAAGTTGCCAGTGCCCCCAAGACCCCATCATCTATTAAGACTAGGTCTACTATTAAGGAAGGAAAAGGTAAGGCCATGGAACCCGAGGAAGAAAAATTAGAACAATAACCTAATGATAAAAGTAATGTTAATGAAACCCTACACTTGCAAGAAGAGGAAGTTTTAGAAAAACCTCTTGAAGAACCTATCATCAAAATGTCTATAGGCAAGAGGAAATGAAAGAATCCTCCATGCTTGTCTACACCTCCTATGAAGCAAAGTGTGAGTCTTTCTAAAGGAAATAAGGTTACTAAAGCCTCTTTTCTAGTGGTTAACTCAGAATCTTCTAAGGTTGAGAAGGATTCCTATTTAGAGGAAAAATTAAAACAAAACATAGTTGTTGATAATGAGTGTAATAACTAGATTCCATAACCTAGAGTTGACTTTAGTGTTAACTATGTAATTGTTGATAGTGATAAGGATATTGATGAGCCTAAAAAATTTGAGGAATTTGAAGAAAGCCATATTATACAGGATATTAGTGAGAATCTAGAAAACCTTCCTTCTGAGGACTATCTGGAGTTTAGGCAAGAAATTGTTGAGGAAGTAATGGAAAAGCTCAATCAAGATGGGCTAGATACACTGGCCACAACATCAATTAAATCTAGTAAGGAGAAGAATGTGGTGAAAAAAATTTTCTTAAGTAAAAGAGAATGCTCCACACCACAAAGTGTCAACAAAAATCTACATTTGACATCTGAAAGGATAGACATTTTTAACTAGGAACTTTTGCCACCACCTAATTTATCCACACCTTCGTCCATAGGAATCAATTTGTTTCAATAGTTGTTATGGGAAATAGATCAATGAAAGCTGGAAAAAGAAAAATTGAAACATGTTATTAATGAATAGAGCTATTAGTTGAAACAAATCTTAGACTAGAATGAAGTTTTACAAAGGAGGATTGAACAAGTTACAGGATTGATTCTTGAACTGATGGAATGCAGATCACCATCACCAATGTATGCATTGTTTCTCAAAGAGAATCTTGTAAATTTTAAGTTGACTAGAATTGTGGAAGGGCTTAATCCCTCTATTGCAACTCCACATGAGTTTTATGATGCATTCCAATATGTTCCAATTCCTTTCAAGAATTTATTTTGTGAATTGTAGCTCCATAATTTTGTAGTGCCTAATGACATAGAGTCAAAATCACTCTCGTATATAGGAGATGTGTAGTTGAGAGTACTAATGACTTGGATGCAGAATGAGATAAGTAGGGAACATCAATTTGTACCTTATAGGAATAGTGAAATGATAGTTCCTCTACTCATGAGACCATAAGTTCAACACTCTAGATGGACATTTCTAGATTGGATTTCTATTCTAGGAAACCCTACTAGAGTTGGTAAAGTATGCTCAGTCAAAGAAAAAGCCTTTATAGATTGGGAACAACACTCCTCTCAAGATGATGAGACAATTGTTGTTGCTTCAAGACAAAGGTGGACATGGATGCCACATGACTTGAAGATAAGAGAACCCTACTCTCCTTAAAATGTAACTCTTGCTACTATTAGGATTCCATGGCATATTGATTTGGGAAGGAATCAGTGCAAATATTGGCTTCCAATTAAGTATCAACCCCCTATTCTTCTTTAGCCACTACTGGTAGTAAATGACAATACAAAGGATCATGATATGAAAGTCGAAGTTTGGTGATGGAGAAGGCTCAAGGAAAATTATGGGTACTTTGACTATGTTAAGAATGAACCAAGGGAGAGTACAGCTAGTGATTGGAGAGTTCAGGCTAGAATCAGAAACTTCATGATTTTTGGGGACTAGCAATAGCTCAATTGGGGGGAATGATGGGCCTCTAAAAGACCATTTTTTAAAGATCTTTTTATCTTTTTTTAAGCATTTATCTTGCAGAAACAATCATGACTTTATGGTTTTAGGCAAATGAACTTATATTTTTATGTATATGCTCCATATATGATGAGAAATTAAGTATAAGTATGGATAGTTCAAATATGTTATAATTGCTTGAATTTATGGACAAAAAAATGGTATAATAAAGTGATGTTGCATGTTGATAAATGTTTCCTCATTTATGCTATTTCTTGGGTAGTTTTCCTCTTGTAGCCATAGGATTTGCAAGAGTGGTAATTTGAACTTACGCCTTTTCTAATATTGATGATCAAATAAATATATGTATGTGGAAGTGGTGTGTGCATTGAATGCTTTTTAGGTACGTGTCACAGATATTCAAGAGTCAACACCTTAGTGTTAAAGTCAGAGCCAACTGTATTGTTGAATCATCGCAAGTGGAGCAAGTCATCATATGCTTTCTATTGGAAGAACATACAAATGTAGCTTCCACAACCTGCTATATTCTTAGAGGACTCATTCATGAATAATGGTGTTCTATTTCAAACTTTATGAGTCTTTAATTGATCCTCATTAATGGAGTGGTCATAGAGTTAGGGAGTAGTTGTAGTTTCCTTTTAAATAATGTTTGTTGTAGCTTTAAGGGTAGTTTTTTGGAAAGAAAAAGATAAGTTGATTTTCATAGCAATTGAGTGTGATTCAGATTTTAGTCAAGTGTAATCCCTTCACCATGAATGAATAGAATGAGCAATTCAAGTTTGTTTCTCTTATCTTGATTGTTTTTTCTATTCACTCATCAAAGGGGGCCCACTAAGTGAGTGAACTATTCAGTTAGACTAGATTTCATTTCCTTGCTTGTTTCCTTGCAAGATAGAATTATGTTGCTCATGTAGCCATTGATAACAAAATCAACGAATTGTTCTTGCAACATAGGTGAATAGATAGTTTATTGTTGCAACATTATTTTCAAGCTTTAAGTTAAGTTTTTGTTTCAATTGCTAGCATAGAATTCCTTCAGTATATCCTTTGCATTAGTTGTAATGACTTGAATAAGAATTAGAGCATAGACTTTGCAGTCATCCTCTCAAGTTTACACTCTCGGGTTGACAAATTAAATGAAATCAGTGTACTATTTTAAGTAAAACACATGATTTTGTCTAACCATGCAATCACTATGAAAGGATGTCCAATCCTTTGATTATTAAATTAATAAGCTGATCAAACAGTCTGTAATACACCAACCAAACATTTCTACTCAATTCTTTCATAGGCCTTTTCAAAGTCAAGATGAATCATGCAAATACTTTTCCCACTATTTAGTCTACTTAATAGCCTCTCAACTTATCATATTTTCCAAAATGCATCTCCCTTTGATAAATCTGGTCTAAGTAATAGAAAAAATATCATTAATCATATTAGTTACTCTTTTAGCCAAACATTTAGCAATTATTTTGTGAAGCAAGTCTAGTAAAGTAATTGGTCTCCAATTTTTGACTTGTGGTTTTTCTCCCCCCTTAGGCAACAACTTAATAACCCCTCTATTAATATTTTCACCAAGGGACCCATATTCAAAGGCTTCCTCATATAATTAAAATAGTTTCATTAAGATCCTCTCCTTATTTTCTTGTAGAATTTTGTCAGGATTCTATATAGTCTAGGTGACTTCCCATTGGCCATGGATTTAATGGTGTCCTCAATCTCTTGGACATCAATAATCTAACTAAGATTTTTGGCTTGATCCCTTGAGACTATATTTGGGATGATCTTAAGACATTTCCTTAGAGTCTCCATATTCTTCTAGTCAATCTTTGAGGTGAAGAGTTCTTTATAGTACTTATAGAATGCTCTAAGAACTTTGTGTTGTCATTAGTAAGACAATTATCTATTCAAATATATTTAATATTGTCTCTAGAGTGTTAAGATATTATCAAGTTGAAAAAAGTATTTAGAACCTCAATCTCCATCCTTAAGCAAGCTGGCTTTGGCTCTAACTTTCTATCCTTGGATTTTGTAACTTTACAATCTCTCGAGCTACATTATAGCATTCATAAAATCATTTTCAAGAACAAAATCATTCCCTTTGTCTTGTAAGTCTTTTTCAATCTCATTGAGTTTATTTTGGTACATATTATTTTTTAGTCTCCTATCCTTTGCCTCTTTAGTCTTAACAATCTAAAATATGTTCCTCTAGGTACCAACCATTTGATCCCAGTTATTCTTGGCAGAGCTATTTTCATTGTAGAACTTGGAGAGAATAGAGGGGCTTCTGAAAACATTAATTGAATCATCATCTTGCAACAGAGAGATGTTCAATTTAAAATAACTCCTTACAATTTTTTAGTAACACCATCATTATTTAACTAAATGTAGGTTTAAATAGGAGAGCAATCATACATACTCTCCGGAGAGACCCTTATGGGAGATTTTTTGTGTTGATGTTATAAACCAAAAGTATATTGATTTAAGTGTATTCTATCTAATTTAAAATAGATTATTTTTTTACTAGCTTGGTTTTTGCACCATGTAAACCATATCCCTTCTAATTCTTTCTTGCTCTTTTCCAGAGGGTCTCTAACTTTGAATCTCCTTTTGAACTTGGATCAAAAAAATAACTCATTACCTTTCCACTCCTGCCTCAAACCACCATTCTTATCTTGGCAATCTTCAATCATGTCAAAATATCTAGTGAAGATTTAGTTACCCTCTAGCAAGTTATCAGCCAATTAGTCCCACATTCTTGCTCTTTCTCTATAGTCATTGGAGGCATAGATGTTACAAATACTAAAAAGTTTATTCTTATCATTAAATGTTACCCAAATCATGTTGTGGGGAAGTATTGTAAGAGACTATTTTATCAATCCAATTGGGTCCTATCAACAAAGCCACTCCCCCCTCACCCCTTTGGTGTCCTAAGTAAAGACATTTAACCTTATCCTATAGAAATTTGAGGGTGTTATGAGCATAGTATCCCAAAAAAATATTCTCTTAGAGACTAATGTCTTTATTATATAACTTGTTAAAAAAATTTATAACAATGTACATTATGTCAGGCATTTCAAGGCCCCTGATATTCCAACTATAAATGTGTAAATTCATGATTAACATTTGGGATGATTTGTAGATTTATAAAGTCTATTAAAGCATTCTAGGATATCGTTGTTTGAACTTTACTATTCCTTTCACATTTTTTTCCACTATTATCCATTTCATGTTTACTTCTTCTTCTTTTCTTGTTCACCACTTTTGTGAAACCTTCCCCAACATGAGCCTTAGAGCTAGAACTACAAAGGGTCAGATTTTTCAAGGTTGGTTCCTCAAGGAATTTTTTTATGTCCTAAGGGTTATTGATTCAAACCAAAATCTATCATAGCATTAATCTTTTTAAGAGAAAATTGTTGGGAATTCAGTCTTAATGCATTATCATCATTAACTTTCTCTCTATCAATTGGTGTATATTGTGGTCAAGAAAAAAATGGATTGGGAATCCCAATATTACCCTTTTGAGTGGTAGGAAGAACAACATATTTATCTTCATAAAGAGGATTAGTCAAAGTTACAAACTTCTCTAAGAGAACATCTTGCTTACCCTCTAGAGGATTAGACTCATATACTTGACTACCATTGTTAACCCTAATAGGGTTATCATTTCTTGGAATTTTCATAGGATTATTGTTATTAATATGAGTTAAGGGTTCATTATTGGTCAAGGGGTTGAAAATTTTCTAGATATTTTGCAATAGTAGATAGTTTTAACAATTCAATTTATAGTGAAAGAAGACTCCCACATCCCCAAGTTTACTAATTTTCTAACATTAAATATCCTCTTTGACTTTCATAGAGATTTCATAATAGAAAACAATGTCAAGATTAAGTGACATAGGCAAAGGATGAATAACTAGGGCCAAAGGCTAACCCAGCCATCCAAATCACCCTACAAGAGTTAACACAATGGAAGCAAACACAAGAAACAACAACCCAAAGGAGGAAGAAGAGTGAAATGCTTTATTGATTCATCAAAATATTCATACATGCCCAGCTGTAAGGCCTTCTGGGTCATAGATAGATACAAAATACAACTTCCAAATCCACGATCCAAATTTAAATTTGCATTTCTAGACACATATTCCTTCCCTTTCTAAACTCTCCAAATCTTCCTTAACTCTAAGCTTAAACACCCTATTTATACTTGCCAAAATGGCTTACAAACTATTCTAGAACATTACATAAGAGGAAGGCTGACCCAACAAGGGTCTGGACACATCCCAAGAAAAGATCTTAACATAAATATCACGATTGAAATAAATCCCACAAGTTAGGTCATAGAAATCATGTCCAAATGCTAACATTTAGCATACACTGGGTAACTCAGCACATGAAGGAAAACTGGCACTCGGCATCAACTAGAAACTGGCAACTTGGCATCAACTGGAAATTGGTAACTCAGCATCAACTAGAAATTGGTAACTCGGCATCAACTGAAAACTAGCAAATCGACATCAACTAGAAATTGGTAACTCGGCATCAATTAGAAACTCAGCATCAACTAGAAACTGGTAACTTGGCATCAACTAGAAACTGGCAACTCAGCATCAACTAGAAATTAGGAACTTGACAACAACTAGAACATGACAATAACTGACAGAATGAACAAAAGTGTAGGATTACAAGGAAACCCAGGATGCTCCTACATCAGTCAACCAGGGTTGGAGAAATGATTCTCTTGAATCATGCAAGTGTCACATCCTAAGTTGAATCCAACTCAGATTGAGAAATCCATGTAGCATCTTCAACTAGTCTATTCTTCCACTTCACCAAATATTCATAGTAATATTTTCCTCTTCTGCTCTTACCAACTCTCTAATCCAATATTTGTTCAACTTCCTCAATCTACTTCTTAGGATAATCATCAAGTACAACAACTCCATTTTACTCATGATACTTATACAAATTAAAAATATTGAATATAGGAGATATATCCATGTTATTAGGTAGCCCAACTTCATAAGCATTACCACTGTCAAACTTCTTCAAGATCTTACAAGGTCCAAATTTCTTCATCTTTAGCTTACTATATGTTCCAATCGGGAATCAACTAGAAATCAATAACTTGACATCAACTAGAAATTGGTAACTCGACATCAACTAGAAACTAGGAACTCGGAATCAATTGGAAACTAGGAACTCGGTAACAACTGATAGAATGAAAAAAATGCAAGATTACAAGGAAATCCAAGATGCTCCTACATCAGCCCTAGTTATTGATCCTTTGCCTACATCATTAAGCAAGACAAGAGCATGAACATCAAGATGAGGCAAGGTAATCTTGGAGTCCTTGAATTAGAAATTCATCCTTGGGGGTTTTGGAATATGAGAAATGAATGACCAAAATTCAGGTTGAGTACCTTGAATTTCAACTCAAAATGGAGAATAAGAAGATTACATATGCTCAGGTTTTGGGTGAATGAGAAAAATCTGAGTCTTCCCTAGGTTCTATAACCCTTTTTAAACACTTTTTCTTGCATAGCATGGCTCTTAAGAAAGATAACCAACATGCCCTTTTGAATCATTCTACTAAAGCTAACCATAATTCCTAATTTCTTTCCCCACACATTTTTGAACCAGTCATCCAAGAGTTTTCTAGAAGGAAGAAAATTTATATCCATACAGTTAAAAATATAAAAACATATTTTTATCTTTCATGTTGAAATGTAATTTCTTTTACCATATCATTGCCCAACACAATATTGAGGGTTTCCATAGCATGCAACAAGACCTTACCTTCATTGTCTCCCCAACATTAATTTTTTCTGACAGGATCACTTCCTTATCATCTACCTCCATCAACACTAGTCCTTCCATCTCCAAGTTCTAATTCTTGGCTTTGAAATGTTCCATTGAAAGATGTAGTCTTAGGGAAGATTAGAGAGGATGAATCTACAATAATGACTCGATATGAAGGCTTTTAAGCCATATTACTATTAATATTATTTAGTTTAGTCTCTTCATTAATTCCATTCTCCAATCTCTCTTTTCCATCATTTGTTTCTACTATGACCGTTAACCACCTAAGCCTAGTACATAGAGAAAGTGTGATATCCTTATTTTGATATTTAATAATAAAGAAGTATTATATATTATTAAAAAAGATTAATAATGTAGATAAATTGAAAAAATATAAATTATATATA
This sequence comes from Cupressus sempervirens, assembly GCA_028749045.1. NCBI lineage: Eukaryota > Viridiplantae > Streptophyta > Pinopsida > Cupressales > Cupressaceae > Cupressus > Cupressus sempervirens. Next base: position 709,998,513 of record CM053785.1, on the reverse strand, counting down.
TATACCATAAATATTATCATATAACTATACGTGTATATAATAAATATATATTAGATATTAAAATACTATATTATTGAATGTAAATAATTAATATACATACACATAAATCAACAATTGAAAAATATTCTTAATTACTTATTAATAGTATTATTAATTACAAGGAATATGATTTATATAATTTATAATCATATTTAATATAATAATAAATAATATAGTTATCTTATTAATATATTTAATTTTAATAATGAAAGGACATGTCACTTGGAGATACACATACATATATATAGGATATAGAAGGCATTGGAAAGGATAAAGAAGGGAAAAGAAAAATATACGCACAATTAGGGTTAAAAATCTAATGGCCTGAAATGGGTCATTACAAATGGTATCAAAGTAGTGATTTTGCCAGCCTGTGAGAGATATATTATGCAACCAAACTGATAAAAATGATCTATAAAGAGCACAAGAAATGAAAGTATAGTACAAATCATTTCTTGGATATTACTTATTTGAATCAATTATATGAAGAAGGAACTCATGATTATATGAAGTGTAAACATCATTCATTAGAAATAATGAATAAGAGCCAGCAACAATTATTAATATGGAATGAATATTATAAGGGACAAAATAACTATATTCTCCATATCTCCTAGAATGATGGGGAACTTCACATGGTGATCTAGCTTGATCAATAAGCATCTCGATAAGAAACTAATTGTGATGTGGCTTGAATATTTAGAATTCACCCAATAATATTATAATTTAGAGATATGTAAGAAGCGATGAACAACAAATTCAATGATAGTGAACCATAGAGATAGATATATTGTCTGGCACATAAGAAATGATCAAAGAGATTTGTTCAACAAACCAATAAATAATTACGTCCGTCCACATAAATCAGCGTATGATTGATTCCAACAATCATAGCATGAAAGGGAGCGAGTATTATTTAAAATAATGCACACAACAAATATTAATCTATATGTATATAACCCACTAAGGAAGATAGATGGTGGTGGGAGGTGGATAAGTAAAACACATAGTATGAAATGATACCTGTCCAGGCAAGATGATGAAGATTTTGGGAGCATGGAATGAAGGCTCTAATTTCCAGCAATCAGACTTTATTATAAGTTTGAACAAAACCAAAAACAATTTAAATGTTATTTTATTTGACATAAACTAAAAGATCAGAATAGTTTATTAATGAAATGGTGCGATCAAAAGAGGTGATTTTTTATAGCTAAAAAGTCACATCCTTTTTGTATGTATTATATAAATAGACAAAGTTTTATTTTGAGAGAGAATATAAAGCGAATGGCTTGGTGAGAGAAAATGATTTTTTTTTTAAATAATGAAATGATGATTGGGGCCATATAGTTTCACACACTACCATGACAAAGGGTACTCCTTAAGAGGGGATATTGCCAGCATGAATAAAAGGGAAGCCCAAGCATACCAAACATGAACTCCATTGTCCATAGACACAGACAACAAAAATTTTCATTAGATATAAGGGAACAAATAACGTTGATCAAGAGAATGCATAGTCTGATTCTTCTAGTCTATCATCTATGACACAAGATAAGGCCTCACCCAACATCATTGGAATGAATGAAATCTGTATACCATTAAGAGGAGGTAGTTGATCAAGTTTAGATTTTGAAAAGACTTCCTAATAAAAGCTAAGAGATGAAGAGCACTCATTCTAATGCATAGAGATTAAATCACTATTCATGCTCCTCCTACTGATATGGAGAACCATGAAAAACCCTATCATAATTATAAACAATTGAGATAAACATAAAATAGTGGATATTGACTCTTTTCTGGTGGGCCCCTATTACTATATATGTAATATGATGAGCATTCAGGTAAAGATCTAACTCACCCACGAGCACACTAAATAGTGTGGATGTATAGTTTTGACCATTCATCAATCCCTAATTACTCAACAATATCATAGATCATAAAGATGTTTGAATATATTAAATCAAACCAACTTAGTAAAGCAAACATAATGGATTTGGTACCAAAGTATTATTAAAGGAGAAAAAAAACAATGAAGAAAAGCAACACAAAAATTAGGAAGAACATTAATATTTTGACCTACCAATATATGCACAAATTGTATATGATACAAGGCTACATACTCTGTGGAAGGAGTTATAAGAAACAAAAGAGAGCTTCAAATAAAGATCTACGTGTAGTCATTCAAATGTCATGTTGCAATGTTGTTCCATGTGGATCCCACCAAGTGGGAAGTGAGGAAAATACTGCCTGGGTCTATACATTATTGTTAGAACAACAATGTCACCCATTGACTTAAAAAGGTATGTTGAAGGAAAACATATAAGGTATGCCTTATTCTCATCTTCTATTTTCTTCTAGAAATAGAAATTATGAATTTGAAATATATGTAAGAATAATTTATATAGAGTGGATGTATAATATCTAAATGAGATTAGGTACATTTTTTATAGAAATCAATATTGTTTATTAAAAGAAAATAATTAATCCCAAAAATTATTATAATTTATAATATTATTATTTGAAATACAATTTTCAATTATTATATTCAAATACATAAATAAGATTAATATTAAGAATTGAATTAACTCTCATATTTGACATAAATTTCTATTATTCTTATTTTTTTTGTTCAATAAGATTATCCCAAAGGTAATTTCATATGAAGCATATTTATGTTAATGATAAGAATTTTGGTATTAGTGTATAGTGGATAGGGAGTGTGCACAGGGGGAGGAGTAAATCGGTCATGTTGGGGTGCAAAAATCCCAATATGGATTAAAAGATCTGAGAGAGCCCCAAGTTGAGCATATCTAAACTCATAGCTATGGTAAATCTTCCATCCACATCAAAAAATTAAGTATGTTCCTAGTGGGTAGGGAGTTCACACAAGGGGAGGAGTAAATCGGTTGTGTTGGGGCATAAGAATCCCAATATGGATTAAAGATCTGAGGGAGCCCCAAGCTAAGCATGTCCAAACTTAGAGCCATAGTAAATCTTCCATCCATGTCAAAAATTAAGTATGTTCATGTGGGTAGGGAGTGTGCATAGGCTGAGGAGTAAATTGGTCGCATTGGGGCATGAGAATCCCAATATGGATTAAAAATCTGAGGGAGCCCCAAGCTGAGTGTGTCCAAACTCAGAGCCACAATAAATCTTCCATCCACTATGGAATGATACACCCTATTATAGTACTAGTTATAGAAAATATGCATTTCCAATCCAACTTTTGATTTTGAGACAAGGGAAAGGAGCATTATGTGTCTACATCATGTCTTCATGCATCAATGTGTTTACTTTGTGTCTTCTTCGTGCCTTCCTACATTCATGTGTCTACATCAAGTTTGCATCATGTCTTCATGCATTAATCTGTCTACTTTGTGTCTTTATACATATGTTCTTGTAAATGCTATTATATACTAACATATTTACTTTGCAAGTATCTAACACATATGCTATTATATCTAACACATATTTACTTCTATATATATTAGATATTAAAATACTATATTATTGAATGTAAATAATTAATATACATACACATAAATCAACTATTGACAAATATATCTTAATTACTTTTTAATAGTATTATTAATTACAAGGAATATGATTTATATAATTTATAATCATATTTAATATAATAATAAATAACATAGTTATCTTATTAATATATTTAATTTTAATAATGAAAGAAGATGTCACTTGGAGATACACACACATATATATAGGATATAGAAGGCATTGGAAAGGATAAAGAAGGGAAAAGAAAAGTATATGTACAATTAGGGTTAAAATTCTAATGGCCTAAAATGGGTCATTCCAAAAAGCCACACACCAAGTACTGCATAATCAAAGAAAAAAGGCACACACATACAAAACCAAGTAGGCAAGCTAAAGCCCTAAGCTACAATTGATGAGGGGTAAAAAAATCAAGGAGACAAAAGAAATGCACTACTAACAATGAATGCCAAGAATGAAAACACATGGACCTGAATAATCCATGCAGAGCATGGAGTCAGAACACATGAAACCCTCTATACAGGTAGAATGCACCACAAATCACTAGTGAAACATTCTGTAGATAGGGTAAATTGCACGCTCAAAATGAGTGATGTTAGCCTTCCATACTTGCAGACCACTTTCCTTTCATCTATACATTTTTTTATTTCATTGAATTATTTTCTTAAGGCTAGTGAATATTATTACTTGCAATTCATTACTTATGGTATGTTTCAAATTTTGCATTGATTAATGGTATCTTTTTCATGATCATTCCACTTAACACGTCTACATTCATATTATATGTCTCCTTGTTATGTGACATTGTTATCCTATCTCTTACGGTCTCATTGTCCTACTTTGTGAGAAACATAATAGTCATTTCCCTTGTCCCCTCACTTAGAAGGAATAGGCCCTATCTCATACTCTTATCTATACCATAGGATATATTTCCTTCCTTTGTTGACTTGTTTTATTTTTATATAATGACATTCTTTCTTGCATGCATTTTGTAAGCCCCTCTTTGAGTTGCTCCTTTCTCAAACGTTTTAGGTTCTAAAATATGTTAGCAACAGTCTCATTTTCAAATAAATTGTAGGGCAAGAAAATGTTGTCACAAACCCTAATCACTAAATGAATAGATTATTCCTTCTTATATTTTCTTAGAACCTTTTATTCTAGGGTTCTCTTTGATAAATAATATTATTTTTCGAGTGGGTTATATCCTAAATTTTCATCTTTTATGTCCCCTTTTTTCACATTTTTAATTTTGTTAGGCCCTTTGACTTTAATTCCACATTATATTTTACCTATGGTGGACCCTTGAAATGAACTATTCTTACAACCATCAGATCTGAGTTAAATCCACGATCGTCACTATGTCTCTATTCAAACGTGTTAAGTTTTTAACCCATGCACCAATGCAAGGCTACAAAACATGTCCACTAGGGGCCATATAGTTCCAATAGTTGAATGTTTGAATATGAGCCATTAGATGTAGATCAAATCCATGGTGGTCATATAATCACTAAGGGAAGAAGTAGGGTATTTAGCTATAGCAACATAGCAATAGATAGACACATGGATATAGTAGGGTTGAAGGCTTTGCGAGTTCCAAAAGGCATGGCATCAATAAAGGTCAACTGGTGTCATATTTTTATTTAATTATGGCCAAGGGTTAGCAGTTTTTAGGTTTCTTTCCAACTATTGATCAAGTTAAAGATCAATGAACATCACTTTGTCGTGATAAAAAGATCTCATCTTTTAAACATGGCGACAATATGACATGGCACCACATGTCCCACTAGGCCATATAAAGGGAACAAAACATGATTCACCAAACTGTCAAATCAAAAATAGATCAATGAACATCACTTTGTCATGAAAGAAAAATGCTCGATGTATAAACCATGCGACAGAGTGAAAACAAGTAATGTGTTCCTAATGGGCCTTACCTTGCAATAAAGTGTGCTACTTTCACACTATTGATCTTAAATAGATCAATGATGGTCTCTTTTTCGTTATGAAAAATAACAAGGTTTTTAATGCAACATGCTACCACGTGTCCCTGTGAGCCATAGAAAGAAAAGGTATGTATATTTTCTCATAGCCGTCATATCAAAAACTCATTCATGGTGGTCATGTTGTTGCTATTCAAAAATGCAAGGTCTTTAACCTATGTGATAATGCAATGAGATGATGTGTGTTCATGTAGGCCCAATCATGTGTAACATCAACAAGAGATCCCAACCATCATTTTCCAAATAGACCAATGATTGTTATGATCTCATCAAAGGAAGAAGCATGGTCTTTAACCACAATGACTACACAATATAAAGACACATGTTTGGGGTGGGCTAGCTATGGGTTGAAACACTGAAAGATTTAAGATTGGTTTGAATCGTCCATTGTAGGATAGATTGATGATGGTCACTTTATCTTTATAAAAAGTAACAATTTTTTAACCATAGTGAAAAAGCATTAAGTTGCCACATGTCCAAGGTTTTATGATTAGTAAAACAAGGATTTAAACAAGGTGTTTTCTAGATGGCAGGTTATAATTAGTTTGACTGCTACATCAACATGAAGAAAGATGAGTCAATGTTAAGATTAAATTGAGTCTGTTAGATATGATATAAATCAACAACCTATTTTCAAATTCTCATGCAATACTTGCACACTCACTCCCTAAAAAACATTTATGGTGAATTAAAGTTTCCTCATGTGGATGTAATTTACAAAATATAATACAAAACTCACGTTCAATTCTGTAAAAGAAGTGATTGAAGAACTAGAACACAATGCAAGGAATAGAGAATCTAGTGCTAAGGAGATTGTGAATTATTTCAACAAGGAAGCAATGCAATTATTTTAGTAAGTTTCGTTCTCTATCTTTATAAAAAAAATTCTATAGAAATTCTTCGATTATCACAAGTATGCCTCCCAAAAAGGATTTCTCTGAAAAGATAGATTACCAACACAGAAATGTCCACAATAATTTCCTTAATTAATTGAGTGGGTCAACCAATAATGTGGCACAAATGAGAAAGTTGGTCCCTATCACTCCATAATTAAAGTTGGCTAAGGGTTTATACGACAAAGGAAATTGGACTCAAGATGCAGTAACAACCAAGATCAAGTTGTAATTATTTAATAAATAGTTTTCAAAAAAAAAAAATTCACCCCACATGGAAATAGTTGGAACTTTGACCTTGGGAAATCAGTGGTGCCTAGAGTTTTTATGGATTCAGACCTCTTGACTTTAGTTTCAAGGATGTATGATCCAGTCACTAGGTCTATACAAGGAATCAATAGGGATTGCCTCATGAGAATAATGCTTGAGGCGATCAGAGAAGTTTTTGGTATGGATCCATTCTTTGAACATTATGAAGTTATTATTTTTAGGAATTAGAGAAGATGTATGAAACCCAAAGATTCTATGTTAGACAAGGACCTCTAACAGAATAGCTGGCAGCTATTGGAAATACAACCTTGATCACTACCTCAACCTTAGAACCTTTCAAGAAAGAATTTTTTAATTCCCATGCTTTGGATATATAAATGTCTTTGTGTAGGGTTTTTAGGGAAGATGAATAGAGCTATATGCTTGTTAATTTCATGTATATGATAGTATAGATTTCTTTCTTTAGATTGATTAGAATTTTATAATGGATTTCTATATGCCTCATTCTTTGTTGATGAAATCCATAATGGATTGATTAGAATTTCAAAGGGGAAGGTGGATAAGGCTTTTGGACGGTATTCAATGTTGATGCATATGTTCTTTTCAAGGGAACCACCTATGTTGGAGGAGAGATGCAATTAACAAGGGAACATGAGGGATACATTCTATCCATCGGACTATGGAGTATAGACATGTCATGGGATGTAAATGAAGCTAGTTTTGTCATATTTGACAAATATTTTGCATCAAAGTTAAGGACAATAATGTCTAGGGATAGTCCAAGGATTCCTAAATTGTTGTTATGTTTTATTAGACCCATGGATTCCATTATTGGATTAAAGGTTTCTCATAATTGGGCTGATATCATTCCTTATCCAATTTTTGTTATTTTTGGAGTGTATGGGTATTGAGAAATTCCTCATTTTGTACCATACTAAGTTCCTCTAAAGGTTGGCTTGGCTAAGATTCTATGGAAAATAGGAGGTTTGGAGGAAACTGAGTTGGTGGGAAGGTCAAGAGGTTCAATCTTTCCCACTTGCACTATTGCCCATCAGTTTGTAATCACAAAACGTGGATGACTTTTCTTGTATAAATTTTTAGATCCCTATAAAATGGTAACATCTCATGCCAGATTTTCTAACACTTAGGGGTTCTAAGAATTGTTCAAAAAGGGAACAAAATCTAAGCCTCGTGATCACATATTTTAATTTTTGATTTATGGAGGATTAAACAAGATAAACAAGATACTAAGAGGAGGGGTTAATCAGAATCTTCAACACTTTCTAATTTTTCACCAATTCATTCACACCTATCAATAACTTGTGCTCGTAAAACTTATAATATAAATATATTGTAACATATAAATCCGATCAATCACATGCATGAAAATAAAACACATAACACAATATTTGTTACCTAGAAACCCTTCAAGGTGAAGGTAAAACTAGGGTGGGGATGACACCCACAAATCTTCACTACTGCGTTAATAAAGTTAACTAATCAAGGTTACAATTTTTTACTATAAAATATGATCTACCCTGTGAGGGGTTTACCCTATTAAAGTCTTAAGAGACTGTTAGGTCTCACCTTGTTAGAGGATTTTACACTTACAACTAAGGACTCTGTTAGGAGATTTGCATAGATCTGTTAAGACCACTTTGTTAAGAGATTTACCCTGATTCAAGTATGTAAAAACTGATTCAGTACCTGACTCTGGATTTTCTTTGCAAGCTAATTTCAAGTCTTCTCCTTGCTAACTATTCCTCTCCTCTAATCTGATATCACTTATCTTTCCCTTTCACTTCACTTGCTCTGTTAGATGATAACATAACCCTTCAATAATGTCTGATCTATTCTCAAACCTTCTTATTTGCATGCATTAAGTTGTTTTCCTTTTCTCTTACTTTGAATGCTTAGGATTTAGGTTAAGATCATCACTATTTAAAGTGATTCGTAATCTATTTTTTTTATGGCTCCATGTTTTTCCTCTTCATCCTAATTATAGAACACACAACATGGGGATATGTGATCCATGCCATGTAAATGTTCTATAACAACATTTGTAAGTATTAAATGTTCTATAATAACCTCTTCAAACCTTAAATATTTCTTCCAAGTTGGCTTGATAAATGTTTTACCTCAAAATTTGTTCCATTCTTGGCTTTTATGTAAACTTTGCATTGATCAGTCTCTACTATTTCTTGATGCTCAACATTGTTGTTTCTTGGTCTATATTACCCTTCTAATGCTTGACATGTATTGTGTACAACACATACTATATAACTTGGCACTTATGTACTTGAAATTTTCTTGGTCTCTGATGACTCGCTCAACTTGAATAGAAAATACTCTATGACCAAAAACTTACTCATATCCTATAGAGATCGGTACATACTCACTTATGTACATGACTCAACCTATATAGAGTAGCTCGGTTGCAATAATGACTATTTGACTTTGCCTTGTAAATGACAAAGTGGTTGCCACTAATAGACAATAATGGTTAGAGATACCAACATTACTACCTTGAGTACATAATAAGGAATAATTCTCTTTACAAGAACAATAAATTAAGGAGAAATGAAAGGTTTATTGTAGAGTTCTAGAGTTCATGAATGCTTTTGATAAAGATTATATCCCATTAGCATATGCTAAATTATGGCTGACAAGATAAATAAATTAATGACCTTCTTTGTTGAGATTATGGACACATTGAATGAAAAGAAGGCTCTCTTGCTCAAAACATACCCTGATCAATCAAGAGAAGTCATGCAGAGATTAACTTTTACTCCTACTCTGGGTTCATGGCAATATGTTATCTAGAAGAAGCCAAGGTATAGCATAGTCAACATTGAAGAAGATGCTAATAAGAAAGGAAAGGAGAAGAGTGATATTGATGTACCCTCTTCCTCAGCACACAAGAGACCTCAATCTAAGATATACTTATTAAGCATGCATCCAAGAAGGAAAGGATTGGAGAAGCTACTATGCTAGAAGATCAAATGTATACACCATCTTAGTCACCTCTTTTCCTTGGCAATAAGCAGCGCACAGCTAAACAATTGGAGCAATTGGGAAGTGAGGGTGATATTTGTGTTACTTCAATTGAATTAGAGGAAGGGACATTAAAGAAGCCTCCTATACCAAGCATGGAATTAATTGTTATTGATTTCATAGGTAAGGATTTGGATCCTATTATTGAGCAAGCTAGTCACAAACTTTTGTTAGATGATAGTTTTGTGAAGTCTAGAGCATTTTTTCAATTTGTATGGAGGTTAAATATTTCTAAGTTAAAGGAAAGATGTAAGAAAAGGAAAGTAGAGAAACCTAATAAAGAGGAATCTATTGTCAAAGATGAAATCAAAGATGAAATGATGCAAGAATTCTACAAAATAACTCTAGAGGGAAGAAAAATGATCAAGAGGGCTGGTGTACAACTTCTTCCTAATTGGGATATTGCAGATGCTATAATTTTTTATGCAGTAATGAAAGAAGTGAATACCATGTATAGAAGTGAAGAGGAGGCCAGAAGAGTACCCAAAGCTATGAAATATATTGAAGGCCATGTTGCATTGGTCATTTGGTCATTAAAAAAGAGAAATAGGGTTCATTCTTCTAAACCTTCGTACCCAAATCTAATGTGGAGATTAATTGTAAAAAGAGTTGAAGATACCCCTAATGTGTTAGGAATAAGGTGTCTCAACCTTGGATAATTTCTTTTTTTTTTTTTTTTTAATGTATTTTTTGCAAATAAGGTAATTAAGTGTGAGTGTACATGTCTAGTTGGCATGTTGATGTGTCACTCCACTTGTATGTGTTGGCATCTTGAATTGTGTGTAAGGAGATCATGGTTGAAATGATTATGATAGATTCCTATGACGTGTAAGAGCTATCTCTAGAAGATTTGATGATGGGTGAAGACATGAAGACATGTGGCAATTGGTTATTGAGTACAATACACTTGAGTCTCCAACTCTAATATGATTGTTCTTTGGAAGTTTCCTTAAAATGGAAAGTGCATGATATAAGAATTTTTAGGGTAAGAGTGTGAGAAAGTGTATTTTTGGTATGGTATGTTGCTACTAGATTAGTCTTCTATGTTCTGAAAGAACTTGCATTGCAAGTGTGTCGTAACCTTTCGTGTTGAAGATAATACATTGTGCAGGTTTTGGACGGGTGGGGTTGTTTTAGCAAAAAAAAAAGTTCCCCACCGGCATATCTTTTATGTGTTTTCTCTCTCTATATGTTTTCTATATTCATGGTTGATTGCAATATTATTGTTTACATAATATCAAATCTAAAATTGTAAGGATTTAATAAGAATTTGCACAATACTTCCCTTAAGGGATTAGTGTAGGAGGTTTTTTCCACACCTGAGTTTCCTTGCATAATGAAGAAGTTGTTGCAATGAATGTTGAGACAAAAAAATTTCCATTAGCTACAACAAGAAGAAAGAAGAACATCATGGATGATTTGCATATGAAATATGAGCAAGTTTTAACAGCCTATAATGAAGACATTAGGAGAAAACTAAAAGTTGAAAATGATCTTGCCCAGTATAAAGGAAAATAGATTAGACTATCAGAGCTAGGGGAATATTCCCAAGGAATTATTGCATCCTCACCTGCTCCTCCCCTCACCTACTAGTCCCATAGATGAAATCCTTGATACTCCATTGCATCAAGAAGAGCTTTCTAAGGAAGATATAGAAGAGGAGAAAGCTATACTAAAGGTAATACAAATAGAAGTGTGGAAGAGATATGAGGAAAATATAAGAAACACAATGTTACATTTTGTCTTTGAGATTAACGCTAGACTTTTGAATCATATGATAACCAAATTTATTTCTATGATAAAATATCTTGGTGCTAATGAAGATAGGTTAGAGGAATCTTGAATAAATGGATTGGAAGGGAGGAGATAGTAACTAAAATGAGTTTCAATGTGGTTGATAAGATAAATGATGACTATCATGTTGAAAAGACATACAATCAAGTAATTGATTTGTTGCATTTTGACATAAAAAAGGAATTGTTACAGAGGCAGATGAGATTTTTCTTCTCTAAATGTGAAAACAAAGAACATGCATTCTTTCCTCAGTATTTACAAATAATCATGAGATGAAGACACTCACAAATTGGGATGATGGTGTTCTTGCTATGTTAAATAATAAAATGAGTATGATAATAAAAAATCATGATAATAGTTTATTCATACAAGTTGTAGAAGATATGTGGAGATGAGGAGATTCTATAAGTCTTTCATCTCTAAGGCCAAGAAATTGAAGAGTAAATGGAAAGATGTCTCTTGCAAAGAGAAAGAGATCCTCAATTTTGACTGGCTCGATGATTTAAGTTATGATAAATGGGTGACCAAGTATGCTTCAATTATAGAAACCTCACAGGTGGCAATAGAAGATAAACACAAGAGATGAAAATAATAGATGAAGAGAAACAATTAGTTGAGGAAAGTGTTCTAGATGAGGAGAAGAACATCCAATTGGGAATTGAAGAAACTGAAGGACGATCAAAATGAAAGGAAGTATAAAATGGTGGCCCCGCTGTTGGAAATATAAGAGGAGTAATTGAGAGAGGAGGGGTGAATCAGTTACCACTAAAATAAATCACAGATCCCTTAGATGTCAATACAAATCAAAACATAAACTCTGATTAAACTAAATTCTCTTGTTACTCAAGAAACACACATGCACTTGGTTTACACTAACAAATGTTATAACTTGAAAATCTTAAAATATTATCTATGATTAATCTTACTTAACTTAGTTGCATACACATAAAATAAATAGCACAAGTGACACTAAGATTTAACATGGAAACCCAATTAGGGAAAAACCACCAATTGTAACTAGTAACTAATTTTCACTCTTCTAAAGTGATCCTTGTTAGGAGCCAACCCTATTAAAGGTTACAAAACACACTGTTAGGTGTGACCTTGTTAGAGGATTTGATCACCCTATTAGGAGTGTCCTTGTTAGAGGTCTTTAAGACACTTACAAATAGAAATGTCACCTTGTAAGAGGATTTGAAAATAGTTGTTAAGCCAACTCTGTTAAGAGATTTAGATCACTGCTACAATGATTAGAGAGTAAAAATGAAATGACCTAATTTTTTATGCAACTAAATTTTTGGTTACATATATCAATTTTGGCTTGTATACTTCATCCTTCCTAATTGAATGTATCTTTGCAACTCAACAAGAATATACTACTTATCCTTCTAATTTGCTTCCTCTAAGCATCTTCAAATCTTATATTATGTTCCACACATTAAATTCTCAACTTGACCTTATATTTATATCTTACACATTGTCAAGTCATCTAGAATACAACTTAGAATACTTAATATCCATCTCCTCAGTCAGCTAGAGCTAACAATCAAATCAATTGAACTTAATATGCCAAAACAAGAAAATCCTTTGTTAGCTAACCCTGCTTAGTAGACACTAACTCAAAAAAGATTTTCCTATCTTAACTAAGTGAACTTGGTTAACACTACATATTGACAAAGTTCCTTTAGTAATCAAGTGATCTTGTTTAACATTGGTTCCATCCAATATTTCCTCATTAACTGAGTAAGCTTCGTTAACACTCATCTTCTACAAACTTTTATTTGACACCCGAGTGAACTCAGTAGACACTATATTTTGAACTTGGAAAACTCTAGAATTCTCAAAAAAAATAGGGAACTTTCTTCATCACCTGAGTGAGCTTAGCATATACTAACTATCAATGATATGACATTTTGTGTAACATCAAAGATAACACATAATTAATCAATTGTATTCAACAATCTCCCTCTTTGGAATTGATGGCAACACAATATGTCATAATACAATGAAATTTTAGATTAAAAATAAATCAAGGAAAATATCCTTAATTTCATTTTGAGTCTCATCCTTGAGAACTCCCTTTATCAGCTTGAACTCTCTCTACCTTCAGTTTCTCCCTCTGTCAACAAAACTTTGTCTTTAACATCTTTTTTTGATAGCAAACTTTCCTTCTTTGATATCAAACCAAGTTCTTCCTCTTTGACATCTCTGAAAATAATAAAATTTCTATGAAACATATACTCTCCCTCTTTAGAAAATTTCTATGAGATATGATAGCAAACTTCTCCCTCTTTGACATCTCATGCCAAAGACAATATTAAGTAAATATCAATGTACCTCATGTACTAATTCATTTTCATTGTGCCTTTGTTAATATTGCATCAACTATCTAATCTTCAACATGCTCTAGTTGATGCCTCATTAAAATTCATTTAGTGAGCTTTTGATATAGGAATGACCCCTAACTTACCTCTTAGATACAAAAATGCATCCCTAGGTAATGGCTTAGTGAATATGTCTACAAATTGTTCTTTAGTATTCACATATTCCAATCTTACCTCTTTGTCTTGTACCAATTCTCTCAAAAAATGATATTTGATAGCAATGTGCTTGGTTTTGGTATGCATCATAGGACTCTTTGATATACTAATTACACTGGTGTTATCACAGAAGATAACCACTGGATCCTTGATCTCTCCCTTCATACCTACCAACAGTTTCTTGAATCAAATAACATTGGAGCAATAACATATTCTACCTTTATTGTGAACTGAGAAATACAATTTTACTTCTTGCTTCTCCATGACACTAGTCTTTTACCATTAAAGAATGTTCTATCATTAGTGATCTTTCTATCATCAACACTTCATGCCCAATCAACATCTATGAATGCTTTTAAATCCAAATTGCCTCTTTTTTTGTACCATAATCCATAGTCTTTAGTACCTTTTAGGTACCTCATGATTCTCTTGATTGCCATCATATGATTTTCTTTGGGATTTGCTGAGAATTTTGTCACCATACCAACTGCTAATGCATTATCAGGCCTTGTATGCACTACATATTGCAATTTTCCAATCATTGATCTATATGTGGCATGATCTACTTGTTTGGAAGTATCATTTTTGGCAAGCTTATGTCCAGTGGATATAGGTGTTCCAACTGGTCTTGAATCTTCTATTCCAAACTTCTTTAGTATCTCCTCGATATATTTGGAATGAGTAATGTAGCTACCATGTTTCTTCTATTGAAACTGGAATCCAACAAACAATTTTATCTCTCTAAACATGGACATCTCAAATTCTTTACATTTTCTCTTCTAAAAATGCCTTGCATAAGTCATCATTTCCTATAAATAAAGTGTCATCCACAAAGATTTCAGCCAACATAATATTCTTGTTTGGTCCTTCTTTTATGTAGTGGTTGATGTTAGAATTTGTTCTTTGAAAACCAATCTTTATCAAGTAGTTATGAAGTCTTTCACACCAAGCTTTGGGATCTTTCTTGACACCATATAATTCTTTATGTAATTTACAGACCATATCCCTTTTGCTAGGATCCACAAAATTTTTAGGTTGTTCAGTGTAGACTTCCTCTTCAAGAATTTCAATTTTGCATCCATTTAATAAACTTTAAATCCTTTATGTGTTGCATATGCTAGTAAAGTTATAACACCTTCTAATATTCCAATGGGAGATAAAGTTTCACCATAGTCAATACCTTCTTCTTAAGAATAAACTTTACACACTAACCATGCTTTGTTTCTGAAAACTTCTCCACCTTCATTTTACTTATTTCTGAAAACCTATTTTGTGTCAATTACATTTTTATCCTTGGGTCTAGGAACAAGAGTCCAAGTCTTATTCCTCTCTATTTTTTCTATTTCTTCATTCATGGCTTCAATCCAACTTCCATTATCCAATGCATCTTTCACTGATCTAGGTTCAAATTCAGCAAGCAAACATGTACCTTTTAATTTGTTTCTTGTCATTGTTCCATCTAATTTGTCTCCAATGATCTGATTAGATGCATGATGCCTTTTGACATATCTTGCTAACATAGTTGCTTTGGTTTTAGAAAATTTTCTAGTAACTTCTTCGTGATCTTCTATATCAAGCTCTGATCCCACTATCTGTGACTCAGGTTCATCAGACTCAGTTTTCTCTAGCAATAGCTCAGTAGATTCTGACTATGACTCGGTTCTATAGCAACTAGAAAATGGGTTAAATGCATAACATACTATGGGAAATCACAAAACTCAATAACCATACATTAGCACCCACTATTCTACCATGAAAGCCAAACTAATCAAAAGAAGCAAACACAAGGTTAGAAACCCCCTCTTTTATTTGTAGCTCCCATGTTCTTCTTTCTTCTCCAAATGATTGTAGCTCCAACTTTCCTATAGTGCACACAAAATTAAAGAAAAAGTCTATGATATGGATGATGCCATGAGAATACTAGAAGTGTGATTTTAGTATGAGAGCAAGAATGCAAAATACAAAGAAGCTAGGGACTCAAAGACTCAAGAATTAGGACCTTCAAGACTCAAGAATTCAGACCCAAAATGAGAGGAAGAATGCTCATTTTATAATTGGCATGGAGGATGAGAGCCTTGGATTTTTCAACCATATATATGCAATGTGGCAAGAGATTCCTTTGAGAATCCATGATGCATATGACAAAATAAGTCAATTGTAAGATTCTATGATGCATGAAAGTCAAACTTGGCTAAGTGTGGAAGAGAATCTATGACACATCATAAGACACCTCAACCCACTTAAAGCCAAGAATCTATGACAAATAAGCCAAATAAGGACATGTGTAAGGAATAAGAATATTTGATTATGACATACCTTATCCAAGTGTCAAAGGAGAATCCATGAGGTTTCATATCCAAGTGTCATGATGATGTAATATTTTATGGAATATTCAAATTAAAAATCCTTTTATTCCACAAAATAATAATTAGTGGAAAATGGAATTAATGATGGAAAATGGAACTTAGGAAATTAAGAATCCCCATGGTCTGTGGATAATGAATCAATTAACTAATAAAATTAATTAAATGAGGACGATAATTAAGAAGAATAATTAGTAAGCATAATAGAATTAAATTATGGGTTATTTAATCCTATAGAGAAAATTAGTAAATGATTGGCCAAATTGATTAAATGAATGCGACAGTATCCTTCTATGAAAATGTGATGATGATGGATATCAAATAAGATGATGACAAGTAGACCAAAGCCATGGTTAGATTGATTGATTGATTGAAATTGATAACATGCCAAGGACACATGACATGAATTGATTGGTACGTAACATTTAACTGACATTACAAATGTTATAGGATCGAGGTTGATTGATAAGGTTAATCATAATAACATCAACGAACATTGTCAATATTATTAAAATGGTTGATAATGCCATTATTTGACATTGAAAGCCTCAAAAATGTCAAAGATTAGATGACATGAATGATAGTTTGACCTAGCATTGAGAGTCATGATAGTACTAAGGTTAGATTGATAAGATTGATAGGTTGGCAGGTTTCCAAGGCACTGAAAGCCACAACAATACCTGGGATCAAAAAAATGATGATTGATTTGGGATGTTTGATATGTTCTGGTTTGATTAGGGCTGATTCTGAATGATTCTAAGTTGATTTGGGGTGATTCCGAGTTGATATGAAATGGTTTTGCAATGATATGAATTTGATGTGAATAAGGATACAAATGATAAAGTATAATCAATTTTGGCCAAAAGATTGAAGTTAGTGGAACGAGAAAATGGGATAAATTAGTATGAAGAAGTGATTAAACCATAGATACAAACCATTTTTGAGTGTCTACAGGTTCCTTTAGACTATGACTTGGATTTCACTTGTTGCAACTTGGTAGCTTTTGGAGATTTTGGGGACTTGGGAGGTGAGGCCTTCTGACATCCAAATAGATTTTCCAAAGTATCAGGTTCATAGTAAGAAGACCTTCTATAATCTTGAAGTTCTTTGCTACTTTCCTCTTCACTCTTTTCTACAAACTCATCAATTTTCATATGTGCACTTTTTATGATTTAATGAGTGGATAATTTCAAACATTTTTATGTTTTACTTCTACACGAGTATCCTAGGAATATGTCTTCATCACCTTTGACATCAAATTTACCTTTCCTAGATTCTTTCAAGATATAACATTTGCTACCAAATACTTTCAAGTAACTTACATTAGGTTTGTAGCTTACCATAATTCCTAAGGGATTTGATTTGAGTCTTTCTTAACCTATACTCTATTCAAGGTATGCGCTATAATACTGATTGCTTCCTTCTAGTATTTGATTGCAACATTATTTTCTATCATCAAGGTTCTTGCACAATCTATGATGGATCTATTCCTTCTTTTAGCTATACCATTCTAATGTGGTGTACCAGGGGCTGATACTTGTCTCTTAATTCCTCTTTCAATGCAAAATTCATTGAACTCATTGGAAATGAATTCACCACCTCTGTCTGATCTCAAACATTTTAGCTTCTTTCCAATTTATTTTTCTACTCTTTCTAGATACCACTTAAATTTTTCAAAATCTTTAGATTTTTCTTTTAGATACATTATAATCATCATTCTAGAATAGTCATCAACAAATAAAATAAAAATTTTGTCTCCACTATAGCTTTCTATTCCAATAGGTCCACAAAGGTTTGTATGAACCAACTCCAATACTTCTTTTGAATGATAGTTCTTGTTTTTGAAACTAGTCTTTCCCATCTTACCAATTTGACAATTTTTACATAGACCATATAAGGTTTCCTTAGACTAGGAATACCTCTTACTCCTTTCTTCTCGCTTACCTTGATTAGGTTATCAAAGTTCACATGACATAACATTTTGTGCCATAACTAACTTTCTTCTACTTGAGCAATAAAACATGAATTTTTACTGAGACTCAATCAGAATAGCTTACATTTTTTTTGTTTGACAGACCCGAGTAGATTTCCTTTTCCATCCAGTAGCTTGGCCTTCCCATCCATGAATTCTACCTTGAATCTAATGTTATTCAAGTGTGCCACACTTAGTATATTATACTTTAGTCCTTCAACCCAATAAGAAATATCACATCTAAGTTCATTGATTAGTGAAATACAACCTTTTCCTTTTATGAAACAAGTTTCATTGTTTCCAAATCTCACACTACCACCATCATAATGTTTCATATGTTCAAATTTTGTTTTATCACTAGTCTTATGATGTGAGAAGCCATTATAAATGATCCATGTATCTTTTTTGCTAACATGAGAGATAAGTTCCATTTTCTCTCCTTCATCATCAGATTCATCTTTTATAGCAATATATACCATTTCATCATCTTCACTACTATCTAGCTCTTTAGCCATAAAACAAGATTTCTTACCTTTGTCTTTGTAGTCTTCGTAGTTCTTGAAATCCTTCTTGCCTTTTTACTTTTTGTGCTTCTTTTCATCTTTGTCTTCTTTGTTTGGAAATTTTGTAGCAATGTGTCCAACTTCTTCACAAGAGAAATCGATTAAAGGAAATTTATCTTTATACTTTCATTTTCCTTTGGGATACCTTTTTGAAAGAAATGCTTCAATGGCTTCAAGATCACTATCACAACTATCTTCCTCTTAACTTTTAGATTTTTTGGCTTTTGATCTTTTGGCTTTCTTCTTGAGTGATACCTTGGATTCAAATGTAAACTCAAGATTGTTAGAACTAGGAGTATAATTATCATAGTTATCTAGTTCAAATATTGTTGATCTTCCCACTAGAGCATGCAAATTTATCTTGTTATTTGGATCACATCTCATTTCTTGAATAGTAGAGACTCTAATTGCATAGATAAGAATAAGGGTTCTGAGTACCTTTCTTACCACTATTACATGTTCAATTTTTCCTCTAGAGGCTTTGATAGCACTGACACTGGCTTTGATTCTTTCAACATATTTGCAATGTTTTCATCCTCTCTCATTTTCATCTAATCAAATTGGCCTCTCAAGATTTCTACCTTGGCTCTTTTTACATTATCATCACCTCCATAGGTATCCTTCAGTTTGGTCCACATGTCATGAGCAGTAGAACATCCTTTGACTTCATCAAATTCAGCATAGTTTAGGGCTAATGCTATGTCAATCATCATGATATTTTGATTTTTCTTTTTAGCAATTTCTTCTATAGTCATTGTACTAGTAGGAGATATGTAGGAAGTGTTTAAGTATTTCAAACTTGAATCATTGATGGTTACCAAATTCAATTTCATAAGGTCTTGGCATGCTGCAAATTTGTATCTTTTCAACATGGGAATCTCTCTTGTAAGACATCATGATCTTTAGCTTAGGTCCTTGAAACCTTTTCTGCAAGCACCACACAATCTAATACCAATTGTTAGAAATATAAGAGTAGTAACTGAGGGTGTTAGCATGAATGTTGAAGCTATGGGGGAGCATTGTAGAACATTGTTATGATGTATTTATAACTGTATTTTTCATTGATGACAACATGGTAATAAGTTTGCAAAAGATTAACAGAGTAGTAGACTATGATTTCTATATTACGAACATTATATTACTTACCTAATGATGCATAGTTACCAGTGCATGATACATTTTGTATTTTTCACATGGGAAAGTACACAGAACCTGAATTGAAAGTGTATAGAAGATATGATTGATTTATAGAGAACAATATAGAAATAAAGTATCAAGAAAGTTGTTCCTATTACATGATTGCTATAGTTTGTTACAATTGTAGTGAAGGGTTCAGTAGTGAACTGGAGATATTTTACTAACTGTTGATGATGTCAGAGAGTGCACATGTATGGAAGTCACACCTATGAAATTTTGTGTATAATAGTGAGCTGACAGCATTGATTAAATGTGTATTTCATTTAATTAATGTGTGATAATGAAGTGTGAAGCTAACTCAAGGATTTTTTATTGAGTGTGGTATCAAGGAAAGATGTTTTTCATGTTTTACATAACAAGTGAATAAGAAAAGAAGTGAAGACTTGTGAATTACTAAGCAGCAGGGTTATTGTTACTGATCATAGAGTTCCAAATCTAATTACATGATTTGAAGGTGAAGGAGTCTAACGTACTATATAGAGGAAGAAGTAAAAGCTTGTTACACATCTATTATTCTGAAAGGAATAGTACCGAGGTCAATTGGATAGTGGGTTCATTAATCTAATCCTAAAGTTGTTTGGACAGTGGGTTCAGCTACCTTCCACAACTCCTAATAGGGTTGAAATCTCCTAATAGGGATTCAAAGTCTCCTAACAAGGACTCTTGTACCAAATGTCATAATAGACTCCTAACAGGGTCCATCCTCTAACAAGGAATATTCATATTTGTACATCATTTTGTGGGCATCATTCCCACTGGGGTTTTCCCTCTAATCAAGGGTTTCCCTAGTCAACATATCTAGTGCAAAAGTGTATGAGCATCTCTTTATGGTTGTTGTTCACATTGGTTGATTGGTCAAGATTCAACCCCCCCCCCCGTTATATTGGTAACTATTATTTCTAACAACTGGTATCAAAGCCTCAAGTCCTTGAAGAGAAAGTTTTAAGAACTTTGGGAGATCCATGGTGAACATGTTTAGAAAGGAAAGTCTGAGATTTGATGGCACAAATTATGACAGCTAGAAGGATAAAATGAAGACTCATCTTTTGTGCATGAGCCCAAGATATTGGCTTCTAAACAAGGCACCTAAAAACATTGTAGAAGAAGACAATCTTGAAATTTGTAACAAGGAACAAAGAGAAGTATTTATGTGCAACATAAGGGCAAGAGATGCAATATTGTTAGCTCTACTTGAAAGTGAGTATAGCTAGGTAAAACAACTCAAAACATCTCATGAGATTTGGAAAACCTTAGAAGCTAATTATGAGGTTGATACACATGCAAAAAGAGTTAGATTACAAAAATTGTATTTCACATTCCAAGATGCTAGAATGATGGAAGATGAATCTATAAGAATCTATATTTGTAGAATATTTGAGATTGGTGCAGGAATCACATCTCTTGGTGGAAAGAAGTTTGATGATGAAGTAATATGGAGGATCTTGAAAAGTTTGAAACCACCTTTCAAGACAATAACACAGATGATTCGAGTAATGTTACTTTGTACCATTAATTTCACCAAAGAAACATTGCTTGGTTGAGTGGAAGTTGAAGAATTTGATCTGAAACAATCTAGAGAATTAGCAAAAGTTGAGATAGCATTTAGTGCATTTAATATTAAACCTGGTCTAGCAAGGAACACAAAAACACAGGGAGACATTGCTAGTAGCAGCAAGTCTATTGAGGAAAAGATCCAAGAAGGAGTGGCTCTTCTTGTGGGAAGAGAAAAAGATGGTAAGAATATCTTTAAATGTTGGACATGTAATGAATATGGTCATTATGCATCTAAGTGTCCCAAAAGAGAAAGAAAGTATAAGGGAAGATTCAAATCTAGAAGACCTAGAAATTGTTTATATGCTAATGAAGAAGAAGAAGAATCTAATCAAAACAAAAGTGAAGATGAATTAAGATTCATAGCTATAAAGGAGGATGATCTTAATAGAGAAATCAGAGAAGAAAGTGCACTAGTTTCACAAGTTGAAAGAAAAGATTGGATCATTGATAGTGGTTGTTCACATCACATGACTGGTGATCTTCAAAAGCCATGATGGAGGAATTGTCAGAGTAGGGAACAATGCAGCCTATCACATTACTGGAATTGGATCTATTATAGTAGATGGTAAAACAAATATTGATGATGTTTATTTTGTTAATGGACTGAAATATAACTTGTTAAGTGTTGGGTAGTTTATGGACAAAGGTTACCAATTATAGTTTGGTAATGACATATACATCATCAAGGACAAGGAAGGAAAATTGCTTGGTATTGGGACAAGAACCAAAGGTTAAAAAATTTAGTTAAACACCACTAAAATTACATGTTTAGTAGCTAAAGTTGACAACAGTTGGTTATGGCACGGAAGATTTTGTCACATAAATCTTGACAACATTATGAAAGCTAGTTATACACTTGCTATGAGAGATTTACCTAAGATCACTAAACCAACAGACACTATTTGTAAGGAATCTATCTTGGCTAAGTAGAAGAAAGTTTCATTTCCTAGCAAGCAGTTTGGTACTACACAAAAGTTGGAATTGATTCATACAGATTTAAGTGGTCCTACAAGAACAAGAGGATTCTATGGAGAAAGGTATTTTATGATTTTGGTTGATGATTTTACCAGAATGATGTGGTTAGCTTTTCTTAAGGAAAAATTAGAGGCATTTGAGAAATTTAGGATATTCAAGAATAGAGTAGAGAATGAATCTAGAGTTAAAATCAAAAGCTTAAGATCTAATAGAGGAGGAAAATTCACTTCAAGAGAATTCAATATCTACTGTGAAGAGTATGGAATCAAGAGATAGATATCTTCACCCCATACACCTGAGCAGAATGGGATTTTTGAAGAAGCAGATCAATTGTTAAAGTAGTAAGAACTATGTTATTCAAAAATGATGTACCAAAGACTTTCTAGAGAGAAGCAATCAATATAGCAATATAAACTCTTAATAGAGTACAGATTAGAAAAGGTATGGAGAAAACACCTTATGAGTTGTGTTTTAGATGCTCACCATCAGTCAAATATTTTAAAATATTTGGAAGAAAATGCTACATGAAAAGAGATGATGATATCAGTAAGTTTGATCCAAGGAGCAATGAAGGTATGTTTCTTGGCTACTCATTAAAAAGTAAAGCTTACAGATGTTTCAACTAGAAAACAAAAACTATAGTAGAATGCGCAAATGTGAGAATAGATGAAAAGTTTGGCACTAAAGAAAAGATGATGGATTATAACTCTGATGGAGATGATTGTTCTAGGATGACCAGTAGATGTAATGAATTATTTCTCAAGACTAACAGTGACTTGTAGAATAATGTGCAAATTGAAAAAGTAATAGAAGAATAGAGCATAGTACTTGAAATAAGAGTCAAAGCAGCAACTCCTACCCCAAATAAGAATGTGAGGATAAATCATCCTATTGATCAAATAATAGGAAGTAAAGAAAAAGGAGTAATGACAAGAATCATAATCAATGAAGAACTATGCCTAACATCTCAAGTAGAACCAAAAAGTGTAGATGAAGCAATCAAGGATGATCATTGGATAAAAGAAATGAAGGAAGAACTTCAATATATAATAAAAAATGACACGTGGGAATTGGTTCCTAGACCCAAGGATAAAAATGTGATTGATGCAAAATGGGTATTCAAATATAAAATGAATGAACAAGGACAAGTAATAAGAAATAAAGGAAGACAAGTATGCAAGGGCTACTCTTAGCAAGAAGGAATCGACTATGAGGAAATATATGCACCTGGAGAAAGAATGGAAGTAGTCAGAATGTTCTTGGGATATGCAGCAAATAAAAATTTCAAGGTATATTAGATGGATGTTAAATCAGCATTCTTGAATGGAGAACTTGAAGAAGAAGTTAACATTGAGCAACCAAAAGGTTTTCCTTTGACATAAGAGAAGGATATGGTTTGTAAATTAAAGAAAGCCTTGTGTGGATTAAAGCAAGCACCTAGAACCTGGTATGCAAGGTTAGATAAATACCCAACAAAGCTTGGATTCACTAAAGGAATAGCAGATAGTAACATGTACTTAAAAGAAATCGAAAATGGTTTGTTGATAATCATTGTATTTGTTGATGATATCATTTTTGGAGGAAATGATGAAGCCAATAACAAATTCTTAGAAGATATGAAGAATGAATTTGAGATGAGCATGATAGGAGAAATGAATTTTTTCTTAGGATTACAAATTGTTCAAAACAGAGAAGGAATCTTTATTTCTCAAACCAAGTATTTGAAAGATTTTCTGAAAATATTTGGACTAGAAAATTGTAAACCTGTTGGAACTCCTATGGTAACTAGTCACAAGTCATCAAGCAAGGATGAGATACCTATTCTTGAACAAAAGAAGTACAAAACTATGATTGGAGGATTCTAGTATCTAACTCATAGTAGACATGATATAGCAAATGCGGTTGGAATTGTGGTAAGATTTTAGGCTAATCCTAAAGAATATCACTACATAGCTATAAAAAGGATATTCAGATATCTGAAAGGAACATCTGATTATAGCATTTGGTATGATAGAATAATGATTTTACCCTTTGAAATTATACTAATTTTGATTGGGCTAGATATATGGATGATAGAAAAAGCACCAATGGAGGAGCATTCTTTCTTGGTGGAAGATTGATTTCTTGGCTAAGAAAGAAACAAGATTGCACCTCACAAAGCACTATAGAGGCAGAATATTTTGTAGTAGTGAACAACTATAATCAAGTCATATGGATGAAACATATGATGAATAATATTGGAATTACATTCAAACAACCTATAATAATACAAGTATGTTTAACATGTCTAAGAATATTGTTTTGCATTCTAAGTCTAAGCACATTGCTATAAAGTATCATGTGTTGAAAGAGAAAGTTATAGAAAAAGAATCAGACTGGAGTACATTAACACTAAGGAACAGATTGCGGACATTTTCACAAAGGCCTTACTGAAGGATAGATTTGAGCACCTAAGAGGTCTACTTAGGGTTATGCTCCTACCTATTTAAAAATAAAAGATGCAAAAGTGCATCAATCCAAGCAACCAAGCACCATTAATAGACTGGACTGAATGTTGATGCTTCCTCAATGAGGGAGTATCTATGATGAATAGAGTTAGCAAAGGACTCTTGGTAATTGGTAATTGGTATACAACAATGTCTTTAGACATTTGAGTTGTTTATGGACTTATATATAAAGTTGTAAAGCAACAGATTGGCTTGCGTTCATGCTGATAAATAATTGGATGTTCAAGAAAATTGAACCATTTGTGTACTATCTTTGACATTGACGTCAATGGGGGAGAAGTATGGCACAAAAAACATTGTACTAAGAGAGAAAATTATTATAATAAAGGATTTTCATGAAGCAAGATTTGATTGATGAAGAGGATTTGATAAGACTTGTTGGTATTCTTGGAACTAGATGTTTTTCATCTATGTTGTCATCAATGCCAAAGGGGGAGATTGTTAGCATGAATGTTGATGCTATGGTGAGCATTGCAGAACATTGTTATGATGTATTTATAACTATGTTTGTCAATGATGACAACATAGTAATAAGTTTGCAAAAGACTGACAGAGCAGTAGACTATGATTTCTGTACCGAGAACATTATATTACTTACCTGATGATGTGTAGTGACCAATGAATACTACATTATGTATTTATCACATGGGCAAGTGTGCAGAACTTTAATCGACAGTGTATGGAAGATATGATTGATTTACATAGAATCGTATAGAACCAGAGTATCAAGAAATAGTTCCTATTGCATGATTGCTACAGTTCGTTACAATTGCAGTGAAGGGTTGTGTAGTGAACTAGAGATAGTTTATTGACTGTTGATGATGTCAGAGAGTCTGCATGTATAGAAGTTGCACGTGTGAAATTTTGTGTATAACTATGAGCTGGCAACATTGATTAAATGTGTATTTCATTTAATTAATGTATGATAATGAAGTGTGAAGCCAAGTCAAGGATTTTTCATTGAGTGTGGTATAAGGGAAATATTTTTTCAGTGTTTTACATAACAAGTGAATAAGAAAGGAAGTGAAGACTTACAAATTACTAAGCAGCAAATCACAGTGACTTACTAATGCATGTAAGTGACCTTAAGGGTTACTATTATTGATCACAAAGTTATAGATCTAATTACATGATCTAAAGGTGAAGGATTTTGACATATTGGACAGAGGAAGAAGTAAAAGTCTGTTACACATCTATTATTCTGAAAGGAATAGTATCGAGGTCAATTGGACAGTGGGTTCATTGATTTGATCTTGAATCTATTTGGACAATGGGTTTAGCTATCTTCCATAACTCCTAACAAGGTTGGCACAACTCCTAACAGGGATTCAAAGTATCCTAACAGGGACTTTTTTACTAAATTTTGTAATAGACTCGTAACAGGGTCCATTCTCTAACAAGGAATATAATTATTAGTACATCATTTTGTGGGCATCATTCCCACTAGGGTTTTCACTTTGATCAAGGGTTTCCCTAGTCAACATATCTAGTGCAATAGTGTATAAGAATCTTTTCATGGTTGTTGTTTGGTTAGGATTATTTAAAAGGATAAATGTATTATCATATAATTGATTCACCCCACCCCCCCCCTAGTTTTATTGGTAACTATTGTTTCTAATAGACTAGTGAATCAGTTGCCAATAAAATAAGTCTCGAATCCCTTAGATGTCAATACAAATCAAAACATAAACTCTGATTAAACTAAATTTGATTGTTACTTAGCAAACACACATGCACTTAGTTTATACTAGAAAATGTTGTAACTTGAAAATATTAAAGATATTACCTATGATTAATCTTACTTAACTTAGTTTCATACACATGAAAGAAATAGCACAAGTGACACGTGGAAACCCAATTTGGGAAAAACCACCAATTGCAACTAGTTACTAATTTTCACTCTTTTGAAGTGAGCCCTGTTAGAAGCCAACCCCATTAAAGGTTACAAAACACATTTTTAGGTGTGACCTATTAGAAGATTTTACCACAGTGTTAGGAGTGGCCTTGTTAGAGGTCTTTAAAACACTTCAAATAGAAATACCACCTTGTTAGAGGATTTACAAATGTTGTTAAGCCAACTCTATTAAGAGATTTAGATCACTGCTACAATGGTTAGAAACTAACAATGAAATGACCTAATTTCTGATGCAACTAAGTTGTTGGTTACAAATCTCAATTCTAGCTTGTATACTTGATCCTTCCTGATTGAATGTATCTTTTCATCTCAACAAGGATATACTACTTATCCTTCTAATTCACTTCCTCTAAGCATCTTCAAATCTTTTTTTATGTTCCACACATTCAATTCTCAACTTGACCTTATATTTATATCTTACACATTATTAAGTCAACTAGAATACAACTTAAAATACTTAGTATTCATCTCCTCATTTTACTAGAGCCAACAATCAAATTAATTGAACTTAATATGCCAAATAAGAAAATTCTTCATTGGCCAACACTACTCGATAGACAAACTCAAAAATGATTTTCCTATGTTAACCAAGTGAACTTTGTTAACGCTACATATTTAAAAAATTCCTTTGGTAATCAAGTGATCTTGGTTAACATTGGTTCCACCCAACATTTCCTTTATTAACTGAGTGAGCTTGGTTAACACTCATATTCTATAAGCTTTCTTTTGATGCCCAAGTGAACTCGGTAGACACTGTCTTCTAAACTTGGCAAACTTTGAAATGCTCGATAGAAATAGGGAACTATCTTCATCACCCGAGTGAGCTCGGCATACACTGACTGGAAAGGATATGACATTAATGTAACTTCAAAGACAATACATAATTAATCCATTGTATTCAACACCTACAACCTGCAGATGAGACTAACAATGAAAAAGTATATGAGTTTGTTATAGAGCCAGAGAAAGATCAAATTAAAGAGGTGCCTACCCCATCAGAGAACATTGATAGTTAGCATGCCTAACAGTAAATAATTATCAAAAAGGAAGAAATTAATAATTAGAATAGGATACTTTACCTTTTTGGTTCACCCACTTTGGTTATAACTACACAACAAATCATTGGAATTACTTGCAAAGCATTTAGATTACACCATATGTACCTATTTTCACTGTCTCATGGGTTCTGAAAAAGGTTTTTTGTCTCTTATGTAACCATGTTTTTTTAGGAAACTTATCATTTTCCTTGTCTAACTGAAGCTTGTTGCAACTCATCCTATATAAATGAGTTCCCAAGGATAGAACAGGGTCCGAGTTGTCATTAGTGAATGAACATACACTTTTATTTTTTGAGTTGGTCAAGAGTTGTATAGTTGTTTTGTTTCCAAAAATGTCGTTAACACAAAAACAAATTTGGATGGTTAATGCTATTTTGAGTTTTTCTCATTAAAATTTATACTAATTTTTATACTTTCAAAGAATATAATACATAATTAATTATACTTTGGTTACCCAATCTAGGTCTAATTACACTCTAATTATGCTATCTAGATAGTCTCTTCTTGTGTTACTTTTGATTTTCTAGAATTTGATGATAAAGTCTATTGAATGTCAAATATAATTCACTTCAAATTATATCTTAGTTCATGTTTTTTTGATAATCTAATGGATTATGTAAATTCTTGATATGAGCTAGAGATAATTGGAATTTGTCTAAAGAATATCATTATAAGAATGAGAGTTTAGATTGAGTGTTTTTTTTCCTTTTCAAAAAGTGATAAGATAGATCTCGTTCTATGTGTCAAAATTCTATGAATATCAGCCCAATGGATAAGGCATAGATCATATGCTAAAATTGGTAAAGTCTAGATAGACTATATAGTATAAAATTAATCAATCAAAATCTTTTAAATCCATTATTGTAAGTCTAAAAATATAGCCTACACTTGTTTTAAGGATCATTGAAGTTTGAGGAGTTTGTCATCTTGCATTTCTTTTTCATCCCTTAAAATAGAAGAATCACATGCATTCATCTGTTATTGCAAAATTCATTATAAGAAATGATAAATATGTTGAAGACTCATGGATTTCTAGGTATACTTGCTTCAATCTTGCAGAGTTCAAAGGGAAGAAGATTGAAGCAGTCTTAATAATTTGCCCTATTGATTTTCTTTAGGAATATCCATTATGGTTTTTGGTTGCCTCCTAGGTATCCTTCTCATTCATAATAGGTAGTTAAAATCTTGTCACCTTTGTATCTTTTCACATCAATTGGTCCACATAGATCAGTATGAAATAATTCCAAAAGTTCTTTTGAAGTATGAGTCTTACTTTTAAAACTCAACTTTGTCATCTTGCCTAACTAACATTGTTTGCAAATCACATTATCAGGTTTCATCAGTTTTGGCAAACCTCTAACTCTTTTCATCTTACTGATACTAACCAAATTGTTAATATTTAGATGATATAACATTTTGTGCCATAGAAACACATCATCAAATTGTACAACAAGACAAGTAGCTTCATTCATTTCAAGATAAAATAGATTACCTCTTGTCTAATCTCCACTTCTAATGAGTTTTTCATTGGTTTCATAGATCTTAGAATTCTTGTTATCAAATTCAACTGTGCATCCTTATCTATTCAATTGTGACACACTTTATGGATTATAGTTAAGTCCTTCCACATAGTAAGCATTGTCACACATGATCTTATCTATCAATCTTATTCATCCTTTACCTTTTATTTGACAAGGTGCATCATTACCAAATCTAACATTATTTCCATTGTAATGCTCAAGGGTAATGAACTTAATTTTTGTCTCCAGTCATGTTATGAGAACATCCACTATCAATGATCCATCTTTCACTTTTGCTTGCATAAGATACCAGTGCAATTGCCTAATCTTTATCTAAATCATCCTTCATAGAAACATAGACAACTTCATCATCATGATCATCTAATTCATCATTAGATTCTTCTTCAGTAATGTAACATGCTTTCTTTCCCTTGTCTTTATAGCCTGTGTTACTCTCATCTTTTTTGCTTTTTATTTGTCTTCATTTATGTTGTTTGACTTCTTAGGAAATCTTTTTGCAATGTGACCAACTTCATTACAATATTTTCATTTGCCTCTATGAAACTTCCTAGCTAACAGTGCTTCAAGTTCTTCTAAATCTTCATCATCTATTTCACTATCACTAACAACATGTTTGACCTTTTTCTTTCTCTTATCTTTAGGTTCTTTAAGTGTCAGCTTAGCTTTGAAAGAAGATTCAACATTCTCAGATTTGAAATCATCAAAATTTGAAATTTCAAAAGTAATGAGTCTACCAAACAATCCTTCAAGGATAAGATCACTACCAGGAGTCACCTCAGTTCTTGTATAGAAGAGACTCTAATAGCATAGATAGGAAACAGGGTTCTCAATACTTTTTTATCATAGCCTCATCTTCAATCTTTCCATCTGCTCCTCTGATTGCATTAACAACATATCTTATTCTTCCATAATACTTAATTATAGCCTCACCTTCTTGTATTTTCACATCATAAAATTTTCCTCTTAGACATTATGCTTTGGCTCTAAGCACATTCTTGTCTCCTCCATGGATCTTTTATAGAGCATCCCATATTTCTTTAGAAGTAGTACATTCTTTGATGTCATCAAAATCTAAATAGCTAAAGGCAAATGCAATCTCCAACATTGTCTAATTGTGTTCTTTCTTTTCTTTTAGTTGTTGAGTAGTAAGGACTTCTACATATTCAGTGGTTATAGTTGATTGTGCATAATCTCCAAGTTCACCTAGATGCAGCCTCATCAAACTTTGTCATACAGGAAAGTTTTCCTTGTTTAGCTTAGGCACCTCCTTTATGTACATCTTGATCTTTAGCTATAAGTACTTTTAAACTATTTCCTCACAAGCACCAAGAGCTCTGATACCAATTGTTGGAATATTTAGAATAACTAAGAGGATGGGGGTGAATCAGTTATCCAAGGTCCAAATGTAAAAATAAATTTTTTTAGCACTCAAAAAATACATGTGCATGTATTGATTAGATCATCCAATATCTTAAACTTTAGTATATTAATGTCCTAGGTCAAATGAACTTTGCATAAATGTAAACATTAAATTCCATAAAATCAATCACATAATTTGACACAAGGATTTAACATGGAAACCCAATTTGGGAAAAAAACTAGTAACATGCTACCAATTTATACTCTTTAGAAGTGAGCCCTGTGAGGAGCCAACCCTGTTAAAGGTTACAATGCACAGTGTTAAATGTGATCTTGATTAAAGGATTTCAATCAGCCTGTTAGGAGTGATCCTTCCTAGAGAACTTTAGAATATTCCATTAGAATGTCACCCTATTAAAGGATTTACTCATGACTATTAGGTCAACCTTGATCCAAAGGATTTATTTAGATTGATATAGTTGCTAGAAAGTAATATTAGGACTTGATTTGATAATAAAACAACTCACTTGCAGGTTTCATATCCCATATGTAGCTTTGGCATTCATCCTCTTCATCTCTAATTGTGTATTCACCCTTCAAGCCTTCACCTCCTTAAGCCTTTTTGCTTAGTATGCCAATTGCAAACTCATTCCTTTGACCACCACATGAAGCAACACCTCCAAACTTCTCTTGTTTGCTCACACTTTTCTTCCAGCCTTTTATCTCTTTATGTAGAGAATTTCAATCTTTTGTTGCTTAATTGTAATCATCCATTTTAGAGTTAGGTCATATTCATTGATTCTTCCCATATATTCATTATGTTCCCTCTAGAAACTTCTCTTACAATCTTGTTTAGATTCACCTCAAAATGGTTTATCTTAAATGTTGTGCCACCAGCTCATGAAACTTATCTTCAACACACTTCACACAATTCAAGAAATTAACTTTGTCAGCTCAGATTTGTCAAATCCTTGATTAAACTCATTTTATTGTCACTCGAAAATAACATGTTGTATACTCAGAAATCACTAAATTTTGATGCTCAGTAAACATTAGGTTTTTTAACATACACTAAGTTTCACTTGGTCAATACTACCATTCTCTAACGCTCAACACATACTAAATTTTTCATTGTCGCTATTGATATTTTTCTTTGCTTGGCACATACTAAACTTTACTCATTCATAACCATTTTTTTGCTTAGCCTAAACTAAATTTCCTAACTTGCACTATTTTTTCGGTCAAGCTTGGCACACAACTTCTTTTTGCTTAGTCTTCTTCTTGTCTTTACTTCAATATCCTTTCAATGTTGTCTTAAGTAGATAAATAATACATTATATCATCAAAGTGTTATTTGGTCTTAGTGCTTCTTTTATACACCATAAAACTCAACCTTTCTCTAGGTTCTCTTGTTATCCTTTCTTTTCAAATCCTCTTCATCAATCAATCAAATGATAGCATTCTAACCAAAGTAAGCAATTGTCTCACCAAAAAGTAGTAGGTTTGACATCACTGATAAAATAATGATTATTCCAAGATAGGTTTCAATAATCTTCCTCATTTCTAATACTTCAACAATCTCATTTTCAAAAATCTCCCTCTTTGGCATTGATGGCAAACCAATCCCAAAAAGAAACATAACATCTTGTACTGAAATCTCTCCCTCTATCAATATTTGTCCTTCCTCTATATAAGTTTTGTTTTCTTTGCAATCTCTCTTCTTCATCTAATAAACTTTACCTTGTGTTAAAATCTCTCCCTCTATCTGTATGTGTCCTTCCTCTATAGAGGTTATTATTTTCTTTGCAATCTCTCTTCTTCTTCATCTTATAAACTTTCTCCCTCTTTATCTAATATCTTCCTCATATAATCTTCTCCCTTTATCTCTCCTTATTGAATTGATCTCTCCCTCTTTAACAACAATGTCAAATACTTTTCATCTATACATGTAGATATAACTGATTTAGGTTATCCCTCTGTCACCTTGCAAATGACTATAAATTTTCTTTTTCATCTCCTTCCTTAGTTTAGGCAACTCCTACAACAAGATCCACTGCATCAAGTTGTAAAGTATGTCATTAAACTCAATCGATGTAGGGCACTACTCTTGCTTCTTAAGTAGCTTTAGAGAGGGGTATCTAATGCAATGCAAGGTAGGAGAATCCCCAAAGGATATGTCCAAACCCTCAACAAATAACCACATAGTGGAAACACAATATCAAGTAATAATAATGCAAGATCTGATACCAAATCACAACTCTTTATTCATAAAATAAATAATTACATATAATGTGACTGACTGTAAGGCCTTTCAGGTTAGGGCTAAATACAAACAAAAATTACAATATCAATTATACAAGATCCCACAAGATCCAACTTACAATCTCAATCCCAGCTAGTCCAGATCCACAACTGGATAAGAACACCATGAAGAATCCACACTTGTACCCTAAGGTCCACTAAGAAATCCTCTAGTTCTCAAGCCACGGCTACTAGCTCTTCAAATTTTGCATCTAGCCTTAATCCTTTTCTCCAAGATGGATGATCATATTGCCTAAAGAATCCATAGAACCCCCTACTTACACCCAACTAAGCCACAAGTCAGCCCAATTCATTACAAATTTAATTAAATCCTTCATATTAAATATATGTTGAGACACAAGTCAGCTATAACACAAATTAAATATACATAAAAAATTAAATGCATAAAGTTGGCTCATAGACAACTTGACACCACAAGGAACCAAGGCGAAGCCAAGTGCTAGAGAAAACCAAGCTGAGCATCAGCCAAACCATAAGAAATGTTGAGCTCCAAAGAGTATGTTGAGCTCCAAAGGGTATGTTGAGCTCCAAAGAGTATGGCAAGCTCCTAGTGTTTGCCAAGCTCCATAGAGTATGTCAAGCTCCTAGTGTCTTCTAAGCTCCATAGAGTATGTTGAACAATGACCAAGTATCACTCTTTCAAGCAAAAATTCCTTCAACATGTAGGATTCCAAGACAACTAGGGATAATCCTGCATCAGAAACCCTAGGTTCAAAAATATGCTCTCAAAAAATGGAAGAACAGCTTCTGTAATTCAACACATAAATCCCAAATTGGTTCTTCACATACATATCCTCCAAGTCCTCAACTTGTACACTCTTTCCCTTGTTCTTCTTCTACTTCTTCACATTCATCGATCCATCTGTAAGCCCTCAGTAGTTACAAGTCAAAAATACAATCTGCCACCTCACAACCAAGAGATATAGGACTCCAAAATGAACAATCCACCACCAGACCAAGATCATATTAGATCAAGTTCTCTCAACCCAAGGTCCTAGTGCAAACTACTTCAACTTCAAAAATCTGTCAACACACTTAGGAACAACCTTGGCTCTAATACCACCTAACATAGTGCAAGGTAGGAGAATCCCTAAAGGAGATGTCCAAACCCCCCAAAAAATAACCACATAGTGGAAACACAACAACAAGAAACAATAATGCAAGATCTGATACCAAACCACAACTCCTTATTCATAAAATAACTAATTACATACAATGTGCCTAGTTGTAAGGCCTTCCAAGTTAGGGCCAAATACAAACAACAAGTACAATACCAATTCTGCAAGATCCAACTTACAATCTCAATCCTAGCTAGTCCAGATCCACAACAAGAAAAGAACACCACAAAGAATCCACACTTGTACCCTTAGGTTCACCAAGAAATCCTTTGGTTCTCAAGTTGCAGCTACTAGCTCTTCAAATTTCACATCTAGCCTTCATCCTTTTCTCCAAGCTGGATGATCATAATACCTAAAGACTCCACAAAACCTGCCTACTTATACCCAACTAAATCACAAGTTGGCTACAACACAAATTAAATACCCATACAAAATTAAATACCAAAAGTGTTCACAAACAACTCAGAACCAATAGGAACCAAGACCAAGTCAAGAATCAACCAGATTATAAGCAATGTCATGATCTTAGATCATGTCAAGATCCTAGTGCATGTTGAGCTCTAAAGAGTATGTCAAGCTCCCAAAGTCTGTCAAGCTCCTAGTGTCTTCTGAGTTCCATAGAGTGTTCCAAAAAATGACTAAGCACCACTCCTTCAAGCCAAATCCCTCCAACATCCAAGATTTCAAGCCAACTAGGGATGCTCTTGCATCAAACACTCTAGGTTTGAAAAAATGTTCTCAAAATCTAGAAGAATAGCTTCTGGGATTCAGCACATAAATCCCAAATTGGTTCTTCACACACATATCCTCCAAGTTCTCAACTTGTACACTCTTTCCCTTGTTCTTCTTCTACTTCTTCACATCCATCAGTCCACCTACAAGCCCTCTTCAATTGCAAGTCAAAATTGCCTCAACTTTGGCAATCTACCAACACACTTAGGAACAACCTTGGCTCTAATACCACCTAACGTAGCGCAAAGTAGGAGAATCCCCAAAGGAGATGTCCAAACCCCCAAAAAATAACCACATAGTAGAAACACAACAACAAAAAATAATAATGCAAGATCTGATACCAAATCACAACTCTTTATTCATAAAATAATTGATGACATATAATGTTCCCAGCTATAAGGCCTTCTATGTTAGGGTCAAATACAAACAAAAATCACAATATCAATTTTGCAAGATCCCATAGGATCCAACTTACAATCTCAATCCTAGCTAGTCTAGATCCACATCTAGAGAAGAACACCATGAAAAGTCCACACTTGTACCCTTAAGTACACCAAGCAATCATCTCATTCACAAGGCATAGCTACTAGATTTTCAAAGTTTGCATCTAGCCTTCATCCTTTTCTCCAAGTTGGATGATAATAATTCCTAAAGACTCCACAAAACCCCCCTACTTATACCCAACTAAGCCACAAGTCATCCCAATTCATTACAAATTAAATTAAATTCCTCATATTAAATATATGTTGAGTTACCAATTGGCTACAATACAAATTAAATAACCATACAAAATTAAATGTCAAAAGTTAGCTCATAGAAAACTCAGCACCAATAGGAACCAATACCAAGCTAAGCATTAGCCAAACCATAAGCAATGTTGAGCTCCCAGAGCATGTTGAGCTCCCAGTGTATGTTGAGCTCCAAAGAGTATGTCAAGCTCCCAATGTCTATCGAGATCTATAGAGTATGTCAAGATCCCAATGTCTTCCAAGCTCCATAGAGTATGTCAAACAATGACTGAGCACCACTCCTTCAAGCCAAAATCCCTCCAACATCTAGGATTGTAAGCCAACCAAGGTTGCTCCTACATTAGTATCACCCTTAGCTTACCTCTAAGATATTCATGTGCATCCTTAGGTAAAGCCTTTGTGAATATATCAGCTATCTATTCCTTTGTATTCACATATTCCATTCTCACTTCTTTGTCTTGAACCTATTCTCTCAAGTAAT
Source organism: Cupressus sempervirens (assembly GCA_028749045.1). Classification (NCBI taxonomy): domain Eukaryota; kingdom Viridiplantae; phylum Streptophyta; class Pinopsida; order Cupressales; family Cupressaceae; genus Cupressus; species Cupressus sempervirens. Next base: position 709,962,001 of record CM053785.1, on the reverse strand, counting down.
GATATTTTATTACAATGTGCTTTTTCTTTGTGTGCATCACAGGGTATAGCACTTGTATTGTCATAGTAGATTACCACAAGTTCAGTGATTTCTTCCTTCATCCCTTTGAGTAAATGTTTAATCCATACCACATTTGTACAATTCATTGTAGTAGCCACATATTCAGCTTCAATAGTAGATTGTGAAATACAATTATGTTTCTTATTAGTTCAAGAGAGTAATCTTTTTCCTAAGAAAAATTTTTGACCACTTGTTCTTTTCCTATCATCAATGTTTCCAGCCTAATCAATATCTATATAGGCTCTCAAGTAAAACTTGTTATTCTTCTTGTAGTATAGACCATAATCTTATGTACCTTTCAAGTATCTCATAATCTTTTTAACAACCATTAAGTGATTTTCCTTAGGATTTGTAGAAAATCTTGCAACAATCTCAACATCTAGTGTTATATGAGGTCTACTATGAACTACATATTGCAATTTTTCAATCATAGACATGTACAATGTTTGATTTTCCTCAGAATAATCATTAGTCTTAGATAGTTTACGTCCTATCACCATGGGAGTACTAACTGGTCTTGAATATTCCATGCCAAAAAAATTTAAGATTTCCTTTACATACTTGGATGGAGTAATTTAAATACCATATTTCATTTGATATTCTTATAATCCAACAAAGAACTTTATTTCTCCAAACATAGACATCTCAAATTCTTTCTTCATTTCATTTGCAAATGTCTTGCATAATGCATTTTGTCCTCCAAATATGATATCATCAATAAATATTTCAGCTAGTAAGATTTCTTTGCCTCCTTTTATCTTCAAGTATAGATTTTTGTTGTCATCAATCTTCTCAAAACTAATCTTCACAAGATAATTGTGTAGTCTTTCATACCATGATCTAGGAGCTTTCTTTAAACCATATAAAGCCTTGTGCAGTCTACACACCATGTTTTTGTTGTTTGGATCAAAAAATCCTTTAGGTTTTTCAATGTAAACCTCCTCTTCCAATATACCATTTAAAAATTATGATTTAACATCCATTTGATAAACTTTGAATCCTTTATAACAAGAGTAAGCAAGCAAAGTTCTTACTCCTTCCAATCTTGCAACTGGGGAAAATGTATCTCCATAGTAAATTTCCTCTTCTTGTGCATATCCTTTGCAGACCAACCTTGCCTTATTTTTTTTAACTTCACCATTCTCATCTAATTTATTTTTGAATACCCACTTTTTTCCAATAACATTCTTGTTCTTAGGTCTAGGTACTAGTGTCTAAGCTTTGTTCTTCTCAATTTGATCAATTTCTTCATTCATGGCTTGAATCTAGTCTTCATTATCTAATGCATCCTTCACTGGCTTAGGTTAATTCATGCTTTAAAAATGTGTCATTCCTCAATATATTCCTTGTCATTTGTCCATCCTCATATTCTCCAATGATTTTTTTAGTAGGTTGATGTCTTCTGACATATTTTGATAGTCTTGGCTCTGTTCTTCCTTCTTCAGTAATAGGTCATTCATGAAGTTCAATCTCAGGTTCACTGTGTACTTGTTTTTCAAGTAACTCAAAATTCCTTTCATGTAAACTAATCTCAACATCTAGATGTGTCTCAACTCCTGAATGCAACTCGATTCCTAAATGCAACTAGGCATACATTGTATATGACTCAACAGTCGTTGATTCTTGTTGATTAATAGCTTGGTTTAAAGAATCATCAATATTAGAAGACATTTCTTCATAGTATTACATAAAGGTTTTGTAATTTTTAGGATCCTTCTTTTTCTCATCTTCATGTATTTCTGCATATTCATCAAGTCTTACATTTGTACTTTCTACAACTTTATTAGTGTTAGTATTTAAACACTTATAATCTTTACTTCTTGTGGAGTGTCCTAGGAATATACATTCTTCACTTTTTACATCAAGTTTTCCATTTTTGTTATCCTTTAGAATGTAAAACTTGCTTCCAAATAGCTTAAAATATTTGGCATTGGGTGAGTATCCATACCATAATTCAAAAGGTGTGGAATTTGTACCTTTTTTGACTTGTACTCAGTTCAAGGTATAGGTAGTTGTACTAACAGCTTCTCTCCAATATTTCAAAGAAAAATTCTTCTCCATCATCAATGTTCTAACATAATCCATCACATATTTTTTTTCTTCTTTCAACTATCCCATTTTGTGGAGGGGTCCTTGGTGCAGAATTTTGTCTTTTAATTCCTCTATCATTGTAGAAATTGTTAAATTCATTTGACGTAAACTCTCAACCTCTGTCAGATCTCAAACATTTCAAGATTTTACCAATTTCCTTTTCAAATTTTTCAAGATACCACTTAAACATTTGAAAAGTGTCATTTTTTCTCTCCAAAACATCCCTTTCATCATTCTAGAGTAATCGTCAACAAATAGATTAAAATACTATTACCTTTGTAGCTTTACACATCAATTGGTCCACATAGATCAGTATGAACTAATTCCATAATTTCATTTGAAGTATGAGTCTTACTTTTAAAACTATACTTTGTCATCTTGCCTAACTAACATTGTTTGCAAATCACATTATTAGGTTTCTTCAATTTTGGAAAACCTCTAACTCTTTTCATCTTACTGATACTAACCAAATTGTCAAGATTTACATTACATAACCTTTTGTACCATAGCTACACATCATCGAATTGTATAACAACACAAGTAGCTTCATTCATGTCAAGATAAAATAGATTACATCTTGCATGATCTCCACTTCTAATGATTTTTCCATTGGTGTCATAGATCTTAGCCTTCTTTTTATCAAATTTAACTTTGCATCTTGGTCTATTCAATTGTGACACACTGAATAGATTATAGTTAAGTCCTTCCACTTACTAAACATTGTCACACATGATCTTATATGTCAATCTTATTGATCCTTTACCTTTTATTTGACAAGGTGCATCATTACCAAATCTAACATTATTTCCATTGTAATGCTCAAGGGTAATGAACTTACTTTTGTCTCAAGTCATGTGATGAGAACATCCACTATCAATTATCCATCTTTCACTTTTTCTCACATAAGATACCAGTGCAATTTCCTCATCTTGATTTGAATCATCCTTCCTAGAAACATAGACAACTTCATCATCATGATCATCTAATTCATCATTAGTTCTTCTTCAACAATGTAACATGCTTTCTTTCCCTTGTCTTTATAGCCTTTTTTATTCTCATCTTTTGTTCTTTTGTATTTGTCTTCATTTATGGTGTTTGACTTCTTAGGACATCTTGTTGCAATGTGAACAACTTCATTACAATTAAAACATATGATGGGTAACTTACCTATGCATTTTCCTTTGCCACTATGAAACTTCCTAGCCAGCAATGCTTCAAGCTCTTATAGATCTTCATAATCTATTTCATTATCACTAACAACATGTTTGACCTTTTTCTTTCTTTTATCTTTAGGTTCTTTTAGTGTCATCTTAGCTTTGAAAGAAGATTCAACATTCTCATATTTGAAATTATCAAAATTTGAAAGTTTAAAAGTAGTGAGCCTACCAACCATTCCTTCAAGGGTAAGATCACTACCAGAAGTACACCTTAGTTCATGTATAGTAGAGACTCTAATAGCATAGATAGGCAATAGGGTTCTCAATAATATTTTGATCATGGTCTCATCTTCAATCTTTCCAGCTACTCCTTTAATTACATTAAGAACATCTTTGATTCTTCCACAATACTAAACTATAGTCTTGCCTTCTTGCATTTTCATATTATCAAATTTTCCTCTTAGACTTTATGCTATGCACTTCAACATATTTAGTGGTTATATTTTACTATGCATAATCTCCAAGTACACCTAGATGTAGCCTTGTCAAACTTTTACATGTGGGAAATTTTTCCTTGTTTAGCTTGGGCACCTCCTTTCTATACATCTTGATCTTGGCTATAAGTACCTTCAAAATGTTTCCTCACAAGCACCAGGAGCTCTGATACCAATTTTTGGAATATTTAGAATAACTGAGAAGGGGTCGAATCAGTTATCCAAGGTCCAAATATATAAATAAAACTTTTTAGCACTCAGCAAATACATGTGCATGTATTGATTAGATCATCCAATATCTTAAACTTTAGTATATTATTGTCCTAGGTCAAATGAACTTTACATAAATATAAACATGAAACCACAAAATAAATCACACAATTTGACACAAGGATTTAATGTGGAAACCCAATTTGGGAAAAACCACCAGTAACATGCTACCAATTTTCACTCTTTAGAAGTGAACTTTGTGAGGATCCAACCTTGTTAAAGGTTACAATGCACACTTTTAAATGTGACCTTGATTAAAGGATTTCAATCACCCTATTAGGAGTGAGTCTTGTTAGAGGACTTTAGAACATTCTATTAGAATTTCATCCTATTAAAGGATTTACTCATGACTTTTAGGTCAACCTTAATCCAAAGGATTTATTTAAACTGATAATGTTGTTAGAAAGTAACATTAAGACTTGATCTATTAATAAAACAACTCACTTGTAGGTTTCATATCTCATATTCAGTTCTCCATTCTACTTGGCATTCATCTCATTCATCTCTAATTATTTTTTCACCCTTCAAGCCTTCACGTCCTTAATCCTTTTATCTTATTATGCCAACTACGGACTCATTCCTTTAACCACCACATGAAGCAACACCTCCAGACTCCTTCTCTTGTTTGCTCACACTTTGATTCTGGCCTTGTATCTCCTTATATAGATAATTTCAATCTTTTTTCACTTAAGTACAATGATCCATTTTAGAATTAGGTTAGATTTATTGAATCTTCTAATCTTTCTATTATACTCCCTCTAGAAACTTCTCTTACAATCCTTTTTAGATTCATTTCAAAATGGTTTAACTTGAATTTCATGTCAAAATCTCATTAAACTCATCTTCAACATTCTTCAAACAATTCAAGAAATCAACTTCGTTGGCTTAGATTCTTCATATATTTGATTATACTCATTTTACTATCACTCAGCAATAACATGTTGTATGCTCGACAATCACTAACTTCGGATGCTCGGTCAAAACTAGGTTGCTCGACATTCACTAAGTTTCACTTGGTCAATACTGCCATTCTCTAACACTCAACACATACTAAATTTTTCTTGGTAACTACTAACATTTCTCTTTTCTTAGCACATACTAAAATTTACTCAATCATAACCATTTTTATCCTCAGCTTGAACCAAATTTCTTGGCTTGCATTGTTTGCTCGGTCAGGCTTGGCAAAAAACTTCTTTTTTTCTTAGTCTTCTTCTTGTCTTTGCTTCAATATTTTTTCATTATAGCCTTAAGTATATAAAAAATACACTATACCATCAAATTCTTATTTGTTCTTAGTGCTTCTTTTATACACCATATAACTCAACCTTTCTCTAGGTTCTCTTGTTATCTTTTCTTTTCAAATCCTCTTCATCAATCAATCAAATGATAGCATTCTGACCAAAGTAAGCAATTATCTCACAAAAAAGTAGTAGGTTTGACATCATTGAAAGAATAATGATATATACACCCTCCCTTGTATTATATATTATGTATTCTTACCTTTATTTTGTATTTTGGCAATCCCTAATGGGTATATGTGGCCCTTGTTCATCCCTAGAATTTACATTTAATATACCCATATCTCTATAGATAATGATCCTTGCTCCATCCATAGAGAACACACATAAACATTTCTTCATAGATTAAAAAATGTGTATATCATTCATGAGGATTCCAGATATGCATGCATGTAAAATTTTGTAGAATTGCCTACCAGGAATACAACCTGACTAGACCATTTAATTCTATGCTTTTGATAGGATTCACTATCGTGAAAAAAACCCTAATAGACCATTCGATCTTATCTTTTTATTTTTTATAGTATTGCTTACTGAGAATAAAACCTTACTAGACTACTCAATCATATCCCCTTGGTGATTCACTAAAGGAAACAATATATCTTACTAGGTAAGGTAATCACTTTCTAGATATGATATTAGTGAGTGAGGCATTTCTTAGTTGATGTCTCTTTCACTATTTGTTTTTTTTTTTTTTAATTACTAACCCCTTTGGATGTGTTCTTTTTTTTTAATCTCTTCTTTTTTTTTTTTTTTGTTTTCCCTTGTGCATGGATGTGGGGTTAAGACCCTTAGTTTGGGGGCTTATATCCTTAGACTTAGTAATGTCACACTGTTGGAAATATAGGAGGAGTAACTAAGAGGGGAGGGGTGAATTATTTATTACAAAAATAAATCCCAAATCTCGTAGATGTCAGTACAAAATAAACTCTGAGAACTTAATACTATTGATGCTCGGCAAACACACATAAAATGTTGTAACTCGATAAATACTATATTTTCTTGGTAATTACTTAACATGCAAATCTTATGATGTTGTTTGTGATTACCACTACTTTAACTTAGTTGCAAACACATAAAAGAAAATAGCATGAACACATTTAACACTAGGATTTAACGTGGAAATCCAATTTGGGAAAAACCATCAATTGTAACTAGTTATTATTTTCACTCTTCTGAAGTGAGCCTTATTAGGAACCAACCCTGTTAAAAGTTACAAAACACACTATTAGGTGTGACCCTATTAGAGGAATTAATCACCCTATTAGGAGTGGGCTTGTTAGAGATCTTTAGACAATTCAATAGAGCTTCCACCTTGTTAGAGGATTTACAAATAGTTGTTAAGTCAACTCTATTAAGAGATTTAGATCATTGCTACAATGGTTAGAGAGTAATGATGAGATGACCTAATTTTTTATGCAACTAAATTGCTGATTATAGATATCTATCCTAGCTTGTACTTGATCCTTTCTAATTGAATATATCTTTTCAGCTCTATAAGGATATTCTACTTATCCTTTTGATTCACTTCCTTACTACATCATTAGATCTTAAAAATCTTCCATGCATTTCACATTCTTACACACACTTTCAAATTCTCAACCTTATACTTATATCTTTCATTTTGTCAAGTCAGCTCATATATAACTTAGAATAACTTATATTCATCTTCTTAGTCAGCTAGAACCAATAGATAAATCAATTACACTCAATATGCCAAAACATGAAAGACACTAACTCATAAATGATTTTCTTGTGTTAACCAAGTGAACTTGGTTAACACTACATATGCCGACCCTACTCAATAGACACTAACTCAAAAATGATTTTCTTGTGTTAACCAAGTGAACTTGGTTAACACTACATATGTGTGAAGTTCCTTTGGTAACCAAGTGAGCTCAGTTAATGCTGGTTCCATCCAAATTTCCTTCATTAATAGACTGAGCTTGGTTAACACTCATCTTCTACAATTTTTCCTTTGATGCCCAAGTTAACTTGGCATACACTGCCTTCTGAACCAGGAAAACTCTAAAACACTCTGTAGACACAGAAAATTGTCTTCTATAACTCCCCACCAAGGGATCCAGAAGAATTAACCTAAAGTTTTACTAAGTTTTCCAAACATTTTTTTTTTAATAAAGAATAACATACACATCAAATATAAAGTAGCAGAAGCAATGACATACAATCCTACAAAAGCAAACATAATAGATTACATTCCTTAAGCATCCCAAGACATTGAATCACATTTAAATTTAATTAATACTAAGTCCAGCAAATGCCATATCCACATGAAAGAATAATTAAAGTCCAAGTCCATTTAAATAATATACATTTTTTCCAAATGTCACTTGGCAATAAAATTTGGAATGCTCAATCATCCACTATACATATCACAGGATATGAAAGGCTGAAAGAATATATATTTAAAATAAGTTACATCATCCCTTTTAGATCCATGAAACAAAGTACAATACAATAAGTGAAATCATCCATCATAATACATAAGAATAGAATGAAAGGAAATTCAGACAAAGAATTCTAGCCACGGCATCAATGGACATATCTCAATGGTAAAAGTAAAAAGCACTACCACCTAACCATGTGATAACCCAAAAAGGCCCTCTCCCACCATGCTAAGGAGATAGTCTCAAGTCCCAAACAAGATATCAATCCAAAAATCAAAAGTAATCTCTAAGTCCAAGAAACCCCAAAAGTAATCTAACTCAAAGGTTCCAAGATAAATTGACATCTAAACTCAGAGGCAAACACAGACACGTGGAAAACCTACTATGTAATTGAGAAAGTGTCATCACACAAATCAATGCTAGAATTACCCTGGTAGTCTAACTTGACCTTGGCCCCTTAGTGACTCTATTAGGCACTAGTATCCTCACGTACTAATAAGGCATACTAACAATGCATGGTTGCAACCAAGCATTCTCTCTACTCCCATCCTAGTCTATACTAGCACTTGAGGCATGGATGAGAACATACAAAGACTCTTATTAGGTTCATTTTACCCTCATTTAGTGTAGTATTTTCACTTATTAAACAACTGACAATGGGTTACCCTGGCAATCACTTAGGGCCCTGGCCTCCATTGCAAGCCACTTCTTGACATTACATATGGATAACCTATTCCAAGCTCATAAAAGTATAAATCAAAGAATCACAAATTTCACCTTAACGCTATAGAAGTGACTGAAAAGAATCAAAAGATAATTCACAATAGCACATCAATTCTCTACAAGCAACTAGAAAGCATCTCAAAAATACTGATCAAAGACTCAAAAATGGTTAAGCCAAGTATGTCATAACATCCATCTCATTATCCCACAAGGGCACTGAAAGAAATAACTAGCAATATAACCAAACTCATCATATAGCATACCAACACATTACCATGGTTGAGTTAAAAAGATCAAGATCAAGATTAGCATAATACCACAATCAAAAAACTCCCAAGCCTCTAGTAAACATCCTAAAATTGGTCAACACTCTAGTCAACCCAAACCCAAAACATAGACAACATACAGATAACATAGTGTAGGTCTCATAGTTTGGTTTGATTTTGAAAACATATTGTTGAGTGAACAGTAAGGTTTCAGTTTTCATTTCAATGTATGTTTCAAGTAGATGAGATTCACAGTTTACCCTTACAAATTAACCCATTCTTATATTCAAATAAAATATAGAATTACCCCTATTTGATTTTAAGTCAATTTTCTAAAATAATCTAAGGATAATTATTTATTTAAATTATTAAAATAATAACTATTGATCTTCCAATAAAATAATTTTAGTTTTATTAAAGTCAATATCATTATTAATAAAATACATCTAAAATCCATTAGATACTTCCATTTATTAATTAAATTAATTAATAATTATATAAAACAATAACTATACTAATTTTTTATTTTTATTTTTTTTTGGAAAAAGAGAGGTAAAAACTTTATTGAAAATTAGAACTGAATACAAAACATCAAAGGGCTAAAGCCCCAAGAAACACCAAGGTCCCCAAAACCAATACCACTAAAAACATCACTCCCCAACACCTCCATTATCATCTACTAGAATCCTCTCCAAGTCTTGACATAGCTCATATGGCATTTGCCCCTACTCATCAATCTTTCGGCCATCTATAGCTTTTGATGCCCATTTTGCCAGATAATCAGCCGCCCTATTCCACTCCCTCAGAATATGGACATAAGACATTGAATCCATTAAAGAACTAACTTGTAATATTTGTTGCACTAACTTAGACAACTGCCAGCTAACATTAGAAGTCTTCCTCTCAAGAAGCATATTGACTAGTACCTAAGATTCAACCTCACAAATCACCTTCCGCCATCCTAGAGCATAGGCTCACTTTAAATCATATAGGATAGCCAAGCCTTCCATCTTGTTAACAGTTTGTATCCCTTTATTGGCCAAGAAAAAAAAAACCACAGATCTAGAATAGTCCCTTCCAATCCCACCGATCCCAGTCAAACCTGGATTACCCCTGGAAGAACCATCTGTATTAACTTTCAAAACACCCTCTGGAGGGGGTAACCATTTCCTCATCCTTTGATCTTTTTTCTTCACACGTCTCCCTCTTCTGACGCAAGCTGAGGTTGGAGATATCTTCTCTACACCAAACCTCCCAACGATCTTAGCATCTCCTTTCTCCAGAGGCAACACAATCTCACTCTTGGATTCAACAGTTTCTTGGAGCATTCCCATAATTCTAGTTCAAACCTATTGAATCCCCAATTCTTTGCCTCTAAAGATTCTATGATTCCTTTCCAACCAAAATTTCCATAACAAGAAGATAGGACCAGCATACCAAACATCATGCAGGAAAGGAGCCAATGAAGGGGGCGTTCCCATTCTCATCCAAAACTCTGCCAAGGAGGAGGCATGAATGCATGGGCATTTCCAAACATCCCACCAAAAATGCCATATTTGCAGGGTGAAGGAGAAAAGAAAGAATAAATGTTGTACATCTTCCTCCCTACCATCACAGAGAACACACCTCGAAGGACCATAAAAGCCCCTCTTCTGAATATTGTCCCAAGTCAAGCATCTATTCCAAACTAAAGTCCAAATGAAGCAATTACACTTTGGCCAAGAGAATATATTCCAAACTTTCTTCCACCAGTGAACCTCCCCTCCTAACAATTATTGAGAGAGCAGCTTTTGATACCCAAAAGACACAGTGTAGACACCCTTATGATTAGGAGACCAGGCCAGAACATCACTATCCATAAGGGCGCTACAGTCATGACAAGAAAGAATGTGATAAATCTTAGCGCATTCTACTTCCAACCCAAAGATAGATCACTCCCATGGGTTCTTCCATCTTACCTCCACCAACTGTCCCTAAAGGAAGGACTTAAAGTCACTCACCTTAGTCCATCCAGCTTCACAAAACCTCTAAGACAATAAGTACAAATGAGGATATTGGATGACTATGGGAGGATGACCATCCCAAGAGTCATGCCAAAAATGTACCTCTAACCCCCTCTTACAGATCCAGAATAGGCCTCCCTTTATGAGCGTAGCCCCCTTCTTGAGAGTAGTCTAGATCATCAAGCCTTTCCCTATCAAGCTATGCCAAGGGATATCCTTCTATGGGATCCCAAAGAAATACTTATGAGACAAAATTCTGGCCCACACCTGGTCCTATTCCACACACCATCGCCAATAGAGTTTAGCTGCCAGTGCAATACTAGAAATCGATGACTGTCGAAGGCCAAGACCACCAAACCTTTTTGGACTACAGACAACCTCCCACTTGATAAGACTCCACTTTGTTGAAGATAAATTTCTAGCCCATAAAAATTGTCTAGTTAAGGAATCAAGGTCCCTAAAAAATCTCATTGATGCCACCTAAATCATACACCTATAGAGGGGGAGAGCCTGCACCACAGATTGAAGCAACTGGACCCGACTAGCAAAAGATAGTCAACAATGGGTCCAATGATTCACTTTATCTCAAAACTTATCCAAAATAAATTGCCATGATTCCTTAGACTACCTACCAACTAAGATAGGGATCCCAAGATATAGCAGTGGGAGGGAACCTGAGAATATGAACAACTCTTCACTGAATGAAAGTGGAATGTTGAAGAAAAAAATGGAAGACTTACTCTTGTTGATCAATTGTCCTGAAGTAGCTAGATAAACATCCAACACCTTACACATATTAGAAGCCTCCTTAATGGTAGCCATGCCCATCAACACTGTACCATCCACAAACTAGAGTTGAGATTGAATAGGAAGACCCCCTCCCCATTGCCAACCCTAAATGAAGCCCTCTTCAACATTCCTTTTAATCAACCATCCCAAACCTTCCACCAAAATAAGAAATAGGTAGGGAGAAAGAGGGTCCCCTTGCCACAAACCACAAAAGGCCCCAAAGAGATTAGAATGTTCCTCATTGATTAAAACTAAAAAAGAAGTTGAATTTACACAACTCATAACCCAGCGAATCCAATCCTCCTCAAAACCAAAGACACCCAAAACCTTCTAAAGAAAGGACCAGCGAACTCTATCATAAGCGTTGGCCATGTCTAGCTTGATAAACATAGCCTTGTCTTTGGAACTAGCCATGGAATGAATAGCCTTAGTAGCCACAACCACCCCATCCAGAATCTAGTGGCCCTCTACAAAGCCACTTTGTTCTTCAGAGATTAGCACTGCAAGACACTTTTTTAGCCTTTCCACAATCAACTTAGAAATAATTTTATAAGTTACATTGCATAGAGAAATAGGGAAAAATTGACTTAGCCAGTTAGCCTTCTCCCCCTTGGGGATGAGAGCAACAAAGGTAGAGTTTAGGGTGGGAAGCATTTTCTTATTCTTCTGGGATTCTTGAACAACTGCCAGTAAATCTAATTTTATAATGTCCCAAAATTCCTGGAAGAATTCAATCGGGAAACCATCTAGACCAGGAGCCTTTCCTTTTTTCATCTGGAAAACAACCTTCTCTAACTCCCCCAAAGATATTGCACTCATAAGATACTCTTTCATTTCCAAAGAGACTAAAGGCGGGATATAGGATAGGACCTGTGCCTCAGTAATCGAGTTCCCTTGTGATTCCTCCCTAAATAAAGAGGTGAAATACTGCATAGCTTCATTTAAAACATCCTGAGTAGAGGAATTAACCTCCCCCCTATCAATAACCAAAGATGATATAGAATTACCATGTTGTCTGGTTTTCACCAAATTGAAGAAGAAGGCAGTGTTCTTGTCCCCCTCCTGGAGCCACTCAATTTGAGCTTTTTGTTTCCAAAAGATTTCCTCTCTCATCTGCCACTCCTCCAAATTTTTTAGAGCCTTGGCTTCCTCCCACAACAAATTCTCCAACACTCCATCCTCCCTAATCAACCTGGTAATAGTATTCAACTCCACTTGAGCCTCATATTTCACCTGGAAAATGTTCCCAAAGCACTGTCGGTTCTATCGTTTGAGCTAATACTTAACATATCATAGGAGCTTGGAAAAGGTATACATTGCTATCCCAAAAGTAGGCCTACAAATCCTTCCACCATTCAGCTACACAACCATAAAGATCTGGGTCCCTAAGCCACATGAGTTAAAACTTGAACGGTCTCCTCTGAGGCAAATGGGCTGATGAAATGAGAAGCTTAATAGGCCAATGATCTGAACCTCTCCAATCTAATAGCTCAAACCTGGAAGACCACAATCCTCCCACCCAAAAATAGGAAACCATAAAGCGGTCTAATCTTTCAGCAATGCATTTGTCACCCACCCCTCTATTGTTCCAGGTGAACTGACCATTGCTAGGCTTGATATCCACAAGATTGAGTGTTGGCATATTATCCCAAAGAAAAATAGAAGAGGGCTCCAATCTTGCATTACCTCCCCATTTTTCAGATAAGTCAAGAATAGCATTAAAGTCCTCAGCTATAATCTACTGCTGGTAAGGAAATAAACTATGAACCAAATGAATATTATTCCAGACTAGAAGCTTACTTTGAAATTCAACAAGAGCATAGACATTAGAGAAAAGGACAGATTCTCCTGACTCAATGCACAAAGCCACCATGGATAAGGAGGATTTGAAAGAAATCCATGACACTAGTTGAATCTTTCATGGGTTCCAGAGACATGCCACACCCCCTGAAGATCCTTGGGCTCTGATGCATTGGCATTGCCCACTTCTCCATAGTTTAGGTGCCATACTCATCATAAAATCCACAAAAACTTTAGTCTCCTAGAGAAAAAGAACATTCAAAGGGTCATTTCTAACTAATTCCCGAATAGCTTTTTGTCTAGGGCCATTGTTCAAGCCCCTAACATTCCAAGAACTAATGATCATTTTAGAGGAGTTGAGAAGTGGGAATCCAAGCTCTTTATAGAACCTGACTCCACTAAAGTCTCCCCTATCATCTTAATATTTTCCAAGTCCTTCTTACGTCCCATTTTAACATTTTTCTCTGAACCACTCTTCTTACCATCCTTTTGGAGAATGCCCAAATGAGAAGCAGATTTACCTCGCTTATCTATATCTGAAGCCGTACTCCTAGCAGGAAGAGCTGCACCCTCCACTCCTTGACCCATATCAACATTTGGATCTAGAATCATTTGAGTCCCTATATGCCCTTCCATGAAGATAAGCATGGTAGATTCCACATGAGAAATAGAAGGAGGGATGGAAGAACAAATCTCTAGTCCAAAATCTGTCACCAGTTGTTCTACATTATTTAATCTAAGATTAACTTCTTGCTGACCCAATTTGTCCAACACCTCAAACCTGTTAAAAGTATATAAACCCCTCAACATGCTTGCCCTCGCTAGCAGCAGGCTTCTTCCCCTTGTCAATACCCAAAGTGTTACGAGGAGGAGGTGCAGGCTGCTACTCCATTGACTTGGCCTTCGAACATCTTTGCACCAAGTGGCCATATTCGTGACAAAGGTGACATTGGAAAGGAATGGTCTCATAGTCTAGCTATTGCACCTAGGAATATGAGCCCACACACATTCCACCGCATCATGCAATGGTTTACTCAAATCTAGTTCCACACAAATTCGAGCAAAAGTCATTACTTTCTTTCCCAAAGTTTGTGTAGAAGGCCCCACTAGCTTCCCTATCATTGATGCAAGCATATGAAGAACATCCTCTCTACAACATTCTATTGGAAATCTGGGTAGCTGAACACACACCGAAACTTGATTTGGGAGCTCCTCAGAAGTGTTAAATCTTGCATGCCATGGTTTCACAAAAAGACCAGTCTAGTTATAAAAATAAGGCCCACCATCGAAAACCCTATTACGATCAGCGAGGCAAATGAATGCAATCATGAAGAAATTGTTTGCAAGTAGTGTGACCTCCATTTCACCTTTTGGTTCCCAAACTCTCCAAGCCCAATTCTCCAAAAATTGGAGAGAAACTCTCAATCCCAAAAACTTGCAATATAGCGAATGTTTGCAGTAATACTCGACATCCTCGACGATCATTTCAAATGTTATAACTAATTTGGGTCTCCCTTTGCATCGTTCAAGGCAACCATTAATCTTTGTGATCCATGATCCTCCCGGTGGGCATGAATCCACAGCATCAGTATTCTGAGAAAAAAGGGCGTTCTCAAAAACCCTAGCCTCCTGTCCCACCATGTTCAAATCCTCCATAACATGCGATACTTCAGTAGGTGATGTCCTAGAGGACCCACCCTTCACCATACCCACACTTAGCCCTGGTCAATCCGCAGCAATGGGATTTGACCAAGCTCTCCTATTGACCTGCATGGTGTTAAACTCTCCCACAATGATCACTCACAACCGACGGACTAGTAAAAATGATGCCCAAAACTCCCCTACCCATGCAATAGCACCGTCTACCCTCCTGCGCGCACACAGTCCTAGCGATGAGGAGCTAGGGCACAGCTGCCCTAGCTCAACAAAAAATTGCAGATGCTCGACGCCATCTTGATTTTCTTCCATATTTTATTAATTTATAATGACTAACGAATTTATAATTAATTTACTATATTTAAATATATTTAAAATTTATTAATAATAAAATTAGCAATTAATAAAACTTTTTAATTAAATTAATAATTAACATTAATTAATAATAAAAATATAATAAAATATAATATATCAAAACCACCACCAACCATCCCAACAAAAGAAGTTGTCGTGCGGCCTGCCTACTACTGCAGGGCCTATGGCCGCAGTGGTACTCTGTGCCACTGTTGTCACAGGTACATCGGCAGGTTTAAAGGAGGGGGATGTGGGGATTTCCCACCCCCTTCCATTAATAATAAAAAATTTATATATATATATATATATATATATATATATATATATATTTTTTTTTTTTTTTTTATTTTTTTTTTTTATTTTTTTTTTTTTTTTAAATATTTTTTTTAATTGTGTTTTAATAAAAATTTATAAACAGAAACCCCCACTTGAATAATTTTATTTTTTAAATAATAATTTTTTTAATACAGCAATACCTTGATAGGGAAAATACGACCAACCAGTCTAATTTTTAAGTTAAAATTATCTTTTTAATTAAAAACCCTTCCTAGTTTAAATCTAATTAGTAAAATTACTGAACGAGGATTCTAAGATATTTTAATCTCTACATATACAGAAGAAATCAACATGCATACCAGTAATTCCAAATTAAAATATTCATCACAAATAAAATTAAATAAACAATTCATAGTCACGAAGAAGATAGGAATAATAAAGAACATAACTATCTGGGTCAATCAAAACACAAGAATCTACCTGGTTCTAATGCTAAAATCACAAACACCCACAAAAAATTTTGAGAGAAATTTCTTCCCTCAAAACCTTCTCTCTTCAAAAATTCCTTCTCCAAAATTCGTGGTCCTTCAAAAATGAACCCTCAATTGTCAATAAGGAGTTCTCTCCTAAATTTGGGGCACTAATTGTGTGATCACCCAAGAGGACTCCTTGCTCACACCTCTTTAACAATTTATTGTCCTTCTTTTAATATTTTCATGCACGCTTTATGCAATTAAAAATATCTTTATTAAATTTACTTGCTTTATCTTTTTAATTAATTTATTATATTTTAATCTGGTGCATACTTTATGCAATTAAAAATATCTTTATTAAATTTACTTGCTTTATCTTTTTGATTAATTTATTATATTTTGATCTCATGCACACTTTATGCAATTTTAAAACTCTTTAATAAATTAATATCTTTTTCACTCTTTAATTTACTTTTGAAGCATTAATTGATAAAATATTTATTAACTTAAGTAATAATAATATTTAGCATTTATTTAAAAATGATCTTCTAAATTTATTATTATTAAATTAAATTAATATTATTACACTCTAAAATTAGACTCATAATTTTATCTTTAAATTTAATTTTGTTTATTTAATTAATTTCTCAATCAATTAAATATAATTAAATATAAAAAATATCATAATAATTTTTCATTAAATTCAATCATTAATTTAATTATTTAATCTGACTTATTTAATAGAAATATCACCAAAGACCTATAGGATGAAATACGAAAATACATCATAAAAAAACACATACAAGATCAAACTATAGGGTTATAATCACGAATTTATGTCATATGACGCATTCGAAAGGTAATCAACTCAGATACTTGTCCTAATTTTCTAAGACAAATGGTTTAAAGGTTAGGATTTGGACTCAAGAATTTATCTCCCCTCTCTTACCATTGAGATAATGCGATAGGGTACGCTCATCCTAGCAATTCAAAGAAGTCGATACCCGGTACCTACAATTTGCATAAAATCCATGCATGTACAAACACATATATACTAAGCTAAACAGGCAATGGTAGGAAGTGGTGCATTGTGTAGATCCCGACTAGTAGGTGACTATGACTCCCTTCCTTAACCACATCAGAAATATCATACATAAAGAAAATATATATGCACACCATACACTTGCAGTATGGGGTAAGTATCTATAAGAAAACACATATGATAATCCATCTAACTAATCATCATTAATAACTAAAATCATTGTAATAATAATCATGCATACATGAAGTATAGAGTACCAAGTAGTCTCATCATAAAATCAACTAAATATGAAATAATATCTAAAAATCTCAAAAATAATGCTACTAATCATCAAGCATAAAACTAGCCTAAAAGAATTTGGCAATAATAACAAAATTGTAAACTAGGTGTAGGCACTCCACCCCCCAAGACTTAGGCTTGCTCTTGGAAGCCTACAAGAAAGGTAAAGCTAAAGAACTCACTGTGCAAGTCCCATTGGACCCTTTCCCCCTATAGGAGGATATGACTCCACTGAGAACACTCTCTAGATCTACCCATGTCTCCAACCATAGGTTCGGAAGCTGTGGGTCTCTGGTCTGAGAATTGTGATTTCCCTTGAGGGCAATGGGATGACTTGTGTTCACATTGTTTGCTTGAGAAACATTCTCTGTCAAAACTTCTCTGCACTCTAGGTGCACTAAACTACTGAACACTACCCCCACTAGGATAAGATTGAATACTTTGAGATGGTTGGTCATACTAGTTGCACTTATTGTGCTACGCATTGTGATAGTTCTTAGAGATAGAACTACCATCACCACTCTAAGTTGGAGGATAAGATCCTCCCTGCTATTGATTACCTCTAGGAGGAGGTTTCCTACTACCACCTAAGTTGTGATTACCCTTAGATCCTGACACTATAGGTGCTCCCACAAAACTCCCATGTCCTAGGTTAACACTCTGCTCTACAAGGATGGCTCGATGTACTACATCTTTCAAGGTTTTAGGTTCAAACACCTTAACACCCCCAACTAGATGGTTGTTCAAGCCTCTGATGAAATGTTGTGCCAACTATGCTAGGTTATCACTAATTCTTGAATAGGGCATGAGCTCATAGGATTTGCACTCATACTCTACTATGGTCATATTAAACTATCTTAGGTTGTGAAATTCATCAGCTCTCTATTAGTTCCATTCCTCTGGTAGGAACCCCTCATGGAAGTTTTCCAAGAATAACTCCCATGTGACACTGTTCATGTTTATACCCAGTTTCTTGTCTTAGATAGTCCAACAAGTGGCTTCAAAGAGCTCCAGGTTGGTATTAGCAAACCTGGCTTTTACATTAATGTCAAAATCCTGAATAGCAAAAACCCTATTAAGAGCAATAAGCCACTGCTCAACTACATAACCTAAACACATATGATAATGATATGACATTTGTGCAACATCAAAGACAATACACAATTAATCAATTGTATCTAACTACTCTTTATAATTTTTCACCTCATTCATCTCTCTTTTATTCTCTCTCTTCCCTTACCATAAGTATGACTTGATTCATACTCCCACTAAGGTGGGGGACAAATGTATCATCTTATAATGTAAGAAGTTCTATTTATGGTCTTTTATCCCTCCTTAGTGTAGTTTGATGTATTAGGATATCCTTTTGCATTTAATTACTTAAATCAAGGTCCTTTATTCTTCTAACCTTTCTCTCAAAACTCTATGTTAGCACCAATTTATATGTGTGACTTCCCATCTATTCCCCCAATCACGCTAATCATTCTTTAAAGCATTTTCAATAATTTCCCCTCCATATATATCCATATTTCTCTGAACCTGTAATATTTCTTGGATCTAGAGCTCATTTATGGGTCCTACCACCTTTAGACGGGAAAATATTTTTCATCCCTTGCCCAAATGTTTTTTCTAAGAAAAATTGGAGCCCAGTTTCAAATATTGATTTTCCCTCCATCTTAAGTCATCCCTTCTCGGGGTTTTCTCTAAAATTGCTATAAAAGAAGGCATTCTACCCTAATTTCATCATTCAATACACATAAAATCTATCAATTCTCACACTCTCAAGGTGAATTAAAGGAGTTCTTAGGAGAAAAAATAATCAAGGTGTCCATTCAATCATTCAATACTTTCATGCATTCAAGTTCTTCCATCTATCATTGTGGCATATGGAAAGCTTCCACAAACATAAGGGTTTGTCTTACATGATTTCATATTGGTTTTTATGTTGATTCAAGGCTACTATATCAACATACTTGATCACATGTCAAACTTAATTACATCAAAATTTCTATGATATTCAACATTTTTATATTTGATTTTACTACATACTAGCATTCCTTTATAAATATTTGTTTCAATAGAAAACTGATTCCTCAATTAGGGCTTGATTGAGGAAAGCCCCTCCACCCAAAAAGAATCCATTTTCATTGTGTGGAAGTGCATATATATAGGTTTTCAGAGTGGTGAGTATAGATCAACCTCAAACTTAACCCAAGTCATCCTTGACCTAGGAAATTTTCCTTGACCCTCCAAGTTGTCCCTGACCCTCTAGGTTTTCCTTAATCCTAAGGCCCTTAAATGTTTAACTAGTTCTCAGTTCCCAGATCCAGCTATATTTCCATTTTAGACTCAAACTAACAAACCATTTTAAGGTTTGCATCTTGGTGAGAATATTTCTCCTTTTGTCATTCCTATATCTTACTTTTTTCTTCTCTTGATCAGATTCACATACACTTTACCATATCTTCATAACCTAGGGATCAAATCCAAGGATAAGCCTCCAAAATTTTGAGTTTGAGGTCACATGATTTAGTTCTTTTTCTTTAGAGGCTTTAGTCAGATATACTTTGTGGGTTTGGTCTCTTCCTCTTGATCTCTCAATTGTGAAGGAGATAATGCATCCTATTTTATCCTTTACAAATTGAAAATAATTTTTTTTTTTTAAATTACAAATAAATAATTTACCATTAACTCCCCTTACTGAAATGACCAAATTAACCCTTCATATATTAACATTTTCCTTATTGTTTTCCCTAATTGCACAAAGGCAAAGAACCTATTTATCGCTGTAAAAATATGATAAAAATCACTACCATCAGTCCAAAAAAAGATATAAGTCAAAGGTTTTCCCTGGATAGTTGCATCATTTTGATGCACTAGACAAGAAGAAGGAGAAATTACCCCACCCTTCTCTAAGAGAAACTAAAAATATAGGTCCCAATCAAATGATGGGACTTGATTACAACAAACTTCAATCCAACTAACTAGTTCAACATAGTCAATAAATTGTCAACTAATCATTTGTCTTCATCTAATAAGACAATAGAAACAACATGCTCCTTACCGATACTAGCATCATGAACATCAACATCAACATCTTCATGTTCATCTTATTATTTCTTGGAACAATCACTAGAGCAATAAAAACACTCTTCATTTGAATAGCAAAGAACAAAATGTGTGTAGATATCGTATTCATACTTTTTCCCTTATCCTTTCTTTTACCAGCAACCAAGGATAATTTTGCCACAACTTCAAATCATGCAACACTAGTATCTTATAAAGTCTCGGTACTGCCCATATATTATTATAAATTAATCTTGCATGATAAATTCAACTCATCAAACAATTTTCTATAATCAACAGCATTGTTATCCAACCTATCCAAGTGCATAAAATTTCCCCACTTTAAATTTGAGTGAGGCTTAGTATTACCAATCTCTAATACAACCAAATAACTAAGGTGTTGTTTATAGGACCATACAATTACCTATCTAGACCACAAAGTATTTATCGTACCTCTAGTAAAACAATTAAGGCTTATTGCCATGCGAAGAAGACACCCAACATCCTACCTTGATATGTCTCTATCCCATCTTGTTGCAAGGGATACCTCTTGGCCTTATGCTTTCATATGTGTGTGTGTGTGTGTGTGTGTGTGTGTGTGTGTGTGTGTGTGTGTGTGTGTGTGTGTGTGTGTGTGTGTGTGTGTGTGTGTGTGTGTGTGTGTGTGTGTGTGTGTGTGTGTGTGTGTATTATTCTTTGAAATGATTAGCTTCCTCCATGGAACTCTCTCCTAGCAGGATTGTGTCATCAAAAAATTGTTGGTGCATAATCTTGGATATTTCATTGGTAACTTTGACTCCTTTTATTCATCCATTTGATTGGGTCATTTTTATGGCTCTTCCAAATGTTTTAGCCATTATGATAAATAGAAATGGGGATATAGGGTCACCTTGTCAAATACCCCTTGATATATTGAAAAAAACTTCCAAAGAACCATTGATCAATATTGATATCATAGGTGTGTAAATGCAATTGAAGATTAGATCGACCCATTGATGAGAAAATACAAATTCTCTAATTGTTTTACATAGGAATCTCCAGTCCATCTTATCGTATACTTTACAAATGTTTAGTTTCATTAACATAAATGATTCCTTATTGATTTTTGTTGAGTGAATAATTCCTTGGAGAATGATTATACCATCATAAATAGACCTATTAGGGAAAAAACTAGTGTGTTCTTGTGATATTAGTTTATATATGACAATTTTAAGCCTATTTTCCAACTTTTATAGATGGTGTTATAGAGTGCTATGGCCTAAAATTTCCAGTTGATTCTAAATTTGTATTTTTAAGAATTAGAGCTAGGAATGTATTATTAATTTCTTTCAATAATATTCTGGAATTCCTAGTTGCTTCTATAGCTTCCCATAAATATTTACTAAAAATATCTGAACAAAACTGAAATAAAAGGGCCTAAAATCCATCCGGACCCAAAGATTTGTTAGGATTAAGTGAGAAAAGAGCCTCTTTGATTTCCTCCAGAGATAATTTTTTATTGCGATGCTTATTGTCTTCATCTATTAGTATCCTAGGAATTGATTTAATCATTTCATTTTGTGCCCTGAGGTCTGAATATTCATTATTGTTTAGTGTATCTAAGAAGTGTTTCACAAAGGTTTCTACTATTTCAGTCAAATTTGAAAACTCTTGACCTATATGGTTTGAATTTTTTTTATTTGATTTATGTTTCATCTGTTGAGGGTACGATCATGAAAAAAAAGTGCATTTCTATCCCCCTCCTTAAGCCAAGTTTCCCTTGACTTTTGTTTCTTGTATATTTCTTCTTTAGCCAATAACATTTATTGTTTGGACAAAAGTTCTTTTTCTTTAAAGAAAATTTTGTTGTCCATTCCATTGTTTTATTACATCTTTATTTTTTTTTTTAACTTCCTCTTCATTGTTTAATTTTTCTCAGAAGATATTTTTGAAATGTTTTTTGTTCCATTTAATAATTTTTCTTTTTAAAGTTTTTTATTTTGCCATAAAGAAGAACATTTTTTAGCATTTGAAAGGATTTTAGATTGGTTTATATTGTTCTAAGATTTTCAATTGGATGGGGAAGTGGTTTGAGCCTGCAAAGGGTAAGATAGAAGCATTCCAAGTAAAGCTTATTGCATTAATTTCTCCTTTAAAAATAAATCTATCAAGTCATTATGTGATATAACAAAAAAATTCCTCCTATTATTCCAAGTATAAATGTCATTGGTTGTTGAAATATCTACTAGGGAATTCTCCAAGTACCAATTTTTGAAATCAATCATGGTTTGTGATTCCTTTTTTATTCCTCCTATTTTTTCATTTCGATTTGAAATTGCATTGAAATCTCCTCCTAGTAAGAAATTCAAATGAGGATTTGAGTTCATATAATCACTTATTTATGTCCATGTTTCCTTCTTCTTTGTTGTAGGTGTGGGTTTGCATACATTAATAATATTAAATTGAATATCACTCTTGCAACTTATTATTCTACCTCCCATCCAATTATTCATATTTGTGTGGAATATAAAGTCTACCTTTCTTGGATCCCATATAATTCCCAATCCACCTGAAGCTCATGTTGATTTAGTTAATTCACATTTCCATAGGCCAAATTTCCTTTTGAAGTGTTCACCTTCTTCTTTGTTGAGTTTTGTTTCTTGAATTAGAATAATTTATGAATCAAAAATGTTTAAGTTGTGCTTGAGTAAGCACTTCTTGTTAGGGGCATTTATGTCCCTAACATTCCATTAGGTGAGCTTCATGGTTTCATGGGAAGGCTCTTCCTCTTCCCAACTTTATGGATTTTGTTGATCGTAATTTGATCCTCAGCTTGATCTATAGCATTTCTTAATTTTCCTAGACTTTTCCAACCTCTTTTTCTACTAATTTTACCACATCTTGGTTTTTCTATACCTTCCAAATTGGCTATTATACATAGATTATCTAGATTTTTATTTGCATTGTCAATGCTTACTGCTATTGATGCATCTTCTTGGTTTTCTTCTTCTTCTCTGATTTCATCCATGATTTTTTGCTTCATTGGATTTCCTTATTATGAGTATATCCTTCCTCCTTATTTTTCATGTTAGTTTTATCAAGATTTTGGTCTATTGCTCCTTGAGTTGGACTTTGAAATCCAAACTCTTCCCAATATTGGATATTGTTTATGTTTCTTTGTTTTGCATCTTCTATGCCCACTTGTTCACAACTTTTGATTATTTTATTTACCTCAACTTGGATATTAATTTCTATATTTTATTTCCATTCTTTTTTTGTCTATATAGATGATTTTGGTTTACTATCTTCAAAGATATTTTTCTCCTTATCAGGAGTTTGCCAAAATTTGTAAAGAAACAAATTTGATCTTTTTTATTTTCCCTTTTTATAACTGGTTATTGTACTTACTTTTTTGTTGATTCTATTGATTTTAGGGGTTTTGATATCTTCTTTCTGGTTATTCATATTTTCTTTAACTTCTTTAATTGAATTATCATTATTAACTTCCTTTTCTACATATTTTGATTCTTTATCCCATTCTAGCTTATCTTGGTGATTCACATTAACCATAGCCACAATAGAATGAAATTTAACAGTGTTAATCAGTTTATCTTCCTTGGTTATGTCATTTGGATCTTGGATTGAGATCCTTAGATTCTCATATTCTTTATCAACATCACTCTTCTACTTTGAGACCTTAGTTGGGTTTCTAATACCCTTCCTTGTTCTTTTGAGTTTGCTTCTGTATTTTTTCCAAGGAAAACCAATCTTTCTTGATTCAATTCCAAGTCCTAAATCTCTATTTCTTCTAGTATTCCATTCATTTTCTTCTTTGATTATTTCCTCATGATAGTATCCAAGTGTTCTTTGTGAGATTCTTTCCATAAGATGAGTTGATATCCTATATCATTTTGTAAAAGAATGATTTCATTGATACATTGTTTGTATTTTCTGAAGCAATATTTTATATCTTCTAAGAAGATGTTATGCTTTAGACAATGCTCACATTGTTCCAATCTTCTAACCTTTTATTCATGCTTATAATTAGTTTATTTTAGATTCTCTTCTATATCCCCTTCCATGTCTATTCTCTATTTTTCTTCTTTGTGATCCCCTTCTATAATGTTTCTAAGAACTTGTTCCTTGACAGTGTTTGTTTGTAATTCTTCCCTTTCCTTTAATATCTCTCCCTCTTCTATTTCATAACTTATAATGTTCCTAATCTATTGGTTATGAAAATTTTGAGGTTCTATGGCAACTTCTTTGAGATGAATGGGTTCAAGAGAAAATTATTTTCTTTTCTTTAGATTAGGTAATATTTATCAAGATTTGAATATCTTATTTATCATTTTCCAGTATAGAAATATTCTTAAAAAAACCTTTAAAATTAGAATAATATAATTCATACTATGGTTTTTTTGTAGTAATATTGAGTTTGCCTTCAATAGAGGATCCTAAATTAATCTTAATAAGTAACCTAATTTCTCTCTTATCTTTATCATTCGTGTCCAAAACGAAAAACACTCATAAACATGATCCTATTTTTTCCAATATTTGTGAGTGAAGGATTTCTACTGGAGTGTTGTTAATTACTATCCATATTGGAAATGATTGACGATAAATAGTTTTTCATTAATTTTTGGTTTCCATAGAAAAAAATTGTAAAATAGCCCTTGTAAAAGCATTATGGTGTTGATAGAATCTCTTCTCTAGTTTGTATTTTTTTATAGTATAGATATACTAAGCAAGGAGATATCACAAGGATACTTACATATTCCCAATCGAAGGTTTCCATTCATTCCCCTAGTTTGGGATTTTGATTTTTGGGCCCATTCCATAAAACATAGATGTCAAAATTTTGGCATTCTTGTCATTGATCCTCACTAATTTTGTCGTTGATGATGATGGTATTACCTTGTTTCTTTTGTTGACAATCTTGAGTATTAGGCAAACCTCCATCATTTGTATTGGCATCTTCTTTTTTATTAATGTTTTATTTTTTATTTTGTTGGCAGTCATTCTTTACTTCCTCTCTATATTCCTCTATCTCCTTTTGCAAACCCCAAGAATTTGGATTTCTAGGGCTCATATCCTTAACAATATTTGGGGAGAGCCTATTTTGATTGTTGCAGGATAAATTGGGATATTTGGGATTAAATTGGCTTTGACTAAGGTTTGAGTTCCACACTCCTAAAGGGATATTGTTGACCTCAAATATTGATATAGGTTGCATTGCTCTATATACAAAAATTGCAGGAAATTCTAGGGCCTTAGGATTTACCTTACGATTTTTTGAGAATTTGTAAAACTTACCAAGTAAAGGTTTCACCAGTTGATAAGCCCAATTTTGATTGGGATTTGTTCTATCCTTCATTTCATATTTAGTTTTTGTAAAGTAATATGCTTGTTGCTTGCACGGTTATTGCTATGATCTTCTATCATCTTTGATTGAAAGGTTCATGTTTTTGTTGATATTGATCTTCTTTGGTTTGAGAACTTGTTGTGTGGATTTGGCATTGATCCTATTCTTTTGGTATTTTTGTTTCCAATAGTCTTCCATCCTTCTCTTATCCCAGTCATAGGTGTTTGTTTCCCTAAAGTTTTCCATGAATCGCGGATGGCTTGGGTTTCTTTGGCTATATAGATTTTCCCTAATGGTTGAGTATTCTTTGATTTACATGCTTAGGTAATTTCTTCTCCCTTGATTTCAGGTAGCCTAGAGAGTAATTATGTTGGAAGTTTATTGGAAAACTCAAATACTAAGAGGGGGGTGAATCACGATCACTAAAACTTTTATCCTTCAAAATAATTTAAATGTATTCACCACATAATCCATCTCATATCTTGTTTATGCATAACATAACTTTAAACTTCAAAATCTGAAATAAATCTAACTCTATATCACATTCATCAACATAAAAATATAAAAACATTACACGAGATAATTTGGTTACCCAGAAACCCTCCAAGGTGAAGGTAAAATTGGGGTGGGGATGACACCCACAAATATTCACTACTATAGTAACAAATTTCCCCTGTTAGGGCTACAAATTTGATCACTTTTGATGATCTACCCTATAAGGGGTCTGCCTTGTTAAGATCTTTACAAGACGGTTACGTTTGCCTTGATTAAAGGATTTAAAACTCACAATGAAGTAAGAACTATGTTAAGAGATTTACCTTGATTCACTTGCCAAAATGATTCAGGACCTAATCCTTCAGTCTACATTTATAATGTTGATTACGGATCTTCTCTTTCCACACTATGATCTAATATCCTATCTGATATATGTTTACTCTACTCTTCACTTCTTCACTCGGTCGTAATACTCTATTACTTCACAACTTCACTTGCAACCTCCAAAACCTACCTCCTTTGCATACACATTCGCAACCCTTCGCATCCATAATTGAAATAGGGTTTGGATCTACCTTTAAAGAAACAATTGTAGAGTCTTATAGAATATAATCAATGAACTAGATGTTTCCTTTTAAGCCTCTTCATTTGATTGGTTATCTATCCTTCATAGGGATGGATGATCTATGTCAAAATATGTAACAACCTCTATAGAAAACTCTACAATCATTAAATATCATTTACATGTTGGCTCAAAATAGTTTACCTCAAATTTTGTACCATTTTAGACATTATTATTCAAACTGTGTTACTCAACACATATTTTCTTTGATGCTCGATCATAATTGTTCTTCCTATTGACACTTGGCGTCAACTAGCTTGGCACCTTATGTATGAAAACATCCTCTTTCTCTTCTTTTCTCAGCATTAATTGAACTCGGCTTCCATAGGAATACTCAGCAACCATAGAATTTCTCGGCTCATATAGAGCTTGACATATAGAAGATTATTTACAAGTCTTAACAAATACATGAATCTACCTATATAGAGTGACTCAGTCACAGTGATGACTGAACAACTTTTCCTTCTATATTACTAAGTGTTTGACAATAATAGACAATAAAACTAGAGAGATTAAAAATCTCCCTCTTTAACATTAGTGGAAAAAACACTTTGTCATGATTACATCATTACAACATAATTCAAAAAATGATAGTACTCCCCCTAAGCCTATGACTAGGTCCATGTAGGACTACAAAAAAATTGCACTCATATATACAATACATATATTACATGACTCAAATTTTTTGATGTTTCTTGGCATACCTTTGTTATGACTCAAAAATAAAACTAACTACATTCCTAAAACATCAAATCAACTTTGTTAACTGATTAAATCACTTAAACTAAAACTAAATTATACTAACTTTAACTCTTAACTAACACTAATTAAAATCTAATATTTATACTACAAACTAACTCTACTAACACCTAAATCTAACTACCCTAACCCTTACCTATCTAACATTTAACAAAAATTAACCTAGCCCTTAACTAACCGTCCCACCCCACCCCACTAACCTAACCCGACTTGCATTACACTCCCTCCGCACCTTCCCCTACCCTAGCACTTTAATGCACTTGGCTTATTAAAATTGTCACCCAAGCTTTAAAAAAAGGCACCCAACTTTACCAAACCCCCCCTAACTGCCTAACCAAACATGTGGCCCAAGATAAGGCGGCCCCCAATATCCCTCACATGGATCAAGACTAAAGGTATACTTCCTAGATAGGTACACATGGGAGGAAGAAGAGAATGCAGGCCTGACAGCATTAAAGGCTCCCTCCAATCAAATTGAAGGTGGAAACTTCCATGTCTATCCTAATTGCATGGGGATGTGGTGGGGAAGGGGTCAACATAGTAAATGTGCCATAGGTCATATATGGTTATGCCTAGGGTGATGAGATTAGTAATTATAAAGTTTAGTGGTTGGGTTCTTAGGATAGGATAGGATATTTAGCTATTTATTTATTTTTTATTAATTTTTTTGATATTAATTAAATTCAATAAAGGACTTCAAAAGAGAATCTAATGAGAATATTCTTTGTTTCAACAAGGAATTAAATCATTTTTCCCATACAAAGGGCAGAGAGTTTTTGCTCAAAAATGATAAAAAAAATAATTTCAAGACCCGTATTTTTTTTCTAAGTGTTGAATTTTGAATGCAAGATATACTTTCTTGGCAAGGGGAAAATTATTATTATTATTATTTACCTTATTTTTCTAAGTATTGAATTATTAAATCTAAATAGTTAACCAAAGGGGACTTTTTTTTTTCTAAGTTGATTATAACATCGGGTTTAATGTTTTGTTTGAGTATTCGAATAGGAATATTATGCTTCCTAATAATTAAGAACATGAGAAATGAAAATGCCATTTATAAACACAAACATGTGCATCAAACACATGAATATACATATGCAAAAACCTACTTAAGAAATGAAACACAGCATGAACAAAACAAGCTTGAAGGATTCCTACCTTCACAATAAGGTTATGGCAATTAAAATTTGAGAAGAGATATCCTTCTTCTCCTTCAATTCTGACTTTTCTCTCTAAAACTAGAGGTTGGGTGAACACTCTTCCACTCTCAAATCTACCAATAAATAGGATCCCAACTCAACGACCTACAAAATGCAATAACTCCCCCCTTAACTAAAGGCTTCTAGAGTCTTCTAACTAAATCCTATCATTAAGGCTAACCTCAAGGTGGAGTTTAGCTTATCAAACTCATGATGAAACTTCAATTTCCATAATAAAGCAAAAATGGGATATGTGGGTGATCACAAAAGTCAACAAAAGGGACTAGAGGGGTAGAAAATTCCTCCAACCCATACATATACCCCCTAGGTACTTAGTTTTCATAATTTTTGGCCTCTAGGACTATTTAATGACTTGATAAAATGCTTGAAAATTTTAGACTTCCTAAAAACCCTAAGAATGCAAATTTATCACTAAACCTTGATTAGGGTAATTAATCTTGATTTCTTGACTGATTAGTATTAGGTCACTAACTTAGTCCAACTCAAATTTCTAAGTTACTCAGTTAGCCCTAACTATCATGTTGAAATTCATATATGATTCATGATTTTCAAGAGACACTATAAAATCAATGTTACAAAATATTAACACTTAATGATTATAGAATGATACAAACATTCAATTTATGATACAAAAGAAATACAAAACAACAGGGTCTGCATCTTTAATTACACTCAACCCTGGTTTTCATAAACGATACATAGGGTCCAGTTTTGATTCTCTATTAGATTTCTTGGCTAATAATCCTACACACTCATTTCACACATTAGTAGCTCGAGAAAATCACATATATATATATATATATATATATATATATATATATATATATATATATATATATATATATATATATATATATATATATATATATATATATATATATATATATATATATATATATATATATATATATATATATATATATATATATATATATATATATATATATATATATATATATATATATATATATATATATATATATATATATATATATATATATATAACTCATTTGGATAGTCACATAAATTAGAACATAAATATTTCATATAAATAACTATTTATCTCATCTATGTTCATATATTTAACCATTAAAAAAATTGCATAATCAAAGTGTTAATCATACTCCTAATTATGCATTTGCTTATTGCACTATATCATTAGTATGCATGTTCATAAAACATTAAATACATAATTAAACATCTCAAAGTAAAACATCACATGACATAAAATAACATAATAATGTCTAGTGTATCCAACAATACCTCAACATATCGAGTCATGAAGTGTCAAAATAACAATGTATCAATTGTAATATGATGGGTTGGGGCGAGGCCTCACAGTGGAAGTATTGACAATCTGGTGCCAAAAATGATGGTCACCAAGTTTAAGGTGAAGAGGCAGAAAAAACTGCATCCATACCTTATTGCTTGGGTGCAAGATGACCACAAGGTCATGGTCAATGAGTAGTGCTCAGTGAAGTTCAAGATTGGAAGCTACCAAGATGAGGTACTTTGTGATATCATATCTATGGACATATGTCATATGTTTCTAGGTAGGTTATGGTAGTTTGACAGGCATGTTACACATGATGGGCGAGCAAATACCTACACTCTAACCAAGGATGGAGTGAAACATAAGCTGAAGTCATTGAAGGAGAATGAAGAAAAGGTATGTAGTGTTGCTAGAATATGTTTTTTTGATGGAAAAGAGTTTCTCAAAGGTATGAAGCGTGAGCATGTGTGTTTTTCTATAACTCCAAAAGATAGTAAAGAAGAAGTAGAGGAGGTACTTATAGAAGTTGCAAATATGTTGGGAGAGTTTTTTGATATTGTATCAGATAATGTATCTAATGGATTGCCCCCAATGAGGAAGATCAGTCACCAGATGGATTTGATTCTAGGAGCTAGTTTCCAAACAAGGCAATGCACAAAATGACACCAGCAAAAAGTGAAGAGTTGAATAGGAAAGTTCATGAGTTGTTGCAGAAGGGGTTGATTTGAGAAGTCTAAGTCCATGTGTTGCACCAATCGTACTAGCACCAAAGAAAAATGGAGAATGGAGAATGTGCATAGATTCGTGTACTATCAACAAGATCACGATCAAGTATATATTTCCATTGCCAAGGATGGATGATATTATAGATTGTTTGAGTGGGGCTGAGTATTTCACAAAGATAGATTTGAAGAGTGGGTACCATTAGATTTGCATCAGAGCAGGTAATGAGTGGAAGACTGCTTTCAAGAAAAAAGGACTATATGAGTGGTTAGTCATGCCTTTTGGCCTAACGAATGCATTGAGCACTTTCATGAGGCTCATGAATGAGATACTAAAATATTTTTTGGGTAAGTTTGTCATTGTTTACTTAGATGATATTTTGATCTTTAGTAAGACATTGGAGGAGAATTTAATCCATATTCACAAGGTGTTTGATAAGTTGAGGGAAGAAAATATGTTGATAAAATCGAAGAAGTGTAGTTTTGTAAAGGAGTTGGTGTACCTGGGATTTGTAGTGTCAGCATAAGGTCTAAAAGTGGACCCAAAGAAAGTGAAGGCTATCCTTGAATGGCCTACTCCAAGGAGTGTGACAGAGGTAAGATCTTTTCATGGACTGGCTAGTTTTTACAAAATGCTCAAAAGAGGTCTTAGCAGTATTTATGGACCCTTGACTAAAACAATGAGAGGGGATATGAAAGAATTTAAGTGGACTGTAGGAGCAGATAAGAGTTTTAATCTATTGAAATAGAAAGTTATTGAGCAACCTATTTTAGCACTTCCTGATTTTAACAAGGTGTTTCAAGTAGACTGTGATGCTAGTGGTACTGCAATAGGAGTTGTTATGAGCCAAGAAGGTAGACCTGTTGCTTACTTTAGTGAGAAATTGAATGATGCCAAAAGAAAATATTATGTTCATGATCAAGAATTTTATGCTATAGTTCAAGCATTGAAGAAGTGGAGACACTATCTTCTTCCTAAGGAGTTTGTTTTGTATACTAATCATCAAGCTTTGCAATATTTAAATAGTCAAGGAAAATTGAACCAACCACATTTGAAGTGGGTTGAGTTTTTGCAGAGTTATACATTTTTTTCAAAACACAAGAGTGGGAAGTCTAACAGAGTTGTAAATGCTCTTAGTAGAAGACAACTTTTGCTGACAAAAACGCATATAGAGGTGGTTGGGTTCAAGGAACTCAATACTTTGTATCTAGATGATCCTAATTTTGGTGAAGCACGAAAAACTTGAACAGAACCTGTTACACTTGATAGGATAAAGTGGTTGGATTTCATGATCCAAGATAGTATGTTGTTCAAAGGAAACCAATTAAGCATTCCAAGAAGTTCAATGAGAGAGAATCTCATCAAGGAGAAGCATAGTGGAGGATTGGCTAGACATTTTGGAAGAGATAAGACCATTGCTTTGGTTGTTGAGAATTATTACTAGCCACAGTTGTAGCAAGATGTGAAGAATTTTGAATAGAGTTGCAAAGTATGTCAGATGGTGAAAGTGTTAGAGTAAATAATTAATTATTTATTAATTATTTATTATATTACTTAAGCTTACTTAGGTAAATGCATTTATTTAATATTTTTTATTTAATGCATGTAGTGGTTAGTTGTTGACAACACAGGAGTTTGTTCCCTTCTAGCATGTTCCACCTTTTGTGAATGTGTGCTGAGTTGTCATCTTTATCTTCTACCACCTTCTAGCTTGTTCTACAAGCTTCCATGAGCTCTTTATAAGTGGGCTCCCTCATTGTATTTTCACAGAACATCACATCACTTCTCATTGTAAATACGTATTCTTCTTGTGTTTGCAAATATTGTCTCTCATGTCCGTTTAGGGTTTTTCCCTTGCTCCATGCCCTTCCTCTTCTTGGCTTCTCTTTGACAGGTTCTCGCATGCAAGTGATCTTGGGCATCTTCTGAGTTGGCTTTCATCAACTCCAACAGAAAGGAGTGAAGTAGAATACAGGGTTGTATCAGCCATTACTTGTACCAAAGAAGTTGTGGGAGGATGTTAGTATGGATTTTGTTCTTGGATTACTGAGGACACAGCATGGGCATGATTCTATTTTTGTGGTGGTTCACAGGTTTTCAAAGATGGCACATTTTATTCCTTGCAGGAAGACTAGTGATGTTGTTCATGTAGCAGAATTAATTTTCAGAGAAGTGGTGAGACTAAATTTCATCACCAACTCTGCCTTCTATATGACTAAGTGTTTGACACTAATAGACAACAAAAATAGAGAGATCAAAAAATTCAAAGTTTTTCCTATATGGGACTTTGAAATTATTGTGGCTTGTCTTTTTTTTCACAGCTACGCTCATTGAATTTCTACTCGAATTGAAAGTTTATCTTTCTTGCATTTTGAGCATTGCCTACTTTACATTTTTCACAATTCTTTCTTTATTCAACATTTTTCAGATTTTGCAATTATTAGAATTATATTTTTTTAATTTAGGGTAATAGGTCAAAGCCAATGATGTTCTTCAACCCTTGGTTATAAGCACTATAGGCAAGAATCCCCACTATTTCACCAAGAGTCAAGTCAAGAAGCCCCTGTGGAGAATTGAACCTTGATTGTAAACACTACAGGCAAGAAGCCTCACCATTTCACCTAAGGCACA
The DNA here is from genome assembly GCA_028749045.1 of Cupressus sempervirens. NCBI lineage: Eukaryota > Viridiplantae > Streptophyta > Pinopsida > Cupressales > Cupressaceae > Cupressus > Cupressus sempervirens. Next base: position 709,928,429 of record CM053785.1, on the reverse strand, counting down.
AGCCCAATTTTTTTTATTGCTAAAAGAATAATTAAATTAAAGAAGAAATAAACGTGTCATACTATAATTTATTAAAAGCCAATACATATAATTTTTACCTAAAAAACATTTAGGTTTTATACAATTAATTTTACCCATTCTACTATTATTTTGTAAAATGTTATTGTTTATTTTAATTTTCAAAAGGATTAGTAAAAAAGACAATTAGTAATAATTATTTTACTCATTAAAAAATAAATAAGAAAAAAAATTCAAATAAAATTAAAAATATATAATGTTGGGCGTCATTTTCTTAACATGAAGAGATTTTTCAACCATCACAAAATGGTTTTACGATTTTCTAAAGGTTTTTTTTTGGCTTTCAAAAGTAGTTTCAAGGCGTAAGACAAATTTTCTGGGCAAAAAGTACAAGGGCAATCCCACATTAAAAGTCTATTGGCTAGTTACTCTTACATGTTTTAAAAGATGATAGGCATGCAAAAATAATAATAATTGTTTATTTTTATTTTAAAAATAATAGAATTTAATTTTTAGATTTATAAAAATTTACTATTAATAATTATCAATTTAGAAAATTAAAAAATATATATTATTTATTTATTTCAATAATTAAATACATAAGTATTACTTATCTTCTTATAAGTGAATGTTTAATATTAATGTTTTTTAAAACTCTTAGTTGGATATAACTTATTATATATTTATTAATGCAAGTGGAGTTATAAGTTAATAAATATATATTTGTGATTTAGTTATATTTTAAGAGAAGTTATATTTGAGTTCACTATATAATCATCTAGTTATGGGTATTTAATATTGTGAGAGAAATTATAAATAATTAATTTTAAATTTAAATTTAAATTAGAGTTGTCTTTAGTTGCATTATGAATTATAGGGAAAGTGAATATTGATATTAGACTTAAATAGAAGTCAAATTAATATTTTGGAAATGAAATTGATATTAATATTCAATTTAATGATATAAATTTATTTATTTTTTCAAAAAAAAGACAATATACAGCTTATATATTTGATAATATAAAAAAAGTATGGATTACAAAATATTGATGGAGAAGTAATTGAAATTGTTCAAAAAGGCCCTCATAGTGAATCTCATAACCAATATTGACTTACTACATACAACTCGATGGGCTAGGATGCCTATACATTCTCACAAAATTTGCCAACACAAACAACCACAAATTATGAACATATATCCAAAATCTTATTTTATAGAAATTCCCAACCCATATAATAACTAAAAGAGATCAAATTGGCATAAGATTGAACTTAACTAGAAACCATAAGACTGATAAGGAGATATTGTTTTGAACATTAAAAAGTAAGGTTGACCACCTTGTTATTCCTCCATCATGTTTATGTATTCATTAGCATCAAAATCTAGATCAGGAAGCCCATGAACTAAATCCTCTGAGACACAATAATTTGGAACATTTGACAAGCTGTCAGCCAATTGGAGTGTCTGATCCAAATGAGGCACCAAATCG